>CM031239.1:373278095-373878095 GCA_018340775.1 Taxus wallichiana var. yunnanensis | reverse complement strand
TGGGCCCTTTGTCCCCAAAACAGACCAGGAACACAAGGTGATATCGTTGGAAGAATCGACAAAATAAAATTGCCATTGAGAACCTTATTCAGACAATAAGACAAAATCATGCCACAAATCCATCCCACATGACTTTAGCCAACACACTACAAACATTGATTGGTGAAGTCAACTCTACAACCAACCAAATAGATAGATGGAATACCTTTAGAGCTGATTGTAGGCATTGGTATGCAGATAAATTATCCCATGTGGCCATAAAAGACAAAAAAATTACAAAAGACCACATTTGTGCATTATTTATTGACTTGAGAACCAATGCCCCCCCGACTACTTGCAAATGGTTCCCAATCCATTGGTGCCACGACGACCGAATCAAGAACAATTTTTGGGACCGATGGTGGATGGTTTTTGATTATCCACCATGCAACAAAATGAGGTTCCTCTCTATTTTTGAAGAAATTGTATTGCGAGTTTGTGCTTAATGAGGTCCCAAATTATTTTGACTTTTCTAAGTTTTACGGGTGAGGAGGTGGCTCTACATAGTAGACCAGTGCATGTGTTGGTCAACCTAGGATCCCCATGCCCCAAAACCCCACTACCTTCAGTTATCCCTCCTACAGTGAAGGAGGTTGTGGAGATTGACACACTACATGCATTGAGGGAGCTCACTAACACTCTAACCCAACATAGTAGCCAAGATTGCATCTGGTGATGTTGGTGGAGGTGTCTAGTTCTAGCACACCACACCACTTGCGGATCATGTGGTGTCATATGCACTGTGGGTGAGACATCATTTGCTAGATCACAAGATCTTTTTTTCTAGATGATATGATGGCAGATGTTTTTTTTGGAACTGGTGTAAATGATCTTGGTCTTTCACAGGTAAATGTCAAATAAATAATATATATATAAAAGTTTATTTCATTTGAGATTTTAATATATATGTATTTGATTATGTATCATACATACATGTAAAAACTAATATTTTTTTATTTTAAACAACAAGAGTCGGTGAAGGACACATCCAATCGACATGCTAGCTACTGTAGTTGGGCATGTTACAGACATAAGTTTCAAGTTACTTACATTTCAAAGTTCATTTGATTGCACGTTTATTATTAAATACACATTAATGTTCATGTATAGTGTTTCACGTGTACATGTACATATTAATATGTTTATCTTTTATACGTAGGAGCCTGGTGGGTCATCATCTGCTCTGGGCACTAAGGCTACTACACCTCACGTGACTTTTACGCAGTTAGTTTCTCTTTACACGTTGTTTCTAATTGTGGAATTTTCTAATTGTGGAATTCTCTAGTAGTTTGCAATCCCATAACTCTAGCTAGTATAATTTGATCATAACATTAAGCTCTTATGATGCAAGGGTTAAGTAAACACTCTCCTAGATATACAAACTCTCCTTTTATCATGATCATGGACACTTACCTCTATGCTACATGTTTCTAGAGCACTCCATCTCTAATGCTTTCTCCATCATCCCTTGCCTCTGAGGATCTCTTTTAGCTTCTTAGGATGTATGCATAACTGACCTTGCCAACATTGTTAGTTCTATGCATTCTTTATTAACCCTCTTCTCTCTAAACAACAAAGAGATGACAATATGGGATAAGTTACCTACACTTCTAAATATATCATGGGTCCCTTGGTTCATGTTTATCACCAATACTCCCTATGCAATTCTATACACCCAATCTCATATTATATATGTTATTCATCAAGTTTCTCTATATTTGCATTCTCATGTACAATGGATATAGCTTGGTGAGGCCTAGAACCAAGTTCTACATACCAAATACATTCCACATCTTTAATGAATTACTTCTTGAATATGCTTAAGACACCTTCTCTACTTTATCATAAGGTGTTTAGACTCTTGGTTCAGTCATACACTTGCAATCTTACATAACTCTTTGTTTTAGGCCTTATTGCTACTAGTCCTCTTCTCATGCTAATACTCATGTATCTCATCTTTTTTAGCCTGAGAAGAGGAACATACATACAATCCATTCAAAAATAATAATTTAAACAAAATTCACACAAAATTTTTTCTGCAACATAAACACATGTCTTCCTCTTTCATTAATTGGCTCTATTACATCTTGATCCTCCATATATCATCATCAAATCCCTCGAATAACTCCCTCTTTTTCTTACTAGCCTCCCTAGAAACCTTATTCTTAGCTCCTTAGAGAGCTCAACAACATCTAAATTTGGAGGAGGATAAAATTACATCCCTACATGCTCTCCACACATTTCTAAATCCTATTTCTTGCCTCTTAGTACAACAATATTTCCTTACTTAGGCATAAACAACTATCTCACTTATACACCTAGTTGTTACATTGACAAACATAACCTCTTTTACAAACATATCCTTTATCTTTACACCCACATTTGCATTTGAATAATGGAGTCCTCTTGCCATCTTGCGTTCATATCCAAAACTCTACCAAATCAATATGATTTACATCATTGTCACCTATTGAAGGATATAAGTTTCTAAGGAAGAAATTTTCTCATACCTTAAACACCATTCTCTGGACAATTTTCAATTAATGTTGATCTACATGTTGTTTGTACACTTATATGACTACACAGAGACTCCTCCCTATATGCAGACTGTGGAGGCTGTTGTAGATGTTGCCATAGCATCTGTAGATCCACTAACTCAGGTACAATTTTTCAAATTTGTTAAATTTTGGACAAATGTTTTCTTACTACTTATCTACAATATCAAATTGTACATGAAATATTTAATTTGAACTATTTATTTGTATGCATCCTACCCCTCGTGAGTCTACCATTGACCTGTAGTAGCGTCAATGAAAAAAAAATTGATAGGGATTATGAGATTGCGGTAAGATTTCACATGCATTAAAATTTCTAAGTTTCTAAATTTTGAATGTATTTTAAAAATTTGGGTGTTAAAAACTTGATGTTTATGAATGTGCAGGCTAAGTTGCAGGCCAACTTAGAGATGCCTAGGACCACATGGATGAAATCCATAGTGGCATCTCCCTCCACTACATCCATAGGTCATGGACATGCTTCTACTAGTAGGGCCAAGAGAGGGAAGATGTTTCATGATTAGATTCATAGACCCATGTATAGATATATATGTCATCTGGTCCTAGTTCATGATTCTTCATAGTCCATGTATATAGTCTTATGTGATATGTGTGTGTGTATGTATGGCACACTATATTTCTTATATTTTCAAAGTATGGCACAGTTTGATACATTATTCTTATATTTTCAGAGACGTGGCACACTTAGTTTGATACATTATTCTTATATTTTCAGAGATGTGGCACACTTAGTTTGATACATTATATCCATGTTGGTTTTCATAACCATATTACTTCTATGTTTGATTTGATTTCATTGCACATGATATACTTCTATGTTTGTTTTCATAACCATATTACTTCTATGTTTGATTTGATTTGATGGCCTCGATTATGTGACCATTATCCATATCATGCATGTACTTGTGATGCTCATTGGGAAAAAAACCATGAATGATTTTCTTATGATTGTCATTGCTATATTTTGAGGACTAATAACTCACTACTATTGCTATATTTTGATAACTCACTACCATGTGATCATTTTTTGTTCAAGAGATTCAAGTGTGGAGTTATATACTATGGTTTTCCATAATACTAGATATGGACCATGTTATGAACTACTAAGAGGTTATTCTTATGATATATGATGTTATGTTATATAATGGTTTTGAAGGTTCTTGGGTGCAAGATCATTTTTTGTTCAAGAGATTCAATTGTGGAGTTATATCAATTTTCTTATTTTAAGCACATGGTTAACACACTCCAAAGTGGGACAAAATGTACACAATTAAAAATGGTCTTGAGGGATTTATTACAAGTCATTTTATATGTTTTTAGTGTACTTACAATTTATTTGTTAAGTATTAGTCCAAATTAAGTGTTATTGATGTGTGTAATAATAAGGTCCTAATTTGAATTCACTTGTTTAAAAAAATATATAAACATTGTAGTTTAGTTGGCACAAGATATGAAAAAAATATTCTTAACACTCTATTGTGTATTTACATGCTTTAAAAAGAGATCAAACAATCATTAGAGTATTTACATGGTAGTGTGTTTACCTTGTTGCAATCTCATTGATGCGAGACGAGTAGTGAGAAGTCATGCCCCGGGACATCGTGGGAGTGAAATGCCACCACCAACACATCTGGTTGGGGGGGGTATATGCCTTTAGGTGCTATGGTGGGCTCTAGGGAGGCCCGGTTTGGAGTCGACCACCCGATCCGGGCCAGCAAACCCCTTCCCTATTCATCCCAATTCACGTTTTCAACGAAACTTCTGATGATCACAACTTGGCACTCGGTCATCCAAACCAGAACCATCTAAGCCAAAAATTGAGTGAAGGAGGCCTCTAATCACACCCAATAATTCAGGGTCATGGCATTCCTTGAGCCTTCGTGGCATAATTGTTTTTGCAACTACCTTTTCTAGGCAGTCCTAGGAAATGAACATGAAGCCGAGTAGTGAGAAGTCATGCCTCGGGATGTCATGGCACCAAAAACTACATGCCAACACATCCATGGGTGGCTAGGTAAATTTAGGGGGCATCATGCTTGGTGTGGGACTATGTCATTGATTTTTGGGCTACTTCGTTCTCTTGGCGTAGTCCCTTAAGAGCCCTAAGACCAAAAAAAATCCCAATAACTTTTCAACGGTGATTACTTGGTCTCAATGGCACCTAGAGATGTCTCATCAATCCTACACCTCCATGTATGGGACCCTCTACAATCCTATCTTTTTTTTTTCATCTCCATTCGGTGCTCTTTTGCCTTCTGCTGCCCTATTGTTTGCAAATGCACTAATAGTGCAAGTAATTTGAGCCGAAAAGGTTGTCAAACGCTATATATTTTATAAATATGGGTCATGGCACATGAAAATATGCACACAAACACATTTGGTGGCTAGGTAAATGCTAGGGAGGTTTCATTTTGTGGGACTGTGTCATTGCTTCCGGGCTACTTCATTTGGGCATAGTCCCTTAAGAGCCATGAGACCAAAAAAATCATATAACTTTGACGGTGATTACTCGGTCTCCATGGCACCTAGAGATGTCTCATTGATCCTACACCTCCATGTAGGGACCCTCTACAATATCCTATCTCATTTTTTTCCATCTCTAATCGGTGGTGCTCTCGCCTTTATTGTTTGTAAACGCACCAAATAGTGCAGTTTGAGCCAGTGTAAGGCTATCAAACACTATATTTTGCAAACGGTGGGTCATGGCAAATGAAATATGCAAAAACATGTCAGGTGGCTAGGTAAATGCTAGGGAGGAGGTTTTTTTTGGTGTGGGACAATGTCATTGCTTCCGGGCTACTTCGTTCGGGCATAGTCCCTTAAGAGCCCTGAGACCAAAAAATTATATAACTTTGACGGGTGATTACTCGGTCTCTCATGGCACCTAGAGATGTCTCATTAGATCCTACACCTCCATGTAGGGACCCTATATAATATCCTATCTCATTTTTTTTCATCTCCAATCGGTGCTCTCGTTTCCCTATTGTTTGCAAATGCACCAAATAGTGTAGTTTGAGCCAGTGTAAGGTTGTCAAATGCTATATTTTGCAAATGGTGGGTCATGGCACCAAACCGACTATGCCAACACATGTCTAGGTGGCTAGGTAAATGCTAGGGGAGGTGTCATTTTTGTGCGGGACAATGTCATTGTTTCTTTTGGGCTACTTCGTTCGGGCGTAGTCCCTTAAGAGCCCTGAGACCAAAAAACCATATAACTTTGACGGGTGATTACTCGGTCTCCATGGCACCTAGAGATGTCTCATCGATCCTACAACCTCCATGTAGGGACCCTCTACAATATCCTATCTCATTTTTTTCCATCTCCAATCGGTGCTCTCACTTGCCCTATTGTTTGCAAACATGCCAAATAGTGCAGTTTGAGCTAGTGTAAGGTTATCAAATGCTATATTTTTTTGCACGGTGGGTCATGGCACCAAACCACTATGCCAACATGTCCAGGGTGGCTAGGTAAATGTTATAGGGGAGGTTTTTTTTGGTGCGGGACAATGTCGTTGCTTCCGGCTACTTCGTTCGGGCGTAGTCCCTTAAGAGCCTGAGACCAAAAAATATATAACTTTGACGGGTGATTACTCGGTCTCCGTGGCACCTAGAGATGTCTCATTAGATCCTACACCTCCATGTAGGGACCCTCTACAATATCCTATCTCATTTTTTTCCATCTCCAATCGGTGCTCTCTCTTTCTATTGTTTGTAAACGCAAAATAGTGTAGTTTGAGCCGAGTGTAAGTAAAGGCTTTCAAACACTATATTTTGCAAACGGTGGGTCATGGCACCAAACCAAATATGCCAACATGTCTAGGTGGCTAGGTAAATGCTAGGGGAGGTTTCATTTTTTGGTGTGGGATAATGTGTCATTGCTTTTTCCAGGCTACTTCGTTCGGGCATAGTCCCTTAAGAGCCCTGAGACCAAAAAATCATATAACTTTGATGGGTGATTACTCGGTCTCCATGGCACCTAGAGATGTCTCATTAGATCCTACACCTCCATGTAGGGACCTCTACAATATCCTATCTCAATTTTTTCCATCTCCAATCGGTGCTCTCGTTGCCCTATTGTTTGTAAACGTGCCAAATAGTGCAGTTTGAGTCAGTGTAAGGTTGTCATCAAATCCATTATTTTTTGCAAAAAATCATGGGACCAAAAATGACCATGCAACACATGTCTATGGATGGCTAGGTAAATTATAGGGGTGTCATTTTTGGTGTGGACAATGTCATTGCTTTAGGGCTACTTCATTCAGGGGTGTAGTCCCTTAAGAGTCAAGACCAAAAAAATGCTATAAACTTTGACGGGTGATTACTCAGTCTCCATGGCACCTAGAGATGTCTCGTTAGATCCTAACCTCTCATAGTAGGACCCTCTAAATATATCTATCTCTGGTTTTTTCCATCTCCATCGGTGGTGCTCTTTGCTTCTCTATTGTTTAAAACATGCCAAATAGTGTAGTTTGAGTCAGTGTAAGGTTGTCAAACACTATATTTTGCAAACAAAGCTCATGGGGACTATGCACACATGTGACATCGGGATGGCTATAGTAAATGCTTAGGGAGGTGTTTTTTGTTCCCTATGCTCCCATGCTTCAGGGACTATATACTCTCTGGAGCCAAAACCCCCCATAGGTACATAAACCGTTGTTAGTTTCTTCTCTTTTCTTGGAAAACAAAATGAAAGCTTCTCTTAGCTTCGAGAATATAAAATTCTCTACTAATAGTGCCAACCATGTGAAGGTAGAAGATTTTTCTGGCACCACTAACCTGCATAAAAGTGTTAGTCAAAGTAATTTAAGTTGAATCAAAACCATACTAGATATATACAAAATACACAAATTTAATAAAATATATGAACTTGAATCTAGTATGTACAAATTTAAAAACTTCAAATAAATATATACTAGTCTCAAGCATGTAAATGTAAATTCATTCCAATGAACCATCAGATTGGATCTACTAAAATGTTAACCACGTGAAGGTATCTAAGCTTTTATGCCACCAAGTTAACCTGCATAAAAGTGTTAGTCAAAGTAATTTAAGTTGAATCAAAACCATACTAGATATATACAAAATACACAAATTAAATAAAATATATGAACTTGAATCTAGTATACAAATTTAAAAACTTCAAAGAAATATATACTAGACTCGAGCATGTAAATTCATTCCAATGAACCATCAAGATTGGATCTACTAACAATGCTCAACCACATGAAGGTATCTAAGCTTTTATGGCACCAAGTTAACCTACATAAAAGTGTTAGTCAAAGTAATTTAAGTTGAATCAAAACCATACTAGATATATACAAAAAATACACAAATTAAATAAAATATATGAACTTGAATCTAGTAGACAAATTTAAAAACTTCAAAGAAATATATATATACTCGAGCATGTAAATTCATTCCAATGAACCATCAGGATCAGATCTACTCTAAATAGTGGACATGATTGCTTCATGATCTAACTCTCAAACCTTCCAAAGAATCTTGTTATTAGGCCTTCCTCGATATCTATACAATTTGAATATTTGTCACTAGAACTAGATGCAAATATAAGAGTATTTTCTGTGTGTCTCAAAGTCTTCAAACACCCAAACAGAGGAATTTTTAATGGATACCATCAAAGCCAAGTTCCAGTAACTACCACTGACCTTGTAGGGTACTCAATATCTTCACCATCTATAACAGGAGAAGGAAACTTCTTTCTTTCCTCGATGCAATGACATAAGAAATAGTTTGTTCCTTCTTCATTGTCTTCTCATCACAAATAACTATGAAACACATGTCCTACAAAAAATAGAGGTTTCAACTCAAATTTAAATTACATATTAATTTCAATGGACATAACTCAATACAAAAATTGTAAATAACCATTTACCTTGTCACACCAAAATCAAAATGTCATCAAAGTCCTTGGATGTTGCAACTTCATCTAGAGAAACAAGTCATGATGCCTATGGAAGTTGATAACTGGGAAGTGGAGTTAGAGGCCTACAAATCCATCCATCCACCCATTCTTGTGAATCACACTCAACAATGACAAAAATTTGATACAAGATGCACAAAAACACACCAAATTTCTTGTCCATGTGGCCCACGAAGAAGCGTTTGAGCTACAAAATGAGTGTAGATCACTGGACCCTGTGAGTGTCATATAATCCTCGTAGTTAGCAATTTTTGTTCCTCTATCAACCAAAAATATCTACAAACTATGGAATTTTCTTGAGAACCATGAGCCATGTTGTCAATACACCATTCCACTATGCTCTTTGCATCTTTCAATTTAGCACCATCTTTTTACTTCAACTCTTCTCTTGCAAGAGCTCTTTTCACACATGCCCCTACCATCATGCTCTCCTTTTCCATGTCCAGCCTCTAATGAAACTCCAAATATGTTGCACACACCCATCTTGACATGCATCATCCTTCTCATCCAATAAAACATTCATGCATTCTTAAACTGAGACGTGTAATTATCTAGACCATATATAATGTTGATTGAAGTGGATGTCCCTATCAGACAAGTTTTCATAAAATAACTGAAACACCCTTGCACAAATTCAATAGAATGAGTCTGATCATCACTTGATATAAAAGTGGTACTCTCTTAAAAAAATTTGATCATTCTCTATACTATCAGGAGAATGTATAAATGTTATATGCACAAAAATGGCAACTATGTACTTGAGTTGTAATATTGTGATTGAACCTCCATTTGTGGTTGCAACATGTAATTCTCTACAAAATCGACCACTGAAACAATAGTACCAATAGGAAATGTGTCCTTGCATATCTTGAATTGTTCATCCAACCATCGAGCTCTATGTGTATGCCTAACATACTCATAAACAATTTCATCTTTAAATTTTCTCATAAATTGAAAAACAGTATATGTTCTGTAACTAGCTCACACACGTTTAGACTCCTTTCCATCTTTCAATTGGTATGGTACTTGATTTATATTTATTAAACCCAACTAAATTATGTCCTATTACACCTCCAATTTTCTCATGGATACAACTTTCCAATTTAGGTAATCCGCACACGTACCACAACTTCCATCTAAACAATCCTGACTATAAAAAAATTGTCCAACTTCTCTTTCACAAAATATCATAGGAATGAAATCCTTGGAAGATATTGGTGGAACTTGAACACCACATTCCGGTAACATAGTTTTAGAATGAAAATAAGAATGAATACGTAAAAATTATCATAATGCATCACAAATTCAACATGTTTCCTACAACAACAAGTGGTGCGAGCGTGGTTGATTTTCACATAGAATGGTTTCAACATTTCAAAAAAATGTTGACTAATTTTAATTTTTGATGCTCTTGTTCAAACTTACAAAAAAATTGAGTTTGAGTCATATCTAAGAAATGCTTTGGATGTGGTTCACGATTAGTAGAACCAACTCTCCATTTTACAACATCTCTTGTATTAGGTGAAACTCTAGTGTTACCATGCCAAAATTGAATAACAAATTCTCTTATAACATCAGATATATCTTTGTCTTTACACGGTGCTCTAGCAAAAATGCCCAAAAATCAATGTTATTGGGTGATTGAAGGATATTACACCTTTTAATTGCTTTCATTAGAGTTTTTCATTAACTTTCAACATTCGACTTGTTTTCCTAATCAAAATTTTTTTGTTGATTCACTTACAACACTAGTAGCAAGTACACAACACACAACATTACTATCCCTTGTGTGTCTCTTTACACCAACAATGTGATATGCATCATGTAGGTTTTCAACAATTATAGAGGTTTGACCACATATATTAGATGTTGTCAATCCTAAGGTGTTTAATGTAGGTCTCATTTTATTCAATTTCATCAAACTAACCAACAACTGACATCTTTGGGAATCATTTAAAATTTCAAAATGATTATCCCAAATTTCAATGGTTTTCTTTTGATTTTCCATTCAAAAGTTTTTCAAACATTGGTTTCAAAATGTTCTCATCAATTTCAATAAAATAATTAGGTCTCTTTCATAAAATCCTAGGAGGTGTTTTTGAAAAATTTTGGTTGTCTACGGTTTCAAAATGAATTTCTTGATTCACATTTTCATTGTCTCCTTCAATTTCAACATCAACTACATCACGAGTATTTAATTCATCTTCAACATTGATAGTAAAAACATCTCATCACGAGTATTTAATTCATCTTCAACATTGACAAAAAACATTACTTGGTTCCTCATTGCTTACAATAGTAGGGGTTGAAGATGAACCTCTTTTTGATTCACGAAGTTTCCGCATTCACTCCAAATCTTGAAATATTTTTTCCTCTAATTCCTCCGGTGTTTTTTTACTTATTAATTTCCTTTTTGAACTTCATTTTCTTGTCTCCCATGATGTTTCAATCGATGTAGGACAACTCCAAATGATGCAGGCACCTTAAAAATAGTAAAAAAATAGCTTCCGATGATGAAAAAAAAATGCAAAAAGGTGGCAAAATTTCATAGAAATTCATATAGTCAGGTCAGAGAATAAAATCACATGGTGAATTGGATGTTGGGATTCATGTAAATATGATTTTAATAACCATGATCATGGTTTTTAAAACGATATCACGGTTTAAAAATATCATGTAGTTCTTTATCGTGGTTTATAAACCGTGATCACGGTTCTTCTTATCATATCATCAAATCCGACCCTCAAGGCTCGGAAAAAATCTCTATTTTTCCAAACCAAAGCTTTGGGAGGTCATTATGGCATGTGAAAGGCCAAAAAAATTCAAATTTTCTCTTCCACGGACTTGAACCATGCCAAAAATTGAAAACATGTCACAAAAATGGTACCATCACGTAGGGGAGATTGTTAGCTTCATAGAAATATTGATTTTAAAGTGAATAGAATAAGATAAATATCATTTTATAATTTTTTACTAATAATAGGTCTTTAAGACACTTTTTCCCATGAATGTTCATGTCTACGTTTAAGACTGTACAACTTTTGTTTCACTTGTTAGAATGTGATAAAACCTATACCATCCCAAGTGTGGCAAAATTCTATACACGTTAAAAAAAATATTTTGATTTCGATATTTTTTGATGTAGTTATGGTGGGCAAATGGAAAGTGCTCCATTTTCTAAAAAAATTCAGACCACTTTCATGGAAAAAATCATTAAAAAAATATTGCTCAAAAAAATACAAAATAAAATCCATCTTTCACCAAAGGAAAAAAAAACAAATTTGGTCATCCAAATCATGGGTAAATGGACTACAATCTTATAGGTTTTTTTCAAAAAAAAAAAAAAAAAAAACAAGTCATAGAATTTTGAGTGTTTAATATAGCTAAAATTGTCCATTTTAAAAAATATTAGTTTAGAAACTAGATTCTAGATGCTACGATTCATATTTAATCATAGTGAAGAAGTGATTGAATAGGTTTGTTAGTCTTTTTTGGGATAATATGATGTATCAAAGACTTCAAGAGGTCCGAAATGGTGCTACAGGGCATGAAGGTTTTTCCATGTCCATTTATGATGTTTGATAAGCTCTAGGTGATTTATAAAGTGTGATATTCTCAATGAAATCCAAAGGTGTAACTAGTTGGTTGGGACTTATAAGAAGTCGATTGGTGATATGTGATAAAGGTATAGTGTGCATAGTGATATGTCATGTATCTCTACAGTTTAAAATTCGAGAATGACACATGTATTAATGACTTGAAGTCCACTATGCAATGGTATAAGGGTATACTCATTTCATGGATACAAGAAGAAAGTGTAAAGACTATCAAATGGAAAAGGTAAGCTCTATGTTGTAAAAATTAAGTCAAGTATGATAAAAAAGTGATGCTACAAAGATTATAAAATGGAACTACATGTATGTAAGAGGCCTATAAAATAGGGGGAGAAAGTCTTGATCCTTGTATCAGGTGTTCAAAGTATCTGGAAGAAATTGTATTGCAAGGAAAATCATGGTTATAGGTATGATATTTTTGGAAAATGGGTTAGTTGTTTAAAAATACTATGAATGTTCAATTTTACACTAAAATGAGTGGATACAAGTCGATCACAGATTCTCAAGTCGGGGGAGTCATTCTTAAAGGTTGTCTAGATAGTTTGAGGTCCTAGTAAGGAAAATGAAGACAAAATTATAGTGAATTAGCTTATGGAGAAGGTAATATGACCTATGGTGTGCAATATCAGGTAAAAGTAGATCTAGAACACTAAGAAAAAGGTTTAGGACTGGGTCTAAGTGTTTGAATTGTCTTCAAGGAAAGTAAGCAAGGTGAGAAGAAAATTTTGTGTCTTTCCACTAGATTTGAATGACCTAAGTCCAGGGAGCTGTGAGATGCTAGGTCATTGTGTGTGTGGTATTCTAGGGGTGTGTCAAAGATTGTTCTATTTGACCGAAATATCGAACATGGATCTCGGTTTTGAGGGAAAAATGGTAAAGAAAAGCCTATTTTCAGCCTTAACAAGTCAAATAAAGACAAGTAATGTGATGATTTGATGTTTGTTCCTTGAATTCACCATTGTTTTCATAATCATATAGTGTATGCATTTGTTCTAGGTCTTCATGTGATCTCAAAACTAAAGAAGGTAAAAACATACTATAAGGTGATGTAAACATGTTCTTAAACTCAAAATGAGGATGGTGTATGATGTTATCATTCAAAGAGAAGGTAAAATGATTTTCATTTTATGTTTATTTGTGCATTTAGGTCCTATATATGCTTTTGTCTAGAGGGAGTACAATCAAGAATGCTTAGAAAGAAGACCAATTCAGCTTTTGTGATAAATTTCAAGTTTGTGACCTAGAATGAAGTCTTTGGTTGATATTTCCAACCAAATGGTGATATTATGAAGTTGAGTAAGGTTAAGATTATGTAATTATAGGTATGATTTTTCATTAATGTAAAAATGGGGGAATTTTGGGGGTTTTCCATCAATGACAAAGGGGAGATTGTTGGCATGTTGTGTTCTAGGTGTTGTCATTGATGTAAAATCCCATTAATTACAAAGAGGATGACAAAGTTGAGTCAGAAGATGCTGAGTAGGATGATGAAATGGAGTTTCATAGGTCTAGATGATGGCATGAGGTGGTTCAATGAGAATGGCTTGTTCTTCCAAGCCTAGTTAGTTGGCTTAGTTAGCCTAGGTGATGGTGTATGATTATTAGATCTTCTTGATGGCTTGAGAAACATGTTGGCATCATGGAGATAATTTTTGGGGAGTTCTTAGGCACTTACATGAGCTTTAGGGTACAGGTACATGTTGAAGACCAAAATTCAAGTCCTCATCTAGACCAAGTCTAGGTGTTTGGAGGCATGAGGATGAGATGTAGAGATATGTGAGCTCGTGAAATAATTTAGGGATGTTATACATGGTGTTTCAAGTATGTTACGATATTTTGGAGAGGTTTCATGGTGAGTTATGATGTTTATTCAATTGAACCTAGCCTAAACCATGCAAAACCCTAAGGGATATCCATGCAAATGAGAAGGGCTATGAAGTTGGAGAGATATTTGAGCTATTATGATTAGAGATGATACACAGAGGTTTCCTAGAGGTATGAGAACAAATTGGATTCAATATGAAGATAATTTTGCAAGTTATGATTTTTATGTGAAACAGGGTCTGAGAAAGGGTGTTTTCTAGCTCGAATTGTACCTTTTGATACTCACCCTGAACTGTGTGCTTTACATGGGACCTTATGGATTTTAGATATGTTTCTACATTGAGTCTAGAATTTTTTTTTTTAAATGAGGTCATTTCATTATCACATTTTTATGAACGAATGTTAATAAGGTAAACCATTTTTGTGTATTTGAAATGCTAACTCAAAAGTGGTACGAGATATAATGCTTATAAGTGTCCGAATTAATTTCTAGTGATATTATGATGATTGTATGATCTAGAGGACTCTTCCAGGTTTCCAAAAAGGTATGATAGAGCTTATGGTGATGAGTGGACAAGGTTGGGACAAGGTTGTCCAAAGGAGTTACAAAATATATGGACATTATTTTTAGTATGTGAGTTGTTCTTGATGTCCATGATGGTTTTAGGTCATGGTGATGCTTCTAAATGGAAAAGTGTGCCCTATTTGTGAAGGTTAGTCAAAAGGTAGTTTTGGGCGCCCAAGAAGTTTACAGAGATGGTATTGGTTAAAGGCCTTCCACTTGGATTCCAAAGGAGTTCCAATATGTTTTAAAAATAATATTAAGAGGGATTTCTAGTGTTATAATTTTTTTCTCGTTATGATGATACTTTATGGGTCATTCGGGTCCATTTGTGAGAAAGACTATTGTTGATTTTCCAGACAAGATTACTCATGTTGAAAGATTGAAGTGATTGAAGCATGAGATGAATGATTTAATTATTTATATCACCTAGAGAGTGAAGAGATATGAATTTGGATCTCTTGAAAGTGGCAACAAGGGTGAAAACTAGTTCAATTTGTAAAGCTAGTTTCTTGGCAAAGCATGATTTGGAGAAGAGGAAAGTAGTTGTGGTTTGAACCTATAGATGTTTTATGATCTCTAACTTACATGAATTTTATGTACATGTCTTGAGGATTCCATAGAGTGGATATATACCATATTTTAGTTGATATTTGGTGGTCTTGAGGCCTAAAGGTGAAGATAAGGTGTTGGAGACAACTATTTTGTGAAGGAAATGAGCCTTTTGAGTTGTGTTATGAATTATTTGATTGGTTAAATCAAATGTGCAACCATGTATGATGTTTACATGTCATATTACACATGTGTGGTGAATTTTTGAGATTGAATAATCATAGTTTTATTTTTTTGGTTTTTAGCTCATCCTAATGATGGGGTTTTCACTTGTTTTGTGCAAGATGGATAGTTTTAGGCATGGCCAACCTATATTGTTCATACATTAATGTTTTAATGATTCAATTTGTTTTTTTTTTTAAGTTTCATTGGTATAAAAAAGGAGGGAAACCAACTTGGCGTGTGTTTGAGAGTTGGGAAGGGTATAAAGTGCATGTTTAAATTCAAGTTTAAACTAGTTGAGCAAGAGGGAAAACGTGCAACCTATGTGAGAGTGTTTTTCAGGTACCAAGGAATGTTTTGAGATCTAAAAGAGTGCATGACATGTTGAATAATGTTTTGAATATTATGTGCAAGGGTTTGAAGCAAAGATAAGTGAAGAAAGTGAAAGATAGAGAAAGTTTGAGAAGCTAGGGTTTGAACAAGGGTTTCAAGGTGAGCAAGCTGAATAAGTGATCTCCATCAGTTGTGGAAGAAAAAAATACATCAAATATCTTCATCAAAATGTGATTGAGTGGGTGTTTTATCATCTTAGGGGGTTGTGTCCTCCTTATGGATTTGGTGCTTCACTAAACTAGGGGTTGGTGCTAATTGTGGAGTTGGTACTCTACTAAAATAGGGATTGGTGCTCATTGTAGGGTTGGTGATCTACTAAAATAGGGATTGGTGATTCTTTTGAAGTTGGTTCTTCACTAAAAACATGATTTTAGTAATACAATAAGAAGTTTTAGTGGGTTTTATCCCCTTGAGGGTTTCCCACTTATATCTTGTGTTATGGTATTTCTTCTCTTGTTCATGGTTGATTGTGTGTATGTTATATGATATTGTGAACACATTAATAGATGATTAATTAATTAATGGTTTAAGTAAGAAATCTGAAATTTAATTAATTTTGTAAGTACTGATTCACCCCCACCTCATTCCATTTTTCTTCCAACACTCATTTTTTAACACGATAAGGTGCTTATATTTTGAGAGTCCTATGATGAGTGATGTTATCTAGGACTAGAACTTAATGTGTATTTTTTTGCAGGCTAGGGCCTTATCCCTAGGTATCAATAGTAAAATAAAAATCATGACTTTCACACACAAATAAATCTTAAACACATTATCATACTCTCTCTTAATGGTTACAAATAATTCTTATTCTCTCACTCTAGTACTTATACACATATAATGATTTCATTACACATAAACATCATACACATTCTTTTAGACTCATCCAAATCTATAGTTGCTTCAATTTGCATCCCTAGACATTTCCACAAACATCTGGATAAAACCATCATATGATTCTTTCCTCATTTAAAAATATTTCTGAAGTATGCTAATGGTTAAATGTTCTTATATTTATCTTATTTCCACTTCATAATTGTCCTTAGTGTGAAATCACATCCCATTGAATGATATAAAAGTAAGTTAGATGCACTCATATACTTACATAGTATTCACAATAGCTCCTCTAGAAATTACATGTCGATTATTAAGAAAAGTTTTCTTAAACTTCCCTAAATGAATAGAAAACATTAGGAGAAACCTATACACAATTTTGAAGTAGTCTAAACAAGTTTAAGAGTAGACCATAACAATTCAAAAGCATACCAAGTTTAAATCAAGCATTATCAAATACCTACACTCCAAAGGAAATTCAAAAGGGTTTTTACTTTAGCAATTATTAATTTACTAACACTCTATTTTGGCACTCCACTAAACACCCACAAAGGGTAAATTTTAAGTATACTTAATTTTCACATTATTATTATTCAAGGTACAAGTGAATACATAGGGAAGGGAACTCTAGATTTTCATTCACTATTACACAATAACTAGGATAACTACATGGAGTTTTATCCCCTCATTTGGGAAATGCAAAGACAATGCTTGGTCAAAATCAACAGGGGATTTGGTCACTAAGTGTAGTCTAACCGAACCGCACACTATTTTTTGTTATCTAAGGACCACTTGAAAGTTAGTGCAAGAAATTAGGGATTTAATCTCTACAAATGCATGTGCAAACATTTTGGAGTGAGAAAAATAGATGAGGTAGCTAAAATAGAGATAAAATAGCTTAGATAAAAACAAGTGCATAACAATGTAAGACACTAGCATGAAACTAGATAAATGTGCTATATACTAGTGTCCGAATGTGACAGATAGTGTCCAGGAGGGTTTCAAAGATTCATTCTAGAAAAATCATATTCAACGATATCACAAAGATATTTGACCTATTTCTAAACCCAAATCACTCGCAAAGCATCATAAATGATAAATGTGCCCATCCATTTATGTTTTATTTTTATTTTGCATGTGATTGAATTGAATGCTTTTTCAATAATATTTTGCATGCAATTTCAGATATGAATGTTGGGGAATTTATTTATTAGTATGATCATACATCAATATAGTTTCTAAGATTTCATTCCTAACTAAAGTAAAGAAAATTATTTTAATTTGGATGTAATCACCTTAGATAAAAAATAGAAAATATAAATCTAGAAAAAGAAACAAAAGGTAAATTTAAACCGAATTAGTTAGGGCCCTTTATGATCACCTCTAAAAATTTGGTATTGGAGCATATTGTTTATCCACCTTCGATGAAAATTATTTTAATTTGGATGTAATCACCTTAGATAAAAAATAGAAAATACAAATGCGAAAAAGAAACAAAAGGTAAATTTAAACCGAATTAGTTAGGGCCCTTTATGATCACCGGTAAGTTTGGTATTGAGCATATTATTTATCCACCTTCGATGGAAAACCTCTTAAAACCTTTATTTGAGTTTCACCATGACCACATAATGACTCCTAATTCTCATTGGATGCATCCTACATTATCTATTCATGCATGGAAAATTGTACTTAGCTAGTAATTGTGTAGGTGTGACCATTCAACAAACACCGATACAATCTCATTTTCACCAATATCTTATGATTACTCTGATTTCTTTTGACCTAGGCATAAATTCACATCACACCACCGAGGAAAATAGTATAGAGTATCATACTATGCCCCTAGTTCTAAACTAGATAGTTACATGAAAATGTAACACTTTTCATAGGTCCGATGTAATTGTTGAGGGAACAATACTTACCTAGGACCCCACCTTTTATTTCTCACCATTTATCACCTATCTCCTATGGCCACTAGTATCAATTTTACATAGAATGTCTATCTCTTCCAAAATATTATTCACACAAATACAAAAATGATACATTATTATGAAAATAAAAAAATGAAGACCTAAATGTGACACGTTTGGTCATTCCATATAATTGAGCATTATGATCATTCAAATTTAGTTCTTTATACTACATTTATCATTAATGATTTATAGAAAAAATCAAGTAGTTACAACCAATGGACATTACACACATTATGACTCCTACATCCTAATACCTTGTTTACATGATCACATTGTGGGGCATCTTACATACTAAGCCTACTTTGCTTGCATCCTTAGCACATTACAACTTCTTATATCCTTTTATTCCGATGAATGCCTACCACATGGGGGTATGCCCACATTGGGGGAATCTACATAACTATACTTATAATGGTCATATCTGTATATGTAAGTCCATTATAAGCACTAGACTACTATTTCACATCTTACATTGCTTTACCACTAATTATACATGTTATATCATGTTTTATTCAAGATCACATTACTTGCTTCTATACATTGACTTGACCATGCTCCATACTTAATTACATTTATCACTCACTTTTTATGTTTCTTTACTACATATTCTAATTCTAATTCACTCATATAGACCATGGGCTATGATTTTGGATATTTGACACATTTACTTACACTTTTCATTTTCATAATTACATATATCTATTGGATGAGTTTGTGTATTGTATCATTTGAATTTTATAGGAACTTTCATGTTGTATGTTTTATTTGATTTGTGATATTGTCTTCGCTTTAGCTAGTCTAGTCACTTTTGTGATTGAATACTTTACTAAGATGATGTTGTCTACTCCGGATGCTCCATGCACTTGTGTGATTGTATGCTTTCAATAGTATGTAATATTAGTTGCTTTGATTACTATATGCACTTGTATGATTGTATGTTTCGACTAATATGTGATCTTGTCTACTTTGAGTGCTCTAGAAACTTGTATGTGTTATGCTAATGTCTATTATACTTGTTTTGTGTACTTATATGTTATATGTTGTGTTTTCTATGTACACTTATTTCTCTATGTTGTGGTTGCTCCATGCACTTGTATAATTTGTAATATGATTTATTTATCCTATGTTTTCTACATATAGTTGTATACTCTATGTTCTATTTTCTTTGTGCACTTGTATGATCTCTTCTTTGTTTACTCGTATACTATTGTTGTTTATGTTTTTATTTCATTTATTTTTAATTTTTGATCACTCATTCGGTACTTAGCACCAATCTTGATTCCTAGACATGTTACTTTATATATCCTTACATAAGATAAATCTCCATGACACACTTAATTTCTACATATTTAGAAAGGAATGAACATCCTATAAACACCAAATTTTGGTATCTTTAGTCCCCTCATTTGATGTTTTCTCCCTCATCATCATTTCCTAGATATGTACATCTCTTCCTATTCAAAATACCTCATTCCCCCTAAATTCAATTTATATCTTTAATTATTATTTTCACCATCTTAAATCTCATATTAATCACACCATTACTTTACCTTCCCTAAACATTCTTAATCATCCTTAATTATCCCTAAATCATCCCCTAATCTTTTTATCCTCCCTAAGCATCCCTTTTGTTATCCCTAAGCACCCAACCACCTTCATTTAATAATTTTACCTCCCCTTTTCCTTTATTTAATATTTTTCATCTCTCACCTACCTTTTATCATCCCTAGACAACTATAACCCACCTAACCACCTTAAAACCCTAATCTTCCCTCGTTAGGCCCATTTACATTGAGTTAGGAATTATCCCATCGCCAAAATGAAGAGTATTCCATAGTTTCCAGTGACTCTATCCAAGTTTTCATTGACCTATAAGTACCCCCTCACCCCTCCTTCTTGAAGGATGTAACTTTGAGAGCTGAAGTTATCTTGTGAATTTTATTGTGATTCTCTATCTTCTTTAGAACTAGTACTATCATCTTGAAGTTGTTTTGGATCCCTTGCAATATTTCCATTGGATATCTTGGAGAGTTGAAGCTTGTTGAATTATTTTGGCCATCTCATCATCTTTGTATGAGTTTTTTTACAAGTTATCATCCATCCCAAAACCTTTTCATCCATCTACCATCTATTTACCTCCTTCATATTTTGTTTCCATCCCATTTTCTTTCGTCAAAACCTCACACCCTCCCCAGTTGTCATCAACTCCGCCTATTCGTTCTTGACCCGGACTATTTCTATCTCATTATCTACCACATGTTCATTTTACATTTTGTTTTTTGAGCTGCAGTCCTTCGGACCCCTAGATCGTCATTCTATCTACCGGTCATCTTAGATTTTAGATTTACCACAATTTGTCACAATCTACTCATCCCAATCACCATCGACCGGATCAATATTCATTACATTATTCATCGATTCTGTAATTTTATTACATCCATTCTCTTTCATTCACATCTAGGCTCTCTATATCATCCCAACATTACCTTTAGTCTTAGGTCATCTCCAGTCCAACTCTTTAGATCTTCTTTTTCTATATCTCTTTTATACCTACACTACCCCGGTTGCCATCGGCTCTGTTTGTGATCCGGGTCGATGTTGACCCACTTAGGTTTGTTTAGTTTATCATTTACTATAATCAAATCTACATCTTATCGCATCTAGCACATTTAAGGTTTTTGTTTCAATTCATTTATCTATTATATCCAACTTATCAATCATTTATCAATATATTTAATCAAAAAGTGGGTTAACATCCATCTTAGTAAGTTTTCACTTCTCAGGACCAGCATTATAGGGAAACCCAACATCTAATCTACTAATCCTTTTTTTGTTAAGTTTCTCTTTGTTGTGTAGGTTACCAAGCTCACTGTGAGGAGGATAGTTTTCTCTGTATCTATCACCATCTCATCTAGAGGTACCTTAAACCCTCTCATATTAGATTTGATTTTTTTCTTGTTACCATTTCATTAATATGAAAAATAATGAGAAGTTTGGTTCAAAATCTTGCACGCTGGTGGGACCACCCTTCTTTTATGAATTGTTTTATTGATTTTCATTTTCATTTCCATCTTCCATTTCTATCTTTCTACTAACCTTGTAGCTAGGATATTTTCTTACTTGCTCACTTAGTGGAGTGATTGCTTAGATCAACAACGTGTTTGTTTGTTTAAAATAAAAATAAAAAATAAAAATAACATTATACAAGTATTCTTCATCTTTCCATATTTTCTCCTTCTGCATTGTATTTCTTTTCTTGTATGTTTTCCTTCATCGAATTTCACATTTCAATTTTGGGATTTAAAAAGAACCTCCTCATCTTGCTTGATAACATAGTCTAATTAGGAGGTTAATACTTTACATTCACATATTCCACACACATCCACAATATACACATCAAAACTACACATCTTAAAAATATTCCTCCAAGTCGAACTATTGGGATTTCATCACCTAATAGGAAAGCAATAGTGGTGTTATGGTCATATTAATTTTTTTACTATCGGTATATTTTCTAAGTGCCCAACACCCTTATTTTTGTGGTGCATAAATTGCGGGGGTAGGCCCTAATATTAATCCCCCTACTAGTAGTCATCACAAATTTGAGCCTCACATACCTTTAGGTATATTGAGCACACCGACCAAAACTACATGAAACCATCCATAGTTTGGCCATTTCTTAGGTTCCCCTTTGAGCCCATTTTCTCTTTTTCCTCACATTTTTCTAATAATCAAGATAACTAAAGTTCTCAATAAATAAAAATGGAACAAAACATGACATCTGAAAAAAATTCATCTACTATCGTTACCCAACAAACTTCGACCCTTTCTATCATTACTTCCACCCCTTTGGTCACCTCTTCCATGGTTCTCATTCCCCCTCTTCAAGAGTCTCAAACTATCCAATCTAACACTCATGTTGAAACCAACCCCTTCCTTTATCACCACTCGGTCCCATCTAGACCGGTTACTCCCCCATCTGCCACTTCTATGGGGAATTTTGGACCTCCTACCATTCCTCGTGGATGTATGGAATTCCAAGAGCTTCTAGATGCCAACCTTGTTGCTTTACATGATTACCTTCTTTGTAAGTCTATCAATCTCCCCATTGAGGGGTCCCCTCTTAAAAAATCTATGTCTATCATTCTCACCCCAAGTCTACCCAAGTCCTTACATCACTACTTGATGTCTTCTTCTCAAGAGCCATGAATGAACTTTCCATGGCACAATGCAAGGTCAGCACTCACCAATATTCTTTCACTATCCCCAAACCCATCAATCCACTCAATTAGTGGATCCCATTCCTCAAAATATTCCTTGTATCAACACCCCTACTTCATCCATCCCCATTACTTCCTCATCTACTATCATCACTACCATCCCCACCCAAACTTTGCAGGACTCTCACTTGCTTCCTCCACCACCAAAACAACACAATCACACTTCGGTCCCCATTTCTACATCTTATGTCCATGCAAACATTATCGTCTCACAACCTCATCCTTCAGAATCTATTCAAACCCACCAACCTCCCCTTAGAAGTGTTTTCACTACTCCCTTCCTAATCAACCTACTCAAGTGTCTCAACCATCCCATACTTATATCCCTACTCATCTTGTGCAAAACCAATCTATCTCTCAACAACCAATGCAATCTTATAACATGCCTATCACCAAACCGTCTAAAATTTCTTAACCAATCCAATCATAACCATTCAATAATTCTCCTCCTTATCATCTACCTCCTCAAATTCCTACTTACTAACAATCCCATCAATCTCATCCACAAAATCACCAATCTCTTCCATAACATAATCCATCTACTTATTATATCCCACAACCACATCCATATACTTCTCATCCATCCACATATAATGATCCCATGCATGTATTGTTAAGTAGAATGGTCAATCTTAAAGCCACAACCCTGAGATCTAAGACCACATTTTCCTATGAACAGAATTGTATCCATCGGTTTTCGTAAATCCTTATCCCCGACATTGGGAGATCCCAAAATTCTCTAATTTCAATAGCAAGGAGGACCCACAACAACTTATTTTTTCCTTTAGGCATGCATGATACCTCAGTTCCCATGACCAAGACCTTATGCTCAGTACCTTCCCCATGTTGTTGGTTGGAAACCTATTGTATTGGTACAATAACATTATGAAGAATTATCTATTTTCCTTCACCCAACTTGTGCAACCATTCCTAGAGAATTTTTCTATCCATATTACGTGCAAGATCACTATCACATACCTCTACACCATTAGATAATTTGATGATGAATCTATCACAGATTTTGTTGCTAGATGGCGTGGCATAATCAACCAATTGTCCTTCTCCCTTCCACATACTGAACTAATTGAACTCTTCTTGTGGTCTTTTGTGAAGCATATTTCCTCTACTCTTCAAATATAATCATTCCAAACCTTCAAAGAGGCATTCACCATGGCTCATAAACTTGAACTTCGCACCCTTGAGAAAGGCTATCTCAAGCTCCGATCTAATAATATGAAACCCAAGTTTGCAAAGTCATCCACCCATAATGACAAGACTAAAAGTTTAGTGAAGTTAATGCTATCATAGTCAAGTATTCAGCTATACCTACATCTCACACCGAGCCTCCTAAAAGGCTCCTAGAACAACCCCTAATTACACTCTTCTTGGAGAATCATACAACTCCATCTTCAAAAAATTAATTGTTTTGTACCTCATCCAACTTCCTCTCATCCGACCCTTTGATGATTCACGACCCAAACCCGTATGGTATTGCGAGGAAAATTATTGTAAATATCACCAAGTTTGTGGTCATGACATAAAAAAATGTCGCACATTCAAGGACCTTGTACAAAAACTCATAGATCACGGTGATCTTCAATTAGACAATCCCAATGCACCACCCAATTAAATTTTAGACATTTTCAAGCAACCTTTACCCAACCACCCACCTAATAATCAACCATCTCCTTAGACATCTCAATTTCCCAATGCCCATAATATCAACACCCTAAGTTGTGAATCAACCTCACCACCTACACCTATCATCCCTTCATCCACTGAACCTATATCCACTTCAATTTCTACCCCCTCACTTCTAATATCTTCTACATCTACACCTATCTCTACATCTATTATATCTACACTTATCACACATTCCGTAACACCATCATCGTATCAATATCTACTACTTCCCCATCCATATCTATATTCATTCCTTCAACCTTATTAATGGAAACTCTTATCTCAACATCCTTATCACACATCCCCACCACTATCACATCCTTATCTTCAACCACATCTACAACTATGATCATGCCCACATCCATATCATCTACTAAAACATATATTACATAGACATCATCACTTCATACAACTACAAATGATATTCCTACACCATCCACAAGTTCAACCACTCCTACAATAACACCCCCAAAATCCACATACTCTCCAACTCCTTCTGATATCATTAAATGAATCATTCAAAAACCACTCCCATCTTCAATATCCACATCTACAATGAAGTCTACATCATTTGATTCTATCTAGAAGGACCCCTCGGTTGAAAGCATTATTATCCCTACCAAGAGAAAATCATCACAACAAAAATCTAAGAACCTTGGCATTCCTATCCAAAAATCCCTCACTCATCCACAAAAATTAGAGCTCTCCCCTCCTAAAAATGGCCACCCTAAATAATCTAATCCCTCATCATCAATCTTAGGTGTACCTCCATCCATCTTGGGGTTAGGCCTTCCATCCACTCCTATTCTCAAGTCAAAATCCAAATCAAAACCATCTACCATTTCTTCCAAACCAAAATTTGAATCACAACCATCTGAAAACCCCATCAGAATCAACATCATCATCCACTAAATCTAAGTCTGAATCAAAATCACCTACTCCTCCTTCTAATTCCAAAACATAATCAAAGGCTCCCAAAATCCTCATCAAAGAAAAGCATCCCTCTTTCCTTCATCCACCATCCTCAAACCCACTTCATGTACAACCCCTTCTCCAAAAACCCTCATTGATTCCTACACAGAAATCTTACAACATTTACTTCAAGCATATGTAATTACTCTTCATCCTATCAAATCCTTCAATTCATGTGGGCCAAGACCTTCATGGTTCGATTCTAATCTCATTTTTGCATATCATCATGCTCCAAGACATGATACCGAACATTGTAAGGCCCTTCAAACTATAATCCATAATCTCATAGAAGAAGATGATCTCCTCATCAAAGAATATTATCCTCTTCCCTATACTAGTTCATCCACTTCCCCTTATAGCCCTTCAATCCAATTTCCATCACCTAATACCTCTAAGTCCCCTCATTCATCTAGGACCTTTGTTGTCATTCCTCCTCCAAACACAACTTCTCCCAAGAAAGGCCCCCTCTCTTTATCAATGTTGTTTGGATCACTACTGCTCACCCCGTGATTTTCAACCACCTACCCAATCTAAGTTAAAGGTTATTGTTGACGCTCCTTCTAGCGAGCCTACTCTACCCCTTTCTTCATCAAAACCCAAAGTGTCTATCTTAGATTCCCCATGTGATACTTGCCATTGAACAAAGTATTATAAAATAACTTCACCAGACCCAATCAAGATGTCACTCTATGAACTCATCCAAAGATACCCCAATCATAGAAAATATCTCATTAAAGCTCTCAAGTGTATTCCTACCCCTAATAATGAGACTCGCCATTTTGTGGCCCTTTTTGGAGCATTTGTTGCCTCTGCCGCCATATCTTTTGAAAACTTTGAAATTCCCGATATATCACCTAAGGACCATGACCTCCCACTTTTCATCACTATGTGTGCATCAATGATACATTTATTCAAAATTCCATGATAGACAACAAATCCAGCATAAATATCATCTCATCCCACACCTTTGATCAACTCAAGCTCCTAACTCCATTGTCTCCCAATGTCTTGTCATCCTTCACTTTGTCAATGATGTTGTTACCCCTACTTTGGGCACGGTTATTATCCCTATCTCAATCGGTGAAAATATCCTCCATGAGGTATTCTATATCATAGAAGGGGAATTTTAATACAATATCTTACTCAGGTGACGATGGAATTGTGCCATGAGTTGTGTGCCTTCCACCCTCCATCATTACATCAGATATGAGCATGAGGGGAAAATTCTAACTCTCCCCGCAGACACTCCCCATTCAAAGCATGTCACATGACTTATCGACCTAATGACGTGTTCATCCCTAAACAAAATTCTTCTAAGGCATCCACTAGTTCATTTGTCTCTACATCCAAACTTCTCAATGACAATTCTATAGGCAAGGTAATGGATCGTCTCTAATTGGGGAGTATCGCCTCCTCGCCCTCAATGCTCTTCCCATGCCTAATCAACTTGGTAGACCCAATAAAGCACCTATGTATCAACCAAATTTTGGGGACATCATTTCTTTTGGACCACCTCATCTTGAACCAATCTCATCTATGATGGTGTCAATCAACCTTCTTCTCACATTGACCCTCAACCGCATACCAATCCTTACACTAATGGTTTTGACCTCCTTTACAAAACATCCTTTCTCTACATGTATCTCTATTGTTGCACATAGAAAGGATTTGGAATGGGGCATTATGAATAAGGCAAGCATGACCTAGTCATCAATCAATCTTGTAAGCCTCATGAGAAGTTCAGGTCAGGTTTTAAAGAACAATCTACTAACTCTCTCGAACCTTCTTCATCTTCATCTCTCATGCACATAGATCCCCCATATTCTCCATCCCATCAACCTATGGATATAGATGACATTATGTCCATGTCCTCTATATTGTTTTTTCATCTCCACTATCATTTGGGACCGAAAACTTATCGGTGTAAAGGTGAGACTAGGAACCTTTTTAATTTCCCGATATAGTAGAGGAATATTCCCCTACCATTGACATTCTTCAATACACCGACGATGACTCCATCCTTTCTTATATGGGGAAAAATATTCCTATCTTCATAAGACCTTACCTCTGGACACATCTACCTAGTCAATGAATCCACCATTGACATTAACATAGGGACTTCATAAGATCCTCACATCCTTAAAGTGGGTCGGTCCTTCAATCCGCAAGATCTTGAGTATTTCACCACATTCTTATCTAGACAAAAAATCCTTTGTATGGTCATACGTGACATATCAGGCCTTGATCCTTCTATTATTGTCCATAATATCATCACCATTCCTAATGCTAATTTGATTAAGAAGAAAATTTTCTGCATACATCCTCACATTTCTCTCCTTGTCAAAGAAGAATTACAATGCCTTCTTTCTTCCAACTTTGTCATTCCTATTGACTATCTGCAATGGGTCTCCAATATCATACCTATTTCCAAATCCTCTAGAAATCTTTGTATCTACATTGATTTTCGGGATCTAAATCTCTCTTGTCTAAAGACGACTTCTCTCTTCCCAATATTGATCAACTCATTGACCTCATGGCTGGCCATGAGATGCTTTCTCTTATGGATGGATTCTATAGGTACAATCAGATTCTTATCACACCAGAGGACCAACATAAGACTTCTTTAATCACTTCTTGGGGAACCTTTGTTGACAATTTTTGCACCCAGTGCGAAAAGGTCAACTCGAAACTTTTAAAAGTTTCTCACATTGGTCAGTTATGAATCTGGTTATGTTTGGGATAGCCACCTCGGTTTAAGATACATTTTTTTATTGTTTGGTTACGACAGACTTGGAAGTCATTTGGAATCAAAACTACAACTTGAGTACAATTTAAGAACGCCATGCCTCATAGATGCGCCATTCCATTTGAAACCCTCGTCAGAACTATGCAACAACTGTAAACAACCATTGCAGGGCCCTGAGGAAGGTAGGAAGGGCAACATGTATCAGACATGATGTTCTGAAGCTATAGATAGGTGGCAGTTTTGAAGGACAATTTACACTTTTTACAAGCAGTTTGCATTTTCAATGAGCGACAATAAGGTACACTTGATCGTTTACTTATTTCTATGATTAAGTGAATTATTTAAGTGTTTTGAGTTGTATAAGTTCATTCATTATCCACACAGATGAAAGAAAGTACAGAAAGGAAGGACATACATCTCATAACATAAAAATATTTTCATTTATTCATGAGGAATAATAGTACATATTTTTCTCACACAAGCCGTGAGAAATAACTGAAAGGAAAAACAATGCATATATTTATGAAGCTAAAAATGTAAAGAGGTAAAAGAAACCCGTCATTGCCTCAAGGGAGTGTTCTTCTCTCTCTGAAATTGTTGTTCCAAATTGTCCACTATAACCGCATCACAAGCATTCGAGAAGGGAGAAGTAAACAATCGTCAATACTGAGCTCAAGGTTTAGTTTAAATTTTTATACTTCCAACTTCATAAATTCATGCATTGAAAAGTGCGATGAAAGTGAAGTAGAAGAAACAAAATTATAAGGCTGAAGTCACTAAAACAAGATAAAATTGCAGCTGAAACAGAATGAAAAGAGAATTCTGGGAAAATTTTGACAGGGCTTCGCCATGTAAAATGGACATTTATGACTTTTTAGCATGCATATCAAAGCTGTAATAAAAAGAAATACAAGTATACAATGCAAAAAGAAATGGAACTACAACATTTCGACAAAACTCAAATGTTCAACATGCAGGAATTTGTGAACAGAAATTCCAAGAAAAATATGCTCTTTCAGGTTCTCAAATAAAAGTAAATTTTTTAATTTCATACAACTTTCAGAAAGGTAGATTTTCTGATTATTTCAGCAAGAACAGTCAACATACTAATGTTGTTATGTTCAGAAATGTAAATGAACAAGTTGTTTGAACCTAGAAAAGAGCTCTCAGAAAGGAGCATTTCAATGTCAGCTATGAAAGCACAAGGTACATGAATGATCATCATATAACAGTCATACAAGAAAAGATCAGATTAAGCTACAGGTCTTCATGAACTCAACTCAAGCAAATGCTTCCGATATCAACACATCAATAGATGGAATGCAAAGAACAATCAAGAATATCTAGGGTTTTACAAAAGGCTCAATGATTGACCAAGAAAAAATTTGAATCAGAGACACGTGTAACCCCATGAAGATATAGTGGCCATGAATATAAGCACATTCAGAATAGAAGGGAACTCCTCAAGTAGAAGGTATGAAAACCATTTTTCAGCTAGTTATTGCAAACAAGATCAAATACTCATGACAGGCCAAAGTTTTATCATATGATCCTCGACGAAACAAAAATAATAACGATAGAGAATCAAAACGTCCTTCCAACTAAGAGCACAGAATGTGATTTAAAGTTGAGCGAAAGGATAGATCCTAGCCGAGAAAGGAAGACCCATTGATGGGTAGCAATGAAAGTTTTAAAACATCACGTCACCTGCCTTCTGAAGACATCTATTAAAAAGAGGCTAAAAAAGTTCGATCTGAAAATCCAAGTCTATTGAGATTTACGAATACAGAGCAATACAACAGTCAAAACCCTCACAAGCATGAAAGGTTGTATGAAGCTCAAATACAGATACTCAGAACTCAAGATACGCTAATCCATAAGTCATGACTGCAGATTGAAGCCCAGAATGAGCTTGAATGATTCAACATAAAAGAACAATGATCCATTTTATAAGGAAACCCGAAAGGCAACATTCAAAATACGCTACAGGAACTACTTTGCAGAAACAAAGCTAGAGAAACCCTCAAAGATGATTGAATGCAAAGCAAACAAGAAATACTCAAGTTTAAAATTCTCTGAAATCCGATGCTTTATGATCAAATGATTAATACCCATTTTGGGTTTTTATAAAAGAGAAAAGCGAGTAGTTCCTTACCCTCAAAGTGGCGGCCATAGCAAAGTGGTGAATCGAACTCAAAATCCTAGCATCTAAAACTTCGATAGATTCGGTGTCAAGTAATGACGACTCTGCTGAAGAAATCAGAGGCTACGTATAAATGCTCGAGTAATCTCCATGAATGGCCATAGTCACGAACACAAAATAAATAAAGGGTCGAGCCTGCTCAAAACCCTCCAGGTCGAGCTCAACATAGAACCAAAAATCACTCAGGGCATGATCAAGGATCAGAGATATATGAGCTCCACTTTCACTTCCCACGACTGTCTTTGAAACCCATATTAAAAAAAATGGCAACGGCCATGGTTTTTCTCAGAAGATCGGAGATAGAAACAAAAGAACAAAGAAAGGCTGAGCTCACAAAGCTCATCATGGCGAAGTGAAATCTGAGCAGAGCTTCACTAGCTCGAGAGGAGATCAAGTGAAAATGCCAAATGATAGGGTTTCAACCCCTTTTCCTCCATAAACTCTTACAGTGAGTTAATTAACTTGATGAGGGTTAAGGTACATGTGTGTCAAAGCCACAAAAACCCTAATTCCACTTGGGTTAGTTTTGAAAAATGGGTCACCGACACAATCATCAGAAGGGTCAAGCTATCGTTCAAAGGGGACAAGTTTAAAGTGATTATTACATAAACTTTGCAAAGTTCACAAATATTACCCATTGCTACAGTGAATAATGATCAACGAAAAGGGTAAAGTCCATCATAGTCCAACTTGAATAAAATGCAAATCCGACCATACATGCCAGCATGATCACCAAAAAGGTGAGTCTTTTAGGTGTAATCATTGGGTCCTTTCAAATACAAAAGCCGACAAAGAAACAATAATCAAAAGTGGCCGAGTATTATAATTGCCATGTAATATTAATCAAAAGGGGCCAACCTCACGTTTTAACCAAAATTATCATTACATTGACTTTTGAAATTCTAAACTATGGCCCAACTCCCAAATGATGCAAGTGCCCTTGTATTATATCAAAATCATGATTGTAATGATCACCAAAAAGGGTAAAAAATTAGACCTTAGTCATCATAGTTATTCAAATTTACAAAATGCCGAAAGGTATATACATGTATGTATTTATTAAAAGGTGGCAGACCTTATATTTTCTAAGTCCACAAGAGTGGCCAAACCCAATGAAGACAAGAGCTCACAACCACAGGTGGCCCCCACGATGGTGATAGATTGGACATGACTTGGAATGTGTTATCCATGTGATCACTAGAAAACAGAATGAGTGTCAACATCAAAGACAAAAGTGGTCCAAGTAAGATTGATATTTGGATAAATGATTTTGCTAGGTATTGCAATTAATGTAATTATTTTGCTCATAGGAAGAGAATTGATTTGTTGCATGCTTCACAAGAAGACAGAATAGAGAAGAGACAAGTTGCATGCCATGGAGAGAGACTTGCCTAGCAAGCAATCTATTTTTGGAAAAATTATTCACCCAGCCTTATTAAAAATAGAACAGTCAATTTCAGTTGACTGAGGTGTAATCAAAGGCTATTAATGCATATTTGTAATTGCATGCTCTATTTTTATTCCTTTATCTATTATTAAATAAAGGATAAAAATAGGATGCATGGCGAGTACAAGCCTTAGGCTATTTTTAGGAAGAGGGTGAATTTTATTTTTGCTATATATTGTGTGCCTTTGCAAAGCACAAGGAGATTCTCTGGAGGACTTTTGGATATAGGAGTACTGAAGCAATTTTTGCTAGTTTTTCCTTCTGTGTGTGAATTATTTTATGCCTTTCCAATTATTTGCAGTCTTGTGTATGTTTCTATTAGTCTTGTGAATGCAAATTCCCTGACCAATCATCTTACCCTACTATGCAAAATTTAGTATTTTCTGCTAAATTTTAATGTGCATGTTAACTTATCAGTACTGTTGTGATTTTCCTCGGTCTGACCAAGTGTTTTACCTTAAACATTCTACAAAAAAGCTGTTGCCTCGTACATTAAGAATCCTTCTCACATCAATCGTGCATATACTCACCAAAGCCCTCATATAAATCTGGTTTATCACCCCAATCCAGTTATTTCACAGCCATATTTTACCCTTAATCCCAAAAATCAATTTAGGATACATCAATAAGGAACCACCTTTTAATCCCGGAGACTCACCTCAAAATAGGTATACCCACAGACCTGCGATGTTTCCATTATATCTACGAAAGAGAGAGATTAAATTTTGCAAGACTAGAAAACTTGTAGCCATCTCTCTACAGAGTGTAATTTTGAGAGATAAAAACCTTTTTCTACTATGTCATTCCCTTTTGATTGAAGAATGCGGGATCCACCTATCAACGCTCAATGACCTACATCTTTCATGATCTCATTCATAAGACTATAGAGGACTATATCGATGATATCTTGCGAAAATATAAACATGACTGGATCATCTTTCCATTGTTGAAACCCTCTTCGTATGTCTTATCTAATTCTTCCTTCATCTAAATCTAGCCAAGTGTGTGTTTGGGGTTCTCTCTGAAAAACTCATTGGCTTCATTGTTTCTATTCTGGGGCATTGAAGTTTACCCTTCCAAAATCAAATAAATCCTTGAGATTCCCTATCCCTCTAATCTAAAGAAGATTTGCAGTCTTCAAGGCTGACTTCAATCAATCCTTTATTTCATATTGAAGCTCTCTGACCATTTCCAACCCTTTCACTATCTTCTTCGCAATTACATTGAATTTCATTAGGATGAAAATTGTCAAAAAGCCTTCGATGATCTCAAGCAGTATCTTCTATCCTTGCCTATGCTCACACATCCACATGAGGTGAAGCCTTTCTATCTATATATCTCTGCCACTAATCATGTTATGGGTTTCATGTTGGCACATCATGATGAGAAAGGCAAGGAGTAGGCCATTTATTTCACCAATCGCACTGTTCACGAATATGAGCCCCGCTGCACCGAAGCTGAAAATTTATGTTGTACCCTCTTCTTTGCCACATCCAAACTTTGACACTATCTTCTTAATCATAAAACCTTCTTTGTCACTACATTTCCTCTTCTTAAAACCATGCATTCAAATCCTTATCATAATGACCACATCACTCGATGGATCCTACTCATGATTGAGTTTGACCCAGAGTTCATCTCTCAAAAATATATCAAGGGCCGGACTATCATTGATCAATTATTTGAATCCCCTCTTTCTAAAAATCATTCTCCTCATGAATAATTCCCAAACGAATCTATCTTCACCATTGATCACAAGTTCTCTCCCCTCCACATGACACATTTCTTTGACGGATACAACTATCGGCAAGGGGATGTGCTAGTGTTATCATCATTCCTCCTTGGGATACTCTTATCCCCATCGCTTATAAGCTTAATTTTGAATGCACTAACAACATGGTTGAGTATGAAGCCCTCATCTTAGGTCTCAAAACCGCTGCCACGTTGGGCGTTTAAATTCTTGATATCTATGGTGACTCTCAACTCATCATCAATCAATTTAAAGGATCATATCAATGCAAAAATGAGTTCATTCAAAAATATAAGGACATCGTCGATTTTCTTCTTGAGGATTTCAAATTCTACACCATTTAAAACATTCCTCACTCATCTAATCATTTCACAAACATGAAATCCTCTCTTGCATCCCTTAACCCATGTGCAACAGAGGAATCCAAACTTTATGTTGTTGTCATCTATTGTCTTGATCAACCATCTCATGTCCATGAGATTCCTCACATAAATCATGTTGATGCTAATTCATCAGATCTTTGGTATTATTATCTTTGAATATTTATCTCATTCTAATATCCCCTCTAATTTATCCAAAAATGGTAGGTGATCCTTTCTTCAACGCGCTAACCGCTATGTAATCCTTAGAGGCATCCTCTATAAGTGCAGATTTGATGGCATCTTACTTCGCTTTCATTAAGTCTTATTAATCTACTCACGCTATCTAAGAAGTCCACAATGGTATCTCGTGGTGGTCATTTTAGTGGCTTCACTATTTCCAATCATGTCCTTCACATGGGTTATTATTGGCCCTTTGAATCAAGATTGTTGTGATTATGTCAAGAAGTGTGTCAAATGTCGGCAAAAATCTAATCTCATCTGCATTCCTAGCTATGCTTTACAACCGACTCAGGATCTATGGCCTTTCTCACAGTGGGGACTTGACCTCATTGGCCTCATCAACCCTTGTTCCTCTCAATGCCATCATTACATCATCATTGCAACTAAGTACTTCACCAAATGAACGGAAGCCATTCCACTCACATCCACTAAGGCTAACAAAATGTCAACTTTGTCTATCAACACATCATTTATTGCTTTGATGTTCCCCATAAAATCATCATGGAAAAAATAAATTCCTTCAAAAACAAATATCTCAAGAAGCTTTGTGACTATTTCAATATCAAGCTCAACTTATCATCTCCTTATTATCCTCAAGATAATAGCCGACGAGGAAGTGTTGACGCGCGACTTGGGCGGTGTTGACGCCTATTGCGAGAGAAGTGTTAACGCGTGATGAGGAAGTGTTGACGCCTTGACATGGGTAGTAGTGACGCGTGACATGGGCAGTGGTGACGCACGACATGGGCAGTGGTGACGCGCGACATGAGCAGTGGTGACGCGCGACATGGGCAGTGGTGACGCGTGACATGGGTAGTGGTGACGCACGTCATGGGTAGTGGTGACGCGCGACATGTCCAGTGGTGACGCGCGACATGTGCAGTGGTGACGCGCGACATGGGCAGTGGTGACGCGTGACAGAGGAGGTGTTGACGCGCGACAAGGGCAGTGTTGACGCGCGACAGTATATTCAGACAGTGGATGCGCGACAGGAAATGGGTTGTTGACGCGAGACAAGTGCAGAGTTGACACGTGACAAAGACCTCAGACACGAAGATTTTTGATGAGAAAGCAAATGTCGAGGCTGCAGACGCGCGACAGAGATTTTGTTGTCACGCGTCGAAAATGCAAAGACGCGTCAATAGACCTTAGTGATGCGCGTCGGTGAAATTTTTCATCAACCCCCAAAATTCACCTTCCCACGAAACCAGCTTCGGGGATATTCGCGAGTATTCTCCACCTCCGATTTCCAAGAGGTCTCTTAAAATGAACCCCGCATAGCATATTCCTTATGGAAAATTTCTTCCTTCTCGGTGGGAACCCCACAATCATTACATCCATCTCCTCCTTATCCCCTTATTGGAACCACGTTAAGGGGCCATAAGTGTAACTTGTACATTTTACATCCTCTCCTAAGTGGTCTACTTAGCTATCCCCAACTCTTCTATAAAAGTCAAAATTTCGGATGCTCATTAACAACTATATTATCCAAAAACAAACTTCTCTCTTAAAGGACAACTATCCATATCAAGTAAATTTTCAAAAGTATAGATTGATCCCTCGAATGACAACTATCATTTATCCTTCCATCTAAGAAATCAAAAATCTAAATATCCCAAAGAAAAATCAAAATTTAGACCACTCCCTCAAAGTATTGCTCTTTTTTATATCATGGCAGTAAAGGCTTCCCGCATTAATTAACCTTTCATATATTCAAAAGTAAAAATTCAAAAGCAATCATCCTAAGAAATATTCCCACATCGATCAAATTTCTCATATAGAAAACTTCCCACATCGATCAATTTGTACCATATTGCTCTAAGTTGGGGCATAGGCATAAGAATAACCACCTACGGAGAACCTATCCTCCCTCATATAAGTCACATCTAAAACTCCTTTTTGTGTTGACATTAGGTCTATAAGTTCATCTTCCATCTTTTCCCTCATGATCTTAAGTATGACTAACTATTGTTGGTTATGTGTTAACACCTGTTGTGGCTACAAGTGCAGCACTTTATCTTGTTCCCTTTTATGTTTACCTCCAATCCAATCCAACAACATCTATCCTATGTGCACTTCTTTCTATGATGACGTGTTTTTGTTTGGAAATTTCTTATCAAGTCACGACTTCTTTTATCAGATCCAATCCTACACTGTCATCTTGCTAACCTTTGTGTTGCCTTTCATATAAATCCATAATATCTCGTTTATATCATCCATGTCTATATCTAAATTCATCACATACATTTTATCCTCTAATCATATCCATTATATTCCTCACATCACAATAATGCATACCATATCATTACCACCTATCCTAAATCCATCATATTTATTCTCATCTTCAACTCACATATATCATATTTTACACCACAACAATCTATGTTATATCATCTATTTTAATCTAACAATTATCTATCCATGTCCATCACATTTATTATCATCTATATATCCATCATACCTAATTTATCCTCACATCACATCACATTTTAACATCCATGTTCTACTCAAAGTATCTAGTCCACATATAGCATCATAAATCATCACATCCATAATCATTATCCAACATCTAAAACCACACATAAGCATAATCAAATCATTACACAACACATGATAAATCACGAAACATCATATATATCATCAAACAAGTTTATACATATAAGATAGGCCTCAATTGGGCTCTATCTTGAAGGTGTATACATAAAAGTATCCACCCACTACAAGGTGTAATCAAGATCAGACAACCTCAATGTAGACCCCTGCTCTCCTGGCATGGGAGTTTGTCCTCCACCCCGTCTCGTCATCTTGTTCGTCATCCGGATCTCAATCATGCCTAGGTTAGATCAAGAAAACAAGTGCTCCCGAAGCCGCCGGGCATCCCGATCTCCCCAATCTCCTCTCTTCGGCTAAGTGTGTTGCATATCGTGGCTCCTTGGTAGTCTCATCCACCACTATCCACTCATAGTAGTGAGCATTCTCACTCAATGCATGGTACCACTCTATCGATATGGTCATGGGCGGTGTTATCTAACCAACTCCCTACGAGGCTCCCTATTCCCCTTTCACTAAATCCGCAACAACTATAGATCCAAGAACTCTATATCTTGCTTGATATGCCTCTCTTTACCTCTTTTATCGGTCTTGCTACTAGATGACCAGTGTCGCTCTCTTGGCGTATAAGCATCATGCTCCCGACGCACCCCACTTTCTACTAGCATGTTGTGTCTCTCTCCCGTTGCATTGCATCCATATCGGGCCTCTGTAATCTATCCATCGATATGGTTGTTCCTCTATCCTCACCCTCTCTATATCCGGGTGCTTCCTTCTTCTCTCCTACTGTAGAACTACCTCATCCTCATCCAAACCTAATCGTGCCCTCTCCTCCACCGCTTGGGTGATCCACTTCTACATCCACCACTCTACATATACCTCACCAATGGCTACATCATCATCATCACATTGCTCTCCCTCCTCCGCAAATGGTTCGGCTATCACCAAGCCGGGAAGATCCCTCTTGGTCTCATCTCGTTTGAACCTAATCGGTGCCCCATGTTTTCTTCAACTCATCCTCCTTTTTGACAATCTCCACCTTTTTTATTTCATCTTCTTAGCCTTTCATTCCAAATTATCTTTTCTTCCACTTATTCCTTGTGTGTGTCACATATAACACATTTTCGCTTGATTCACGTGTCTTTCTCATTTATCGCGCATTAACATCTCACATTTATGGCCATCTTAGTGCCCTTGTTGGGCACCATTATTTTATCCTCATTCACCGTTGTGACCATATTTTATTTTCCATCCCTCCAGGATGCATATTTCATCGATTCCTCATGTATGAAGGATATCACATTTTAATATCCTCGCATTTGTTTGCACATATTTTTGGTATCTTCCTTTGACCCGTTGGTCCCATGGCTTGGACATCCATTCGAGCGGTTTCCCATTTGATTACATCCATATCACGTGGTGGTTTTCTCCGATTCACGGGTCCATAGGACATTTCCATTGTCCCCATTGAGGTCATACTTTTTTCACTGCCGAAGTGATTCCAAAATCACCACCATATTGTATCTCTAATTTATATCCTTCTCCTGTTAGGGCATCGTGTCTTCCTTCCTCTTTTCTTATCCTCACCATCTTTTCTCATTTATCTCTTTCAAACTTGTGGTCGACTCCATTTCATGTCGTCTATCCCTAGTTTGAGGGGGAACACCCCATCAATCATCTTTCATCACTTCTTATTTTTATCTTGTGGTTTGCTTTCTCAACCACTCGACAAAAGTGGCAAATGTAGACACCAAAATTTTGTATCGCTAGTCCCCTCATCCCACATTTTCTCCCCTCACCATCATTTCTTACATACATACCTCTCTTCCTATTCAAAATCCCCCTTTCCCCTAAATTAAATTTATCCCTTTAATTATTATTTTCCCCTGTCCTTAATCTCATCTTAATCACGCCATTAATTTACCTTCCCTAAAAATTCTTAATCATCCTTAATTATCCCTAAATCATCCCCTAATATTTTTATCCTCCCTAAGTATCCCTTTGTTATCCCTAATCACCCAACCACATTTATTTAATCATTTTACCTCCCTTTGCAATTATTTAATATTTTCCACCTCTCACCTACCTTTTATCATCATGCATAGAAAACCCTAGCCCACATAAGCACCTTAAAACCCTAATCTTCCCTCGTTAGTCCCATTTGCATCGATTTGGGCATCATCCCACCACCCAAATGGATGGTCCACCATAATTTTTGATGACCTATCACAGTCATTATCAACCCTATAACTAATCCCTCACCCTCCTTATTCAAGAATGCAACTTTGAGAGCTGAAGTTATCTTGCGAATTTCATTACGAGTCTATATCTTCTTTAAAGTTATTCGCATCTTGAAGCTGCTTTGGAGCCCTTGCATTGTTTCCATTGGAGATATTGGAGAGTTGAATCTTATTGAATTCCTTTGGTCATCTCATCATATTTACATCAATTTCTTTACAGTTAACAACTATCCCGTAACCCTACCATCCATCTATCATCTATTTACCTCCTTCATCTTCTCTGCTTCCAACCCATTTCCTTTTGTCAAAACATCACTCCCTCCACATTCACCATCTATCTTACTTGGTCTTCATTGACCCGGCCTCTATCCATCTCATTATCTTCCACCTATCCATTATGCACTCTATTTTATAAGCTTGCCCTTCAAACCCCCGTAGATCTCGGTCATTATGTCTACTCGCCATCTTAGATTTTGACATTTACCATAGTTAGTCGTCAGTCGACTCAACCCATTCACCATCAACCAGATCAATATTCATTACATCCATCACTAGATTCTCGTAATTTTCTTGCATCCTTTTTGTTTCATTCAGATTCAAGCTCTCTCGCATCATCCTAACATCACCTTCAATCTTAGGTCAACTCTAGTCCAACTCTTCGATTTGCTTTGTCTCCGCATCTCTTTTTGGACCTACACCGCCCAGGTCCATCATCGACTGCTTCGATTTTGGCCCTAGGTCTCCGTTGAACCACTCGCTTTGGTTTAGTTTAGCATTTATTATAATCAAATATACATCTTATCACATCTAACACATTCTAGGTTTATGTTTCAGCCTCGCTTATCTCACATCCAAATTATCTATCATTTATCTATGTCTTTTATCAAAAAGTGGGTTGACATCCATCCTAGGAATTTTTCAGTTCTGGACTGCATTATCCTGCAACCCACCATCCAATATACTAATCCCTTTTCATGTTAAGTTTCTCTTTATTGATCAAGTTACCAATCTCATTGTGAGGAGGATATTTTGCACCCGTATCCATCACCATCTCATCTAGAGGTACCTTAAACCCTCTCATATTAGATTTGTTTGTTTTCTTTGTTACCATTTCACTAATCTGAAACATGAATGAGAAGATTGGTTCAACACATCCTATGACATATTACTTATCTTGCTTGAATTATCACCTTTAGATAAAAAAATGTTATGATATACTTTGATTACGAAATCCATTTCTTAGAAAAACATGTCTTTATGACATTTATTTTGACACACATTGCATATGGTACACATTATTTAGAACACATGGATTATTTCCATACTTCCTTAAGACACAGCTTCTTTCTTATGTTTATGGATCTAGCACATCGATTGATATATAATTACTTATTACATTACTCATGACACCTTAATTGTTACATTTTTGGCTATGGGCCCATTTGTTGTTGCACTTTATAATAAATAATTTTTCATTCTACATTTCTCACATGACACTCTATGTTACATTTTGGCTCTAGGCCCATTACTCGATTACATTCTTATGATTATTGTTTATCGCACACTTTAACTAACACATTGATTGTTACATTTCTTGCCCTAAGCACTATGGTTGAATACATACTTGTTTTTTAACACATGAGCTAACAATTAAGACTAATGACATTGTCACAAAGTCAGGTCATGTCTTGTTGAGTATGTATCTTTATGATGGTCCTATCATGTCATGTCATAGGTCACTATGGACTTATTAGGTGCTTAGCCATGTGGTATTATCATACTAGTCTTCCTATAATTGTTATGCTATCTTATTGAATTGTTAGAACAATCTCGTAATATGTTTCATAATTTTGATGATGCATATGGTTTTTGCTCAAATGCTCATATCTTACGAACCCTATTCCTCATTACCATGTTACTTGGTACACTAGATATGGTTTTTATTATTGATGTTATTGCTTATATGCTTTATGAAGCTATCATTTTCTCTTTTCACCCAAGTGATCCTTCACAATGTCCCTCATCTCAAAATTAGGGGAGCATATTGTGATTTTTTTTCTAATAAATTCATACATATCACAAATATATTGCTTCATTTGATATTGTATGATGACATTCACATTGTTATTTCAAACATATTTCAAAGCTTTGAACATGCCAAATTATGACACATACACAAACTTATGGTGTTTCACCTAATTCTAGATCATTTATTTGAAGTATCGATTTAAGAGATAGAGTAACGGGCATAGGAGGAATACATGTTTTAATGCTAGTTGATGGGTTGTTGCACGTGTATGACTTTTGAATCCACAACTGATTGTGAGAGCTTCCTTTTGGCTATGAGGAACTACCTCAGTATGCAAAGAAAGACCACCGTAAAAGTTAAACAATATATGCAATGAACTTCTGGCATGATAGCTTAGATCCGGGAAGTGTGATACTTCCTAGATGGTTGTCAATCCATTGTTTTAAACAATTTAATGCGGTAAATAAGGTAAAACCTATTGTAATTTGAAATGATTTAGGTATCTCATTTAAAACAAAATAAGAAAAAGATCTAATCTAACATGATAGGTTAGAATAGGATCCGAAGGTCAAGTAGTTGGTCCTGGTTCTCTATAGGTCTGACAGAGTCGGGTAGATCACACGTGAATGAGGGTGAGAAAGAATTAGGTGGGTAGGTCACTTTTCTTAGCTATATGGGCAAATACACAGAACCGATTTCGGTTCGGGGTGACCGACGGTGGTTAGATATAACCAAAGTGCTGCCATTCGTGGAGTTCCGAATGCCACATAATGGGTTTTGGGTCTCCTTTGCGATTGCACAAAGGATTTTAGTTGATTGAGATGAGGTATTAGGTTATTTGGGTAGGATTTGGTGAGGTTTTAATGGGTATATGGAGGGTTTAGTGTTGGAGGAGGTCAATGGGTGGCTAGGTAAACAATAGATGATAATATAATAATGAAATGGAATGAACCAGAGAAGTATAACATTTACTTACTTGGATTCTGGTCCTGGATGCCTGTGAGTGAGGGATGGAGGTGCTGATGAGAGGTTTGAAGGTTGCAGGTGGTCACCAACTGAAGAAAAGCTTCTGCATGGGCTGCATGTACATTCCTCTTTGTTTGGTTAGATCGATCATTGGGCTGGATGGTCATGGTAGGAAAAGATGCTTGATCTCCTTCCTTGCATGTGTGTTCTCATTAGAATTTGCTCTTAGAAGATGTGATATATCTCTAGAATGTGCTAATATTCACCAACGTTTCCAATCTTTTTCCAACCTTCTACCAACCCTGAGAATAAGGTTGTTTTGGGGTTAAAAGGGTAACTGACAATGGTTCAGGCTTAACCGGTGACTGCTTAGGGGTAATCGGCCGTTAGGTCAAGGTAGGATTTCCTAGGTTTACTAAACTAGGGAGATCCTCTTGATTTCCTCGGATCTCGTGCCATTAATCTATGGATTAGACTAGAAGATTTTTGTAGCATGTGGGATTGTAGTTAGAGAGAATGTAGGCATTGATTTTTAGGGTTTAGGTAAGTCTTAGTTAGTTATGGCAACTTACTAAGAATAGGTTTTAGGGTGAGTTGGCTTGGTGAGGTGTCTAGGTGAAGTGTATGTGTGGATATTATTTAAATTAAGATATTTAAATAATAAATATAGTGAGGATAATGAATTAATTTAATTAAATTAATTAAATTAATATTAGTGAGGTGAAAGGGGCCATGGCTAGGTGAATGTGATGAAGGGTGCTTATTTGTCGAGGGACCAAAGGGGAGTGTGACCTAATTTTAGTGTCTACATTTTTCCCCTTTTTGTTGCGTAGCTTGTATTAGTAAGCGATGCTAACAAAAATAAGATGTGGTTTCCCCATGTGTGTGTGAAGGTGATCCCCTCAAACCAGAACCGACAAGGCGTATGCGAATCGGTGAGTGGTTTGATAAAAGGTAAATGTGATGAAAAGGAAGGTTGATAACAAGGGGAAAAAAAGGAGATAGGTCTACTCGTAAAGCTAGGTAATGGGTCACCAAAGGTCAGTAATAGTGAAAACACACACACACACACACACACACACACACACACACATATAAACTGTAGCACGCTACTAGGTTGAAGAGTAGGAAAACTCTACATCGTCTAAGGTCGATAGGTTTATCCAAACAAGGTTGAAGTGATTCTGGTATCCAAGGTATATGATATGGTTAGGAAACACAATGTAGGTTAGGTACAGAACGTTTAGGTATGTTCTGGTACACCAAAGGTAGGGTCAAGATAAATGGTCACGGAAATAGGTTAGGTAAGGTCATTAGGCCAACAACACAAGTAAGCAAGTGCCACAAGGTATAGCAAACACACGAGTAATCAAAGGTCACTAGCGATGGTCCAAGTCCAAATATCTAGGTCACAAAGATAGGTAAGGCCAAGGTAGGGGTAAATGATGAGGTCAAGAAAGGTGAGGTAAATGGGTAGGTAAAGGTGGGGGAGGTAAATGATCGGGGTGAATGTTAGGTGAGGTAAAAAAGGAAGTAGGGGAGGGTAAACGGGTAAAATTTAGGGTAATGTGCAGTGATGGTGACCGATGCTTTGGTCAAGGATAACCGACATCGGTTAGGTCGTGTTGGTTATAAAAAGAAAAATATGTGTTTTTGTTATTCATTTGTTATTTTGTGAAGTGAGAAAATGAAAAAAAGAGAGAGAAAAGAGAAAAAGCGTCCTGGATAAAACATAACAGTGAGTCAAGTTAGTGTAATTGTCAAGTGATTGGTTAGTGAGCAAAGGGTCCACAGGAGCAGCAGAGAGATTCGATAGGTTAGAGGTTACGGGTATCGATTTGGTGATGGTAGAGGCCGGAGAGGGATCGGGCGGGCCACCAAAGATAGTGGCTGACATGCCACCAAGACGGCGGCAATGGCGACGAGGTAAGCGCCCTACTCTATGTTGTTGATTTGATAGATTAGAGGATTATTTTAGTGTTGGTTTAGGTTTTGTTTGTTTTTCGGTTTGGTGGGTGGGCACAAATTAAATTTGGGAATGGGGGAATATTGGGTAAAAGGAGGAATGGGGAGGGTAATAAATGGGATAGGGGTGGTGGGTGGAGGTCCAAGGGTAGTTTAGGTCATTATAGGGGGTAAAAGGGGCGGGGGATGTTTTTAGAGAGGGGGTTTGGGAAATCGTGGATTTTTCCGCAAATGTGCTGATCGCGTCGACCAATTTTGGCAAGTGTCGATTAGCTTAGGTGGAACCGGTATCGGTCACTAAACGGGTGACCGAGGTCGTTAAGGAATAACTAGGGTTAGTAAGGGTGAACCAGTATCGGTCACCAAACAGGTGACCGATGCTCAGTTAAAGGGTGACCAGGGTCGGTTAGGATGAACCGGTACTGGTCGAATTAGTGGGCACAAAGGTCCAAAAGTGGTGTGGGCTAGGTAGTTGAGATGGGTAGGGTGAAAATAAGGTATAGGGAAATGATAATGGTTGAATATGGATTGATATATGTAAATTAATGTCGTGTTTATATTGGATGTAGGGGAGAGCGCAACTACATATGCGGGATAGGGTTCCGCCTCTATTGGTGACATTCGTAGCGTAGCAATCTCGGAGGAGCTGCAGCATGTGCAGCAAAGTGGGCTTGAGTGGGGTTTGTCGCTATAGACATGTAGTCCGGTAGCCTAGTTTTATGGTCGTGCTCATCAATAGATGGGACTCCATGACCAACACGTTCCACCTACCAATGGGTGAGATGACTATCACCCTGGAGGACGTGTTCTGGATTCTTCGGCTACCCATATTGGGTGCCCAGGTTTATTCTATCTCCTTCGAGGCCTCAGAGGAGCTGATTGTGTCTATTTTTGGAGAGGGGATGGCCGATCTGAGATTCCATAGCACCAGTTTGAGCTATGGAGAGATGTACCTAGCTCGTTCGGCGAGAGAGCGAGGCTAGTGGTTCTGCTTGACGGAGACAGCAGTGTGCTTCTATGCACTACCAGATGCAGAGGGTAGACGCTTTCCCGATCACTGATGGGGGTACTCCATGACATGATGGTAGATGAGACCCACTTTTCCTGGCACCAGCATTCTTGGTGTAGCTATACAGGGAGTTGTGGGCATATGGGCGGCTACGTAGGTTCAACCTATGTTGTACATTTTACTGCACTATTGGGTGTATGAGCACATAGTTTGTGTGCATCCTATAGGGATGCCCCGAGCAGATGCATTCCTAGCACGATTTGTGTGGGTGGGGTACAGGAGATGGGTGTCGGTGATAGGAGAGCGGAGATCTAAGAGGCCCACACATGATGTGGCCCATTTTTGGAAGTTACTGAAGGGGTTGTCCAGAGTGGACATTATATGGAGGCCATATGTGGGATTCCCCTCATATAGGCATATGCATGAGGAGCTAGCTGAGCTCCAGCTAGAGAGATGGATACAGGGTCACCGTGCTGGGGAGGACGAGATGATCCTAGTAGACAGAGTCTGATGGTAGTTCGGGCTAGTACAGGACATACCTCCACCCTTCCCATAATATCGAGAGATGACGTGGAGAGGCCCTTACCTCTACCACAACTGCAGTGCCCATAGGGTAGGAGGAGCAGCCATTGGGCTAGCGAGATAGATGACGCTCGATGCACGAGGCAGTACAGGAAGTGGTGGGTGGATCAGTTACGAGTCATACCACCCAGACCGGGCAACCAGATCTAGCTACCATTACAGTGCAGAGAGACACCCTACAGGGGTAGGTAGTTATGCTCATTACCCATTTGGGTATACTGCAGACACAGCTGGAGGGCTCGGAGGCAGAGGTAGTAGAGTTACACGTATAGGTCGCCACTCTGAAGGCCCAGATGGCTAGTGGAGGAGATGGAGATGGAGAGGAGGGGATGGTCAGGTGGTAGCCTTACAGGCTCAGGTGGTAGGTTTACAGGGCTAGTTGGCCACAACCTAGGCACATATTGGGGTCTTACAGGCCCAAATACATGCACAGGGGTAGGGGGCACCAACACAAGCACCGTGAGTAGGTCTTAGTTCACAGAAAAGTGTGGGGAAGGGTCTCGCATGGTAGGTACAGGGGCCGAGACCTATGGGACCACCACATACCATGCCTGTGTCTAGGCTACGGGATGCCCTAGGTGAGGCTAGGTACTATCAGGACTAGCTGATGGCGGCCGGGATAGACTTTATATCTTATGCCGAGTACAGGGCACAACATGCATCCAATGAGAGGACGAGATCCTAACTCACAGTATGGAGAGACCATGGGATCAGCAAGCTCCAAGGCCTGATCAGGTAGAGGCTACCAGCGCACGAGAGACTAGCTCCATTTAAGGCACCAACAGGGACCTAGGAGGCCGAGGGTACAGGTGATACAGAGATGGAGGACATCCGTCGAGATGCCTGATATGCGGTCCCGATTTTTTTTATGTATGATAGTGATTGTGTGATTATATACCGGCTTGCATGCCAAGAGATAGTGAGGATGTATGAGTGATTTTGTATATTTTGAGCATATACTGGCCTACGTGCCGAAGAGATTTTGTATTGATTCATTATTTTGTTGTATATATGAGACCGACCTGCATGCCGATGACATTTTGTATTATATATCAGCCTGTGTGCCGATGATTTTGAGATGATGGACATGATGAGATAGCCATGTATATTTGAGATACACATTGATTTATTTATATGATGAGATACATGGTATTTTTTTGATTTGTTGATGTGTTTATGAGATATGAATTTGTTGTGTTGATATGGATGGAAATTAGGTGAGTTAGGCATGATGGAGTCAGGTTGGTATAGGCATGGATCGAGTCAGGTTATTTTAGGCATGGATCGAGTCAGGTCGGTGTAGGCATGGTTGAGTCAGGCTATAGGCATGGATTGAGTCAGGTTATAGGTATGGATTGAGTCAGGTTATAGGCATGGATCAAGTTAGGTCGGTTTAGGCATGGTTGAGTCAGGTTATAGGCATGGATTGAGTTAGGTTATAGGCATGTATTGAATCAGGTTATAGGCATGGTTGAGTCAAGTTTTTTTAGGCATGGTTGAGTCAGGTTTGTTTAGGCATGATGGAGTTGAAAGTAGGTGAAGTTGTGAGTCATTATTTTATGCAATGAATGATAATATGGGTCATATGTGAGATGTGGTATAATCTATGCATAGTGATGATAGAGAAATGGTAGGCGTAATAAATGTATGTTGTGATAATGTTTAAAATATGAAACAACTCATTATGTATGTGGTTTAATTTCCAATTTCAGGTATAAAAGGGAAACAAATTTAGGTGTGATGTAATGTGAGGCACATGGAAGATGAATTGTTTAGGGTAGAGGATGGCCGAGCTAACCTCTAAGGGCCCCATGCCCTCGGAGTGCTGCCTACATAGTCCCAAATAAAAAGGGACCTCAAGCTGATGTAGTTCTCCCATAAGCTAGGGAAGAATATGAGGAGGTATGAAAATGAGTTGGTAGGTGTTTGGGCATGTTGTGGGTTTAGGTTTGTTAGGTATGGGTAGATTATAGGGAAAATGATGTAGGTGAGGGCGATGTGGTGAAAGAAGATGATTACCCCAACAAGAAGCGTCGAGGACCAAGTCCCGTATAAGTTAATCAAAACGTAAAAAAATATGGTTAAAAGATAAGAAGGGGGCAATAAAGCCACCTGGTTGGTTAGGATCATATGAAGTAGATCATATCTTGCCAGATGGGATGAATGTAAGACCCTAAAGACATTGCATGATGGATTGTTCTACGGTGAAAAGTAGTCACATGATCACCAAATGTCTAAGTTCCAAGAAGTCCCTTGAGGCAGTAGGAAATGAGAGTGGGCATGGTTTGAAGGGTGAAAAGTAGGTAATTTTTATATGGTATCAAAAGCATGCACTTCGGGCAAGAGGACCTAGGTCACAATGGGCAAGTCCATGACAAAAGGTTTTTGTTTTGACTTATAGTTGAAATAGACTGATCGATGCGGGAAGTCTATATGGGATGAATAAAATTTAACTCCTTGAGGTCTTCGTGAAGCTGATTGATGCAAGAAGCTTTGGTTGCTCTCATTTTTTAGAGATTTACATAGTTGTCCTTCTAGGGAGCAATCTATTTATAGTAGCAATTGTCGAGAGGACGATGTCCTTTTGAGGGATTCATCATCTTTTTAGTAGAAGTTTGACTCAAGGAGTTTGGTCCCATGTGAGGTATTTGAAGTCATGGACAAGACCAAGGTGGAGAATAAGACTCTTATTCAAAAGGCAAGGTGAAACGACCATGGTATCTCATCTGAAGGTAGACAAAAAAGTATCCATGAGAATCATGCTATGTATTGCGCTCACGGTACACATATTCAAGAGAAGATAACAAGTGACGGGTACTCACATGATTCTTGTTTAATCGTTAGTGAGGTGTATGAAGTGAATAGTGCTCAAGGGATGAGCATGGAAAGAGAAAAAAGGTGAGGGAGGACTACAAGTCAACAATAGAATGGTTGAAGATGCAAGGCGTTAAGGGGCTTAGGTTCGGGTTTACCATTGAGTGATGATAAACGGTAAGCACCTGATCCATAGGTATGAGTCACGATGTATGGTCCAAGCCAATTAGGAGAAAATTTTCCCTATTTACTTTTTTCTGCTTTGGTTACGTGTTGATTTTCTTTCAGGACAAGGTCACCGACTTGGAAGGTTTGTTCATGGACACGTTTTTCGTAGGCACGTTTGATATGTTTTTGGTAAACTTGAAGGTGATCCAGAGTGTTAAGATGACATTCGTCTAATAACTCTAGCTGTGCTAAATGGTCCTGACAAAATTCATCATCATTGAGCATTTCATGGAGAGATATGTGGAATGAGGGGATATGGACTTTGAGAGGAAGGAATGCCTCTATACCATAGACCGTAGAAAAGGTGTGGCCACAGCATGGAAGTGCGAATACTAGTGCAAAGATGCCCATAGGGAAAAAGGAATGTGCATATGCCAATCCTTCCCAGTATCGTCAACCACTTTCATAAGAATTTTGTTTAAGGTTTTGTTAGTGGATTCATCTTTGCCATTGGTTTGTGGGTAATAAGGTGATGAGAAACTAAGTTGAATACCAAAGGTGTCACAAAGTTTTTGCAATGTTTTGTTTTTGAATTGTTTTCCATTGTCAGTGATGAGGCAATGAGGAACACCAAAGCGACAAATGATATGGTGGTTAATGAACTCACATATTTTCTCGGCTTTCGTGGAGATGAGTGGTATGGCTTCCACCCATTTTTATAGTATTCGGAGTAAGCAGTGATGATCCATTGATGGCGTTGGGAAGAATGAGGATTGATTTCTCCGACAAGATCCAAACCCCATTGAGAGAAGGGCCAAAGGTCTCGAGTGACCTGTAAGGCATGACTGGGTGTATGATGAAGATTGGAATGTTGTTGGCATTTTACACAATGTTTGATGTAGTTATGACAATCATGGTTAAGGGTCACCAAGTAATATCCTAGGTGAAGAATACGCTTAGCAACAGCAAGGCCACTGAAGTGACCTCCACATATGCCATCATGAACTTCCTTAATGGTATAAGGAATTTTATAACTTGTGAGGCATCGTAAGAGAATACCGTCAAAGCCGTGCTTATAGAGGAGGCCCCCTAGAATGACGTAACAAGAGACATTTTTAAGGAAGGCATGTTGTCCATTACGGGTGAGATCAGGAGGTAAGATGGAGAGAGAAAGGTAGTGGAGTATTGTTTATACCAAAGGTCACTCAGGTCAGGGGTAGCAGTTCCGATCAAGTAAACATCATGAGGTAAATAAGAAGGTGATTGGAGTCGTTGTATGGTGACAAATATTGTAGAATCGACGGGTGAAGCGGGTATTTGGGAAGCTAAGCAAGCCATGGTATCTGCAAACTTGTTGGTTGAACATGGGATGGTTTGAAGGGTGTAACGATCAAAGGTGGTCAAAAGTATGTCTACATGATGTTTATACTTTTGAAGTATCTCATTACGACATTGGTACATACCATTGACTTGGTTTACGACCAATTGATAATCACCAAAGATGTTGATTGATTTGACATCTAGGGCATAGGTGGCTCAGAGACCTAGTATGAGCACTTCATATTTGGAAATTTTGTTGGTACATTCAAAATCTAATTTGAAAGAAAAAGGCATGGATTGACCCTCAAGGGGAATGAGGATAATACCAGCCCCACCCCCACGTTGACATTTGGAACTGTCGAAGAAGAGTGTCATCTGGTAAGGGGGTTCATCCAGGAAAGGGTAGCAATCAACTCATCTAGAAAATCAAAATTAGAGGGTTGATCCCTAGAAATAGGTGCGTCGGCCAATTGGTCAGCGATAGCTTGGCCCTTGATGGACTTTTGATGAATGAATTCGAGGTCAAGATCAGCTAAAAGCATAAGCCATTGTGCGGCATGCTGATTTTGATAAGGTTTGGCATACATGAAGTGTAAGGGGTCGGTGTTGGTCACAACATAGGTTTTGTGGTTGAGTATGTAATGACAGAGTTTGGTGGCAATGAACACTAAGGCTAAGAAAAGTTTTTCAGGGTGGGTATATTGGGTTTCATAGTCAAAAGTGTATGGCTTATGTAATAAACCGCCCGCTCCCTATGTTATTCATCGTGATGAGTGAGCATAGCTCCCAAGGAATGATCGGTAGAGGATATGTATAGGTAAAAAGGTTAATCGTCTTTAGGTGGAATGAGTATGGGTGGTTAGAGAAGGTATTGTTTTAAGGCCTCAAAAGCTTTATGATAGTCCTCATACCATTTAACGGAGACATCATTTTTAAGCGAGATGATGAAATGGTTGACATCGATCGATAATTGTGAAATGAAATCGTGAATGGATCTGCAACTTACCTTGCAGTGCTACGAGTTGTCAAAGGTTAGTAGGTGGAGACATTTCAAGAATGGCCTTGACTTTAAGCAGGGCCAACTTCTATACCACGGAGGGAAATGATAAATCCCATGAGCTTTCTTGAGAGAACCACAAAGATGCATTTCTTAGGCTGAAGGTAGACATAATATTTAATGAAGTGGTCAAAGATGGTTTTGAGGACGGTTAGGTGCTTGAGCGGCATTTAGAGTTGGCCAAGAGATCATCCACATAATCTTCCAATATACAATGCATGATGTCATGGAATATGTAATTCATAGCCCACCGATATGTGGCACCAAAGCATTTTTAAGGCCAAAAGGCATGACTCGATAATGTAAGGTCCCCTAAGGGGTGATGAACGAGGTCTTGTGTTGATCTTCTGGGGCAATCAGGATTTGGTTATAACCTGAGAAGCCATCCATGAGTGATAGCATCTCATGACCAGTGGTAAGGTCAACCAGTTGATCAATACTAGGTAAGGGAAAGTCATATTTTGGATATGTTAGGTTGAGGTCACGGAAGTTTGTGCAAATGCGGAGTCCCCCTATCACTTTAGTGACAGGGATAATGTTAGAAATCCAACAAGGATAATCAATGGGTAAGATAAAGGAAATGGAAAGAAGGCATTGAATTTCTTCTTTGACGAGAAGAGCAATGCGAGGGTGCATTTTCCTCAGCTTTTGTTTCATGGGTTTGGCATCGGGAACGGTTACAATATTATGGACCACTATGGTGGGGTCAATACTGGGCATGTTTGCGTAAGACCAAGCGAAAGCATGGTTATGATCTCTGAGAAAAGAAGTGATGGCTTACCATGTTCAACATCATCTAAAGATTGACTTATCTTTAAGATGTGCGGGTCATCCTGAGTATGAATGTTGATCTCGATAGTCGATTCATTCAACATGGTTTGTGTCTCGGAGGTAATGACCGATGAATATATTAGTCTTCTCGCACCAAGGTAGGTGAGTATGGATTCATCATCCCGACATTAAACAACGTTAATCAAGGTGTATCATCATCGATCATTTCGTGATACGAGGAAGGGAAGAGTGGAAGGGGTCTTTCCCTCACGTTGATAAGTCATAGGCCCCAAGGAAATGGTGTTTATGAAAAAAAGTTAGGAGGGTGATTTCGTTAGGTGCAATAGGGTTTTATACCCCATGTCTCGGATAATTGCTTACGCACTCAAGGTAAGTGAATGGATTCATCATCCCGACATTAAACAACGTTATGAAGGTGTAATTACAGGAAGGAAGAGTGGAAGGGTTTCCCTCACGTTGATAAGTCATAGGCCCCACTATACCCCTATGCCGAAATTTTCATGCTTTATCATTCCTAGCAACCCCAGCTCTATCCAGTCAGTCCAAATTACCTCCCAACCAATGTTATATCATCCCCCTAGGTGATTTAGGAAATTCCATTCATTCCCCTAGGTGATTTTAGGACTTCATTGAAAATGCAAATTTTGGGGAGTCACGGGAAGGGTGTTGTTGGCCTTCCCAGGACTGGATTGACCCCCTGGAGTAGAACGGAAGGGAAAAATTCAACATGGAGGTGAATGGAATACCTTATGACATCAAAGAAATGATTTTGGAAGGTTTAGAGAAGTTTTTCAAGACTTGGAGCAGTCTGAGTGAAAAACAGGGTTCACAAGCCTAGACAGTACACAGGCCTAAAACAATCACTGGGCTTCAGAAGAAGATTCCGAGAGCTCCGAATGGAGTTGGAAGTAAAATGAAACATATCTATAAATATGATTCTAATACCTACATGATGGTGAAATAATATTTTTCACAACACCTTGGCGCATATGATTGGAAGGTAATTTTTCTCAAGCACAAGTGGAGTCCCAGATAAAAACTCTGATTTTTCAGGGATCATATGGTCGAATTAAGACATGATACCCACATAATTGGATTCAAAATTCCATTTCCAATCAGGATCATATAAAATTTCACCAATAAATTCCACCGGAGCTCAAGTTATCTGCATTCCAAGTTACCCTCTCAAAGGCAGTTCAGGACTTAGTCATTTTTTCGAGAGGACACATGTCAGCACCAAGAGCCTGGCGGGATTTCATGTCCCCGAAGTCCCTGAGGTTAGGTACATAAACCCTTGGAAAATTTTCCCAGCCCTCATGTGACCCTTGGGACCCTCATATGACCTCCAGACTTGACAGATCAACCCCCAGGTGCTTATTTGGAGCATGCCTTCCCTGCCGTCGGATCGGGCGCCGCGTGTCAACTCCAGGACCACCGTGGAATTTGATGTCCCTTATGCACCTGAGGTGGGGGACATAAGACCTTGGAAAATGTGACCATCCCCCATAAGGAGTCTTCTAGTCACCCATGTGACCTCCTTTCAACTCCTAGTGCTTCAATGTAACTTTCTCCCTCTTCATTCCTCTCGCATTGGATCAAACACCACGTGTCATGCTCTTGACCACCATGGAATTTGATGTCCCTCACATCCCTAAGGTCAGGGACATCAAACATGGAAAAATGTGCCCTAACCCTAATTGTGCATATCTTTTTAAAAAGTTTCCAAGTGTCGCTTTCTTCACTTCTAACTTCTAATAGTTTTTGTGCACTCCATTCCTCCATTCTTCCTCTACAACATTCTACCATCACCCCGCCATTGCAAATGCTCAGACCAGCTCAACCCAAACACTGAAACAAGCTTCCCACGGAAATTCTCAGGTCTCAGAAGGATCTTTCATCAAAATAATAAGGAGAAACGAAGAGCAAGAAGAAGAAAACAATGAAAATCTCCATAGCCTAAAAATGAAGATCTAAAGAAATGTTGCAAGCCGGTGCATGAAACAAAAACCATTTGCTGCTGTTCATTCCTCTATCCAAGACCATCAGAAAGACACCTTCAAACTCCCCCTTGTGTGACAGAGTAGCCACAATGAAGAAATCTTGTTTCCGGCTCAACGAAGAAAGAAGTGGGATTTCCCGTCAAACCAGTTTCCGGATTGAAGTAAGATCACACGTGAAGCATCGGAAGAAAAAACCCACATCAAAAATATAAATTTATTTGTAAACGGAGGAGAAAACTAGACCTGTAATTTTCAGGTCCATTAATGGCTACCATACCCAGAGGCACTGCCAGGTCTGAAAACTAAAACTTTAAAATCTCCTGGACTATTAAGCGGGCGGATCTGAAATTGCAGAGGGAGGATATTGGGAAAAAACCCATATCAAAAAACTTCATTCCACATCAATCTGACTCCCAGAGGCCAAATTTCTAAAAATAGCAGGTCTACTACATAGGAACTGCTATTTTGGGAAAGTTAGCAATAGAAGAACCTGCAGAGGAGACGAAGACATTGGAGGTAAACTACAACTGAAAATTCACCAGAATAGACATTTTTGGCACTTACTAAAAATAGTAAGTGGGCCCTCGAGCACCTGCTAAAAATATAAATTTGATCCAAAAGAATGAGGAACATGGGGAGAAAGAGGAAAACTAAGCCGCAACATCCAGTTGAAGATCGAGGAATTACTTTTCCACACTTACTAAAAATAGTAAGTTGTTTTTTCAAGGGAGATATGAAGATGAAATGGACGGGTCAGAAGCCGACACAACCCTTTTGCCTGTAAGTATGATGTGGGAGATAGTGATGTCTTGTACATGGACCTGAACGACCTTAGAACTCTTGCATGGCCTACAAGGATCGAAGGAGGATTGAAGACCAAATATTCACAAGACCTTAGAGACGTGAACCATCCGAGCTGACAATGGTAAAACGTTGGTAGTCATTAACACTAGAACCATTTCAAACCATATCTCTCCGTATACCGAATCCCCAACATGGTTGTCATTTCCAAGGAAAGAGTTGTGCATGATTGGGAGACAATGGATTCATATGTCCAAGGGGTAGCACTTGGATCATGGTTGAAAACTGGAAGGAAGCCTTCCAGGATTCCCAAGAATCTGCCAAGGTGTGAGTTTCGAGAAGGGTATTTTGATGTCATCACTCTCCTTAGTAGAGTAATGGGTGAAGCAAACACGAGAGACTTCTAGGACTGGATGGGCCTTTACATCCTGACATTGACAGAAGGGAAGCAGAGAATTGACTAGGGGCAGATCATTAGTGACAATCTCCATCTACAACTTCTCCAAGTACCCACGACAAAGAAGTTCCACATGACTTCTTATCTATTTTATCTCCTCGCAAGCTCATAATCATTCAAGGGATTGGCTCTCACACAAAACATTGCTTCCAAGGTACCTGCATTCGAGAAACTTCCATAGTTGATAATGGAGGAGAGAAACAAGCATTTCAACCGTGTGAACGATGCATTCACTATGTATGTGGTCTGAAACTTGGAAGAGAAGCTAGGATGTCACCAAAAGTGGCATCCCTGATTAAGGAATATGGCTCAGTACTTCATACAATTCTCAACATTCTCCCACATATGAGTCGGTGGCTTCACCAAGCTCCTCTAAAACTACCCAAGTACCTCAGTGACCAAATTTTATTGTTCGAACTCTGCATATCACCCAAGTAAATAACAAGCTCAGAAGTATAAGAAAGAAATTGATTTCTTTCCCTATATCTCTATGGGAGTTCACGTGTAAAAGCTCAAATGATGCATCCCACTTGGAGGCCACTTTTACACATCTGAATTTTCATTCCTACATTTCCAGCCTAAATTTGACATCCAAGAAGATCCTGACTCCTTCTACATCCCATAATTGCAACAACATGAGCCATAAGTTGAGGACTACTGGGCCAATTGTATTGATGAGTTTGAAGTACGTAAAAAGATCACATGAGGATGACAACCAGTGAGATGAAGAAATTCAAGTTCTCTTGGTATGAAGACATCTTACATGATGATGGGATAGAGATGTATGATCCTGAGTACGCAGTAGTCAAGATGTCCCCAATGCCCCAAATCAACTGGCACGTTCGTGAATCAGGAGATATGCTGGAGCAGATTGAAAAGGTGGTGAGAAGAATGAGGAACTGGTTTCAAAAGAAGAGGACTATGATCATTCAGTCACAAGGAATTTCTCCAAGCTTGAAGCAAGCTTCACATCATTCGTCTTCAAAAGTGGTGGAGGTAACTTCTAGCTCTAAATACTCTGGAGCGAGTTCAAAAAGGAATGCCACGAAATTGAAAAATTCTCCCTATGAGAAGACATCTAAGAAATTTAGGAAGAAAAAGATTAATTTGCGTCACCGCAAGAGGAAGACGTGATCCTAGTAATATAGACATAAAATCCTACAGCAAATGCACAAGTGAACAAGGAGTATATGACTCATGATCCTATATCCGAGCCACTACAAGAGGTCTTGCATGTTGTTGATTCCAACGCTCCTCTCATTCAAGAATTACCTCCCCCATCAGAACAAAGAGTGGTTGAGGCACCTGTCATTGAACCTGAATCCGATGAGATGTTTCCATGGATGCGGGAAATGATCATCCTCGACACTCGCATAGTGCAACAAGTAGTAGCTCCCGATATATCAGCAATTGTCACATTGGCTAAAGAAAAAGATCAAGAAAGATCGCATAGACAACATCACGATTCTACAGTGAGGAGACAGGTAATCAGTATATTGAAGTAGCTCGGCCAAAAGTAATCAAGCTAGTGGACGAGATGACACCAGCTAACTATGAGATGAGCACGATCCAATTGGGACCAACTACTCATGAGGGAGATTTGCACATATTCCAACAATCTTCTGCTCACATGATGGCAAGGAATAAAGAATACAAAGAGAAGATCAAGGGACTAGAGGAGCAAGTGCGAACTCTTTCATCTTATGTGCAACACTTGGTGGAACCAAGCACTATAACACTTCCTATTGAGAAAGTGGTTCCCCTCAGCAGCTTTGATCCGGAATCCATCAGAAGAATGCACGAGTTCACGATGCAGGGCTGAGAAAATAAAGAATGGATTGATTCAATCTCTAAAAAAGGGAAGTCAACACTTCAAGAGGCAGTCAAGCTCTTTGCATACATGTGTGCCACCGCCAATAGAACGTGAGCACTTAAAAAGATGTAGAGAGAGAAAGAGATTACTGGGAACCTCTGGGACTAGTAGTGAGTAAGATGAGCAACACCCATCGTCGCAGGAATTGATCGATAAGAAGGTTTTGGAACTCCTACGAATACTTGACACATGTATGAGTGAGGGCCTCAGCGATTAGATTTGAAGCAATCAATCGGGCCTTCACAGAGCTAGAGGAGAAAGAAGAACAAACATACAAGCTGTAGGATAGCATAAATTGAAATTTCAAAAACTTGGAGTACCCGCAATGAGCGAACACTCAACTGCTGATGAGTTGATCGGACCTTTCGAAGAATACATCAAGAAAGGGGTGGGCAACCCATTGTCCTTCACTAAGGATACCTCGACTTCTTCTCAAAAATATGAGTCTCCATTGCACTTATCACAGAAAAGAATTCATCATGGTTTGGGAAGTGCAAGGACGTCAACAGTGTGACCGATGGATGGACTAAAACCTTGAGCTGCATTCGTATCCCTCATGCCGACAAAGTAGAACTAGTGGTGACTCATTTCAACCAAGAGTTTGGAAAGACAAAAGCCTTCTCAGGATCACAAAGTGGAGAGCAGTCAGAGAATGGAGCTAAGTCCACGCATAATAGCTCATCCTTCAACATAATCCTTCTTCTTCTTCCTCTTCTTTCTCTTTCTTTTCTCTTCTCATACAACACCCTCTCTCCTCAATGTTATATTTTTACGTTGAGAGTTGCACTTTTTGATATGACTTAAGTGACTTCAGAAATGTAATGTAAATTTAAGTCACCTTGCTATTATAAAAGGGACTTAAGTATTTAAAAAGGAATATGAACAGTCTTAAGTCACATTAAGGTATTCGAAAAGTCACCAGGAAGATGAAAAGTTTTCCTCCTCTTCTATAAATTGTAACAAGCTCCTCATTTGAAGGTCTTCTAAAATTCTTCTGAATTTTTGCTTCTTAGATGTTGGAGCTATTTTTTGTGAATTCATGAGAGAGTTATCCTTGTGAAGAGAGCAAGAGATAGAAAGTTTCTTCCATTTCTCCTATTACAAAATGTCTTCTACTTCTCACACTATGTGCAAATTCTACTTGAGCTTCAATAAAGGAAGAAGGAATTTTAGCCTCTTTGATTGAGGATTTTGTTGGTACTTTGTGCCCATTAAGCTTCATTTGGTCTTGTAGCTATTACACATTTTTTTTTCTTCTATATTCAAGTGCATGTAATGAAAATTTTGGCTGGTGTATGCAAGTCTCTGATTTTCTACTTGCAGCATTAGTTTTTCTCTTTTCTAATTTTCCCATTCCCTTTCCCGCCTTCCTATCAAAGTCATCTCTTGCAGGTATATGCAAGCAATTTCTGTAGGGTCATGTGGAGAGCCCCTTTTAGATCCTTGTTCGAAGGCCACCATAGAAATCCACCTTTTCACACGCATACACATACTAAGCACACTTGCTGTAAGTAGAGGGACTTAGATTTCCAGAGCATTGGAAAGATAACCACCAATTTGTCCCCAACAAATTTTCTTGCCAACAAAGGGATAGATTTAGGATCCATCGACTCCATCGGTGAGGTGGTGATGAAGGTGGAGTAGGTGAAGAAGGTGGAGAAGGGTTAGTGTCCTTAATGAGTTTAATGGGGGCCTGTTTGGTAAGTGGCTCAAGAAAGCCAATACCACTACGGTCATTATGTTTATGGGTGGCCTTGCTCGTAAAAGCCAAAACCAAAACCCTTCCACACACCTTGGTGTAGGAAGGTGTGGGTGAAATGGTGATTGGTAAGTGATTGGAAGTCAACAGAAAAGGGGCGATTTTGTGACAAGTGGTTCAGGTGTGTAAGTGGTAGTATCAAGTCCCCATAGGTAAGACTAGTATGAAGGCGAGGGGGACCGTGACAGAGACATTCTCCTATACGATGATCATAACGAGGGTGTTGGTGAAGACATTCGTACTCTTGTGGAGTAAGGAATGTGTTGACAATATATAGGAGGTACTCCCCAGTGAGGCGTTGAAAAACACCTTCCAAGGGATCGATGGTTGGTATGTAGGTAGTGGAATGGATGATGTGTTAGAGGTCAATGGGGAGGTGGAGTTAACGCAGTTGGGAAGCTGATGGGTTATCCATGGAGGTTGGGGCATTGGTAGGAATGGAAGTGGTATGTGTGGTTGAAGCAAACAGTTGTCTTGGTAAGTGGAGGTGTAGGTGAAGAAGTAGCGGTTGTGGAGGTAGACAACTTAATAGGTATGAGCACATCATTGGGTTGGTAAAGCATGTTGCATGTTTTAAAAGGTGATGGATCGGCTGGAATGGTATAGGTGTGTCCTTCATGTTCAAACTTTACACAACAATGCAAAGTGGAAGGAACGAACCCATGACATGAATCGCGGGTCTCACAAGCAACAGAGTTATATTGAAATTCCCCCTCCAAGATGTAAAATAATTTTGTAATAAGTACGGGGCCCACATGAATGTGGAGGATGACAATGCATAGTGTAGAGGTGATAATGCCATTGAATGAATGCAACATGACCGGATGTTTATGCATGCAATTATCGGTATGCGCATTTGAGCAAATGCATGGGATGAAATGATGTTAATGCTAGCGCCCCATCAATCATCCCGTGGCATACCCGTATGTCATCGATGTGGACAGAGATGAAGAGGGCTGCGTCTGGGTCATCATTTTGGCGTGGCGCAATCTCTTCCTCTGAGAATCTAATGGAGGCCACTTGGTGAATAGGATGGGGCAAAGATGAAGGTGGTAATTTGGTGAGAGAGGCTACATGATGGGGTGTGATAATGGAGGCTAAGGGTGTAGGGTCATTGGGTAAAACCTCAATAGATCAAGAACCTCCATGAGAACTTGACGATGGGATTATGAGGTTTGGATGAGGTCATATAAGGACATTTTGAGGGGATATTGGTGTAATTGTTTGAGCATGGTGCGATGTGTGACGCCATTAGAAATGGGGTACGTGGGGCCGCGGATAGTGATTTTAGGTATGGGTGCAAATGGTATGTTGGGTATAGGATTGGTTGGTGGGTCAGTTGCCTTTTCTTTACCCTTATCCTTCTGAGAATGTGTAGTGACATGAATCATGTTGATCTGAGGGGATTTGGAAAACAAAGAAGGTGTAGGGTGAGTGGTATAATGACACGATGGGCAAAAACCTACCGGAGGAGAAAAACCATGTGAGGTGAGTTGGGCACAATGACATTTGGGTGGTGGCGTGGCAAGTTCTCTTGATGCGAACCATGTTAATTTCAAATCTTGGGGGTGGCTCTAGGAGCTGTGAGGGTGGAGGTTATGGTTGTTGAGTGGGTAGTGTGGGAATGGGTGTTGGTGAAGCAGATCCTCATCGAGAAGGTTGTCATCGTCAAAGTTGGCTTTTGGGGGACACAACTGGATAAGGATGGTTTTCAAGGCCTTGCAGTTTTCCACATCGTGCCCTGGCACACGATGGTAGGCACAAATTTTAGTATCATAAAACCCTTTTGGCTTGGGTTTGAGGGGGTCATAAGGCTTGAGTGGTGGTAATGTGATGAAATAAGTCTCAAGGAGGTTGGTTAAAATTTTGTTATAAGACCACGTTACTAGATCGCAATGGGAAGTGAGCGTGGGTTTGGGTGTAGGTGTGGTTGTTTTAATTACCTTATTATGGGATAGTGGAATTTTGTTTTTGATTGCACCTTCTTGGGTAATGGCGATATGGGTGTACAAGGTCTAGAAGGAAAAGTAGATGGGGAAGAGAGCAAGTTACCCATGGGGATAACGGGGTGGTGTGAAGGTAGATGATGCGGGTTGTGCTTGGGGTGTGAGAGACATCGATTGAAGTGTAGTGGGTAGTGAAGCAATAATTGAGGGTATTGAGGCATGGGTGGTACAAATGTTACAGTGTGGGTGTAAGTCATTTTTGGCATCCGGGTAGGTTAGAGGTTTTTAAGAAGGCATGGGTTGTTGTGTTTTTGGTTTATTGGTGGGTGGAGGTTTCTTGACCATGTGGGGAAGCTAAGATCCTAAGACGGATGAGATAGGTGCAGTGTGATCGGGCGCAGCTTGGGGTATGAGTTCTATGGGTGTGGTGATTCTATTTGGGTGTCAAAGTAGGTGTGGTGTTTTATTTGGAGGATGTAGCTAAATCCAAGTTTGATAGGTGGATGAGTAAGGTGGTAGTCGGGTGACCCCTAAAGTGGTAATAGGTTTAGTCAAGGATGATGTCATAGGTGTGGGTTTGGGTTTAGATATAGATTGGGCTATGGGTAAGGATGTGGTTTGAGCTATGATAGGTGTCGTGGAAGGAGTTGTGATAGAGGTGGTTGTGTTTGGTTCAATTGGTCGAAATATTTTTGGGTAGCTAGTGGAGGTATCAAGTGACCTCAGATCCGTGTGTTGAGATAGGAAGCAAAAGGCATCCCCATAGTAAGGCTCTATCCACATAATCTAAGTGATCGACCAAACACGAGAACGAAATGTCTGTACATGGAGTTGATGAGGACCTAATGGTAATTCCCATAAAATGTGTCTTAGAGACAAGAAATTGGCTAGCTTCAGCTTCCATGGGTAAGAGAGCCGAAAGTAGGTCTGCAGGATTTTGGGTAGCGGATGGAGAATTCTCACCAAGAGGCAAAGGTATCTCAATTGGGTCTATGGTAGGTGTAGAAGGTGATGGAAGCTCCTCCGCAAGTGGAGGAAAGGATAGACTCTCCTTTGTGGGTGGAAGAGGTAATGGGTGCTCCTCATGGGTGAGGAGGCACTCGTGGGTAAAATTTCTCTAAGTGCGAAGCCAAGGGTGAGATGGTCTCGATGTTAGCGAAAGACTCCTCCGTAGGTGATGAAGGAGATGAAAGATGTTCCTCTGCAAGCGCGTGGAGGATTTCTGGACTAGGATTTCCTCTATGAAGGAATATGGGGTAACTAGGAGGTGACAGGTATGTCATTAAAAATAGGGTGGACCTCGCGGGTATGGGTATCATGAGCCGAGGTCTCACCGGTTTGATCGATTTAGGGGCATGGTTGGGAAATGGTTTCTTGAAAATGTGTAGGTTTTGGTTGGTAGGTGCATTAGGATTATCCATGGTTAACTCACCTTTCTCGAGCATTTCTTGGAAAATATTTTTGAAAGTGATGCAGTTGTCGTCACTATGACCCTTCACTCGATGATAGTTACAAAAGTCATGTTCTTTATACCATGCGGGCATGGGGCAAGTAGGGTCAAAACTAGTGTGTGGTTTTATGGGTGGAAGAGTGATGGCTCCACTTTGATAAGCTTTTCTAAGACAAAAGAGTAAGGTTCCCCAATTGGGGTGTATTTCTACTACTCTCGTCCTCAATTGAAAAATTTGGATGGGTGAGAGATTAGATGACTGGGTAGTCTAATTTGTGACATGATGAGTGGGCCGGCCTCGAGTACCACTGCGTTAACAGTGCCCTTAGCTTTTGAGTAATTGGTTTGTGGTTTGGAAGAAGAAGAGGTATCATTTGACTTGAATGCCGAATTCTTATTGTGTAACTAGATTTTCTTCTCTTCGATGGCCCGAATCTCTAACTTTCATGCCATAGTGAATACTTCATTGAATGTTCGGAAGGTGTGGACCTGCAAGGTCGGTGAGGTATGTCTAAGACAAGCCCATGTGAAGAGCTCAATGAGTTTTTTTATGGCGCTTAGAAGGTGAGTTGGTTTATCAAGCTACACCAATGAGTGACAAAATTTGCGATAGATTCGTCCTCATACTAACTTGTGGAGTATAGGTCAGTCATGGTAACCTTCTTGACGATATTGATAGAGAAACGATCCAAGAAGGCTTGGGCTACATGATTGAATGAGAATATAGAGTGTCTAGGTAACCCACTATATCAATCTAATGCGCAGGCTACCAGAGACATGAGAAAATTTCTCAAGAGCAAGGCATCATCGTGAGCGATTAGATAACACTCGTGTTTGAACGACCTCAAATTCTATCATGGGTCTTCTTTGCTATCAAACGATTGAATTTAGGCATTTCCCAATGCATGGGATATGGGCGGATAGGAATGGATGCGTGGATGGGCTCACTACAAATATCTTCATAGGTGAGAGTGTTGTGGGAGCCGGAAACTAATGCCTCTAATGTCTGCATCTTGTCCAACATCAATTTGATTAGGTCGTTGGTAGGTTATGCGATGATTGGGTGCCTCCTGTAGCGTGAGAGGGTTGGTTTTGGGCATATAATGGGGGTGGCACTCCAATGTATGGTGTTGCCATGTAGGTTGATTGGGAAGAAGGTAGTGAAACAAGGGGTACATACCCTGAGTGAATAATGGAGAAAACGAGAGGTTGCTGATAGTATGTATATGGAGGTGGAAGGGTCGTGGTAACCCTAGTGGCAATGGGAGTTAACGTTTGTGGAATGGAAAGGACCACATTCTGAAAAGGGGTAGGGTTCACCAACGCAGGAGGTGGTAGTATAGCTATGGGTATGTGTGAGACATTACGGGCGGATGAGGTTGCATTATGGGTAGTTGTTGAGGGTATGGTGGATGTGGCGGGGGTAACAGAGGTGGCAAACGCAGCAATCATAAGGTATAGGAACTAGCTATGAAATGACCGGGGTAAGGTAGATGCGGGAAACACAGAGCTAGATGGGGTCGATGTAGGAGTGGGAGCAAGAGTCGGGGGATAGATATGGGCATGCCGTATATCAACTAACCTGAGGCATCTCAAGTGGACGAGTGGGAAAGGTAAAACTGCAAGGCGGCAGGGTTTTGGTCAAGGAGTCGTGCAAACTCCTCATCTCCGGTAGCGATAGTGATAGGTTGGATGGGATCCATGGCTGGTGATAAAATGGAAGGTGGTGAGGGACTAGGTGGGAGTGGTTAACAACTAGCGTGAAACACAAGTGCACTTGCTTGTCTTGGTCAGCACCATGTGAACCAAGATCGATCGTAGGGTCAGCTTCTCCGTAAATGACACGTAAAACAATAGAACAGTGAATCAAGCGGCAAAAAGTGGATTAGGTACCAAATGGTGGTTGGAAAGTGAAACAGACTAACCGATACTGGTTAATGAAAATCGACGCTTGATCGGGGTAACCACCGCCGATCGCAGAAAATGGTCAGTGAGTGAAAAACCAAGTAGAAGGTCAAATCTGATAAGTATGCCAAATTTGATGGTGTTTTACAATGTCAATGGGAATGATGGCAATGACAGGACTATGAAAAGTGGAAGAAAATGAATAAAATGTCCTTTTGGGTAGGTTAACAAAAGGACCTAGAACCGACATCGGTTGGGTATAACCGACGATGGTTAGAGGGTAACCGACGATGGTTACTATGAAATTGAAATAGTGATGAAAGAAAAGTGGTTATGAATTAAAATCTGATGTAGAATCAGACCCAGAATTTTGAGAATGATGATGATATGGCCCAGCACACTCAGTGAAGCCGGAATACACCAGCTATGATGAGGAGCATGCAAGGATGAACAAGAAAAAATTAAGAACGTGATCTCTCACCTCAAAATGCAAGCCAAGTAGAAACACTAAGAAAAATGTGATCCTAGGAGTGCCTTTTCTATTATGTTTGTTTAGCTTATGCTATTTAAGGACTGACACATGAATTGTGAAATAGATTTTTTTGGTGAGGATGGCTTCCTACGAAGAAGGAGATCTAAAAGGTGAGGTTTCATGTATGTTATGGTGGGGGCGGGCCTCGCTCTAAAGTATGACTCGACAAAGCAGCGAGCTGGGTGCCCACTGTGTCGTGATCGTGTGATCACCTACGCTTCTTCCAGGTAAGATGTTGTTTAAGAATGTGTGTATTTTCAATTTTTGTGAGGTAAGACTCAGAGAGAGAAAGAGAAAGAAAGTGCTTTCTACGGTTCATTTTTCAACCATCAGCGGTCATGACCTCCAACATATAGGTTGCCCATAATTAATGTGAGCTAATGCGATAAATCAGAATGCAATGCACTTATTTTAAAGCCCAAATCGAAGTGTGAAGTTAGATGAACCAATAAGATGAAGAGGAAGAGGGATGCTCTTTCACTATAATGCGTAAAACATGAAGAATTGGTTCTTTTTAATTACACCAAAAGAAAGGTTTCCTTTAGAGCAAATAGAAAGAAAAGGTGGGTTACCAAGGAAGAAGATTAAAGTGTATGCTTTTCAGAAGGGAAACAAACACACAACTTTTCCTAGGAATGAATGAAATGCAATGAACCCTGGATGGGTCCCACCTAAGCGTGCCAAAAATGTTTCACTGATTCTAGATCATTTCTTTGAAGTATTGACGAAACAGATAGGGTAACGGGATAGGAGGAATACTTGTTTTAATGTTGGTTGATGGGTTGTTGCATGCGTATGACTTCCGAATCCATAGCTGATTGTGAGAGCTTCCTTTTGGCTAGGAGGAACTACCTGTAATGCAAAGCAAGACCACCGAAAAAGTTAAACAATATATGTAGTGAACTTCCTAGCGTATGCTAGATCCGAGGAAGTGTGATACTTCCTAGATGGCTGTCAGACCCATTGTTTTAAACAATTTAATGCGGTAAATAAGGTAAAACCTATTGTAATTCGAAATGATTTAGGTATCTCACTTAAAACACAATAAGAAATAGATCTAATCTAACAGGATATGTTAGAATAGGATCCGAAGGTCAAGTAGTTGGTCCTGGTTCTCATGTGTCCGACAGAGGTCTCAAGTAAATCACACGTGAATGAGGGTGAGAGAGAATTAGGTGGGTAGGTCACTATTCGAGATGTATGGGAAAATACAATAACCGATGTTGGTTTAGGGTGACCGACGGCGGTTAGATATAACCGGTGTCGGTTACTGTGGAGTTCTGGGAATGCCATAGAATGAGTTTTGGGTCTCCTTTACGATTACACAAAGGATTTTGGTTGGTCGGGATGAGGTATTGGGTGATTTGGGTAGGATTTGGCAAGGTTTTAATGGGTATATGGAGGGGTTAGTGTTGGAGGAGGTCAATGGGTGGCTAGGTAAACAATATATGATAATATAATGATGAAATGGAATGAACCAGAGAAGTATAACGTTTACTTACTTGGATTCGGTCCTGGATGCCCGTGAGTGAGGGACGGAGGTGCTTGATGAGAGGTTTGAAGGCTGCAGTGGTCACCAACTAAAAAAAAAGTTTCTGCATGGGCTACATGTACATTCCTCTTTGCTTGGTTAGATCATATCATTGTTGGGATGGCTATGTAGGAAAAGATGCTTGATCTCCTTCCTTGCATGTGTGTTCTCACTGGAATTTTCTCTCAGAAGATGCGATATCTCTTTGGAATGTGTTAATGTTCACCAAATTTTCCAATCTTTTTCCAATCTTCTGCCAACCTTGAGAATAAGGTTGTTTTGGGGTTAAAAGGGTAACCGACGACGGTTCCGGCTTAACCGGTGACGGTTAGGGGTAACCGGCGTCGGTCAAGGTAGGATTTCCTAGGTTTACTAAACTAGGGAGATCCTCTTGATTTCCTCGATCTCCTGTCGTTAACCCGCGGATTAGATTGGAAGCTTCGTGTAAGCATGCGGGAATGTGGTTAGAGAGAATGTAGGCATTGATTTTCGTGGTTTAGGTAAGTGTTAGTTAGTTATGGCAACTTACTAAGAATAAGTTTTAGGGTGAGTTGGCTTGGTGAGGTGTCTAGGTGAAGTGTATGTGCGAGATATTATTTAAATAATAAATATAGTGAGGATAATGAATTAATTTAATTAAATTAATATTAGTGAGGTGAAAGGGGCCATGGCTAGTGAATGTGATGAAGGGTGCTTATTTTTCAAGGACCAAAGGAGAGTGTGACCTAATTTTAGTGTCTACATATGGCTTATGTATTAAGATCGCAAACAAATTGGCCTAGTGATGATCTCAAATATACACAAGTTGGCTCTGTGGAAGGATCAATTATACATAGGTTAGCTTCATGGTGGGCTCAATTGAACTCAATTTGGATATCATAGTAGGATCAATTGCTACAACGGCTCTCACAACAGCTCAATTGCTATTTCGGCTTATATCAAGCTCAAATGCCAATGTTTCTTACATATGACACTCACATCCCTTACTTTTGACAACAAGGCCATACACATGTACATGTTTCACGCTTTAATTTTAGTTTATGTTATTTTACTAATATTTATAAGCATCTTTATTGGGAATCAATACATTATTTTTGCATGAGGTCCATAGGTTCACATGTATGGAAAATGGAGAAGAGAACACACACATTTTAGACTCACTCATACCATGCCCTTGTGAAGGTTTGAGTTTACAATTCATATTTCTCCTCTCTTTGTCCCATCTTCATTACCCTCTTCCTCCCACAATGTGTAGCGAACCCAAGAACAAACCCGACAATGTGCATGTAGCTCCAAACACCAAAGATTTGAAACTTCTATTAGTGATGGCAACATCTATTTCTATCTAACTAGGGAGTTGAAACTCCTCTATGTGGGACACTGTATAATGAAACCGAGAATAAATCCGACAATGTGCATGTAGCTCCAAACACCAAAGACCCAAAGCCATTCTTAATGATGGCACGCACCCAACATCTATTTTTATCTAAATAGGGAGTTGAAACTCCTTTATGTGGGACAATGTATAGCAAAACCAAGAATGAACCCAACAATGTGCATGTAGCTCCAAACACCAAAGAGCCGAAGCTGATCTTAGTGATGGCACACACCCAAGATCTATTTCTATCTAAGGAGTTGAAACTCCTCTATATGGGACAATGTATAGCAAAACCGAGAATAAACCCAACAATGTGCATGTAGCTCCAAACAAAAAAGAGTCAAGTCGCTCTTAGTGATGGCACACACCCAACATCTATTTCTATCTAACTAGGAGTTGAAACTTCTCTATGTGGGACAATGCACATCGAAACTGAGAATAAACCCGATAATGTGCATGTAGCTCCAAACACCAAAGAGCTTAAGCCGCTCTTAGTGATGACACACACCCAACATCTATTTCTATCTAACTAGGGAGTTGAAACTCCTCTATGTGGGACACTGTATAACGAAACCGAGAATAAATCCGACAATGTGCATGTAGCTCCAAACACCAAAGACCCGAAGCCATTCTTAGTGATGGCACACACCCAACATCTATTTTTATCTAACTAGGAGTTGAAACTTCTTTATGTGGGACAATGTATAGAAAACCGAGAATGAACCTAACAATGTGCATGTAGCTCCAAACACCAAAGAGCCGAAGCTGATCTTAGTGATGGCACACACCCAAGATCTATTTCTATCTAAGGTGTTGAAACTCCTCTATATGGGACAATGTATAGCAAAACCGAGAATAAACCCGACAATGTGCATGTAGCTCCAAACAAAAAAGAGTTGAAGCCGCATTAGTGATGGCACACACCCAACATCTATTTCTATCTAACTAGGAGTCAAACTCCTCTATATGGGACAATGCACATCGAAACTAAGAATAAACCCGATAATGTGCATGTAGCTCCAAACACTAAAGGGCCGAAGCCGCTCTTAGTGATGGCACACACCCAACATCTATTTTTATCTAATTAGGGAGTTGAAACTCCTTTGTATGGGACAATGTATAGTGAAATTGAGAATAAACTTGACAATGTTTATGTAGATCCAAACTCCAAAGAGCTGAAACCACTCTTAGTGATGGCACACACCCAACATCTATTTCTATCTAACTAGGGAGTTAAAACTCCTCTATGTGGGGTAATGTACAACAAAACAAAGAATAAACCCAACAATGTGCATGTAGCTCCAAACACAAAAGAGCCGAAGCTGCTCTTTGTGATGGCATGCACCCAACATCTATTTCTATCTAACTAGGGAGTTGAAATTCCTTTATGTGGGACAATGTATAGCGGCCGAGAATAAAGCCGACAATGTCCTTGTAGCTCCAAACACCAAAGAGCCAAAGCCGCTCTTAGTGATGACACACACCCAACATCTATTTATATCTAACTAGGGAGTTGAAACTCCTCTATGTGGGAAAATTTACAGTGAAACCGAGAATAAACTTGTCAAACACCAAAGAGCCAAAGCTTCTCTTAGTGTTGGCTCCGCACTCCAACATCTATTTATATTTAAATAGGGGGTTAAAACTCCTCTATGTGGGACAATGCATAGTGAAACCGAGAATAAACCCGACAATGTGCATGTAGCTCCAAACACCAAAGAGCCAAAGCTGATGTTAGTGATGACACACACCCAACATCTATTTCTATCTAACTAGGAGTTTAAACTCCTCTATGTGGGACAATGCACAACGAAACCAAGAATCTACCCGATAATGTGCATGTAGCTCCAAACATCAAAGACCCGAAGCCACTCTTAGTGATGGCATGCACCCAACATCTATTTCTATCTAACTAGGGAGTTGAAATTCCTTTATGTGGGACAATTTATAGTGAAACCAAAAATAAACCCGACAATGTGCATGTAGCTCCAAACACCAAAGAGCCGAAGCCGCTCTTAGTGATGACATGCACCCAACATCTATTTCTATCTAACTAGGGAATTGAAATTCCTTTATGTGGGACAATTTATAGCGAAACCGAGAATAAACCCGACAATGTGCATGTAGCTCCAAACACCAAAGAGCCGAAACGCACAACATTTCTCCTCCCTATCAACATCTTCATCTCCATTACGACTACGTCAACAATTGACTCACAGATGGGAATCATCGACCAGTTGAATAAGGTTGGTTCTCTCAACATTACCCACGTAACCTCCATCTATTTGTTCATTAATTCTCCGTCACCATCATCAACCATTAATTCAATAGTTTCCACTCTCGAGAGAATCATATATCTTACATTGACATTGATTGTCATCGATGAGTCATGTTGAGTCAAGATTGTGTGGTGAACCCATTGTACACTAGCTTCCTAGCCTTACACCGTTCATCACCCACTTCCTCCCATAATGTTTCTCCTTTTCTCCTCCCTATCAACATATTCAATGCACCACTTATGTGCAATTATTAGTATTTAGATAAAGTACCATTTCCATCGATCCCATGCACATAGTAAGTTGGAATTACACGGGTATCCGTGGAGAAGAGGACACGAGTTGGGGCCATAACAGAGGAAAGATATTATTATTATTATAGAAACTCATGAGCATGATGGTTGCAAAGTCCCAGATTTTGAGGGGTACAAGAAAATTTCAGTTTGGAACGAAGGAAGTGAAACAGGGAAAGGGCACGGGGGAATTACAGTGCTAATCAAAGAAGCATGGTTAGGGATCATCAAAGTGGAAAAGGAAGATGCAAATAAGCAATACATTTGGTTGAAAATATCATATAACAAGGCAACAATTATATTGGCTGCTTGTTACTTTGCACCGAAAGGCTCAAAGACATATAAGAAAAGAAATTTGGATATGGAAGACCCATATGCTTCGTTAAAAAAATACATCTCTGTGTTTAGTGCATCTGAGGAAATTATTTTGATGGGGAAATTTAATGCAATGACTACAAATAATCAATCTCTTCAGTTGGGCAGCAAAAAAGGTGGAGATGACAATCCGCTTTGGCTTAACGAAGCAGAGGACAAGTTTTGGGAAAGACTATCTCAAGATGGTAATGGAGGGGTGAATCATTTTGGGGTTGAGCTTCTATGTCTATGTAGCTTATACGACATGGTTATTTGTAATGGCATGAAGGCTTGGCCCAGATCTAGCAGTATCACTTACAAAACTTACAATGAACAAAGTGTAGTGGACTATGTAATATGCACTCAAATCGCTATTTGTAGGTTGCTCGAGTTTGAAATTGGAGATTGTCCTATTGAGCTCAAATCTGATCATAATCCTCTCTTGGTCAAGCTTGGTACCATTTCAAATCAGAAATAGGGAAAACAAGTCCATCGCAGGCAAGAGATATCTCCAAAACAAGGCAAAATCATTTTAAATAAAGAAAATAAGGAAATCTTTGTGGCTGCCCTTGAACAACAATTTCAGATGGCAAGAAATGATATCAAGAGCAATACAAACAAGGGGGCAAGGGGTTATGTTTGTAGTAAGTTGTTGATACCATTAATTAACAAGGCATTACGTGCTTTGCGAAAAATCTAAGCCTAGAAAGGAGCTGCAAATAATTTTCCAACAAATCCATGGTATGATGAAGATTGTAAGGCTACGAGAGAGCTATGAGGGAAAGTGATGTGAACAAAAAAGAAAATAAAAAGAAATACGAGAGATTGGTTCAACAAAAAAGAAAGCTATGTGAATAAAAGAAGGTCTGAATTAATTTCTCTTGAAAAAAACAATCCCAAGGGATTTTGGAAGGAGTTGCAACAAAAGAAAACATACATAGAAAACAATATCACAGAAGCTCATTGGTTAGAATATGCGAAGACTCTCTACAAGCGGTCTCAACAGAAGGATATTCCTCCCATCATTCATACTTCGATCGAACTTTTTTTGAGGAAGACATCAAACATGGCATAAAGAATCTAGCAAATGGTAAAGCTCAAGATGTTGATGGGTTGCAGGCTGAATTTTTAAAGTGGGGGGTTGAGGTGCTCACTCCGCATATCAGAAAAATCTTCAATAATGTAACTCAGGTTGGGTTCCCACTAGAGTGGACAACTAGTGTGGTTATTCCTCTTTTTAAAAGTGGAGATATCAATAATCCTTCTAACTATCGCACTATTATGATCAATCCTCTTTTTGGTAAGCTATTTGGGGGCATGATAGAACGTAGAATCAACAGTTGGGCAGAAAGAGAGGGAAAAAGGGCAAAAGGACAAGCATGTTTCTGATCTAAACATTCAACCATTGATCATTGCATCACTCTTAGGCACTTGATTGAAAAGGTATGGGATACCCAAGGGGATGAAGCTTTTTGTTGTTTCGTTGATTTTAAGAAAGCCTTTGACATGGTTCCTAGAGACAAACTTTGGAACATGATGGAGGAACTTGAGATTCCAGATGAGCTCAGAGCAACAATACATAGACTTTATGAGCATGTCAGAGCTAAAATCAGAACAAGAGAAGGTATGTCTGAATGTTTTGGTAGTGACATTGGGGTCAAACAAGGTTGTCCTCTTTCTCCCACTTTGTTTGGTTTATACATTGATAAGCTTGAAGAATGGTTACGTAAAACCGAAGGAGGGGGTGTTTAATTGGCCGAGTACATGGTGAAGTTACTCTTATATGTCGATGATCTTATCTTAATTTCAACAACTCAATGATTGAGGGAGCATATAAAAGCTTTAGAATTCTTTTGCCAAAATTCAAGATGCAAGTGAACACTAGCAAAACAAAAATCATGAGTTTTTCCCTGAAAAGAAAAGAGAGGCAATTTAACTTTCTGTTTGAGGGGAGTACATTGGAAATTGTTACAAAATATAAATATCTTGGGATTGATTTCCAAAATAAGATGAGCTGGGAGACTTGTAGAGAAAAAAGGATATAGGGAGGTTGGAAAGCATCTTACCTTCTTCAGAATAGGTGTAGGAAAGCCGAGCTCTGGGATTGGAAAACTAAGAAAACCCTCTTTGGTTTGTTGGTTACTCTGGTTTCTCTTTACTGGTTGTGAGGTTTGGGGAAGTAGCATGTCAAAGCATGGATGGCGGTAATTAGAAAGAATCCATAAACATCTAATCACAAGCACTCTTAAAGTCAAATCAACAGTTCCTTATGAGATCTTGTTAGTTGAAGCGGATATCTTCCCGATGGAAGCATCGGTAATAACTCATATGATAAGCTATTTGAAAAAAGTTGAAGGAATGGACGATCTTCGCTGGCCCAAACTCGTTCTGAGAGGATAATCTAGAGCGCATAAATAAAACCTAGATGAAACAAAACAACAAATGGATGAACAAATGGGGCATCAATTTTCAGGAGTGTCCTGACAGCAACATGGAAATAAAAAATTATGTAATGGAGAAGTTTAGGACTGCCATGTGGACAAAACAGATGGGTCGTAAGAAATCCCAATATATCAAAGAACTCAACCCCACTTGGGGGCATGATGAAAAATATTATCTACGGGCGAAAGTTATCAAAGGTAAGGCAAGGATTTTAGTGGCCCAGTTGAGGACCGGATCACATCATCTTCATTGTGAAACCGGTAGATGGACTATTCCCAAAGAGGATTGGGAAAAGAGAATTTGTCTTTTTTGCAACAAAGGGGTTGTTGAAACGGAATGGCATTTCATTATGGAGTGTTCAACATATGATGATATCCATATCTAGTATGAAAGTGAATTAAAAGTGGACAACTTAAATGAGTTATTTGCATAAAAAAACTTCAAAAGATCGTTGGTTTAGTGCTCAAGATTCACAGTAGAAGAATTGATATGACAAAAAGTCTAAAAACTACTTAATGTATCGGTTTCGTTTGGTCCCATAGACTCTTCGATCTTGTTTTTTAACACATGAGCTAACAATTAAGACTAATGAAATTGGTCAAGTCAATCATGTCTTGTTGATTATGTATCTTTATGATGGTCCTATCATGACATGTCATAGGTCACTATGGAATAATTAGGTGTTGAGTCATGTGGTTTTATCATACTAGTCTTCCTATAATTGTTATGCTATTTTATTGAATTGCTAGAATGATCTTGTAATATGTTTCATAATTTTGATGATTCATATGGTTTGTGCTCAAATGCTCATATCTTACGAACCCTATTCCTCATTACCATGTTATTTGGTATGCTAGATATGGTTTCTATTATTGATGCTATTGCTTATATGCTTTATGAAGCTAACATTTTCTCTTATCACCTAAGTGATCCTTCGAACGTCCCTCATCTCAAAATTAGGGAGCATATTGTGAATTTTTTTCTAATAAATTCATGCGAGATCACAAATATATTGCTTCATTTGATCTTCGTATGATGACATTCACATTGTTATTTCAAACATAGTTCAAATCTTTGAACATGCCAAATTATAACACATACACAAACTTATGGCTTATGTATTAAGATCACAAAACAATTGGCCCATGGAGTCCTCAAATATACACAAGTTGGCTTTGTGGAAGGATCAATTACACATAGGCTAGCTTCATGGTGGGCTCAATTGAACACAATTTGAATATCATAGTGGGCTCAATTGCTATAGTGGCTTATATCAAGCTCAAATGCCAATATTTCTTACATATGACACTTACATCCCTTACTTTTGACAACAAGGCCATACACATGTACATGTTTCATGCTTTAATTTTAGTTTATGTTATTTTACTAATATTTATAAGCATCTTTATTGGGCATTAATACATGTTTTTACATGTGTTTCATAGGTTCACATGCATGGAAAATGGAGAAGAGAACACACATTTTCAACTCACTCATACCGTGCCCTTATGAAGGTTTGAGTTTACAATTCATATTTCTCCTCTCTTTGTCCCATCTTCGTTACCCCTCTTCCTCCCACAATGTGTAGCGAAACCGATAATAAACCCAACAATGTGCATGTAGCTCCAAACACCAAAGAGCTGAAGTCGTTCTTAGTGATGACAACATCTATTTTTATCTAACTAGGGAGTTGAAACTCCTCTATGTGGAACAATGTATAGTGAAACTGAGAATAAACTCGACAATGTGCATGTAGCTCCAAACACCAAAGAGCCGAAGCCGCTCTTTGTGATGGCATGCACCCAACATCTATTTCTATCCAACTAGGAGTTGAAACTCCTCTATGTGGGACAATGTATAGTGAAACTGAGAATAAACTCCGAAAATGTGCATGTAGCTCCAACCACCAAAGAGCCGAAGCCGCTCTTAGTGATGGCCCACACATAATATTTGTTTCTATCTAAGGAGTTGAAACTCCTCTATGTGGGACAATGTATAGCGAAATAAAGAATAAACCCAACAATGTGCATGTAGCTCCAAACACAAAAGAACCGAATCCGCTCTTAGTGATGACACGCACCCAACATCTATTTCTATCTAACTAGGGAGTTGAAACTCCTCTATGTGGGACAATGTACATCGAAACCGAGAATAAACCCGACAATGTGCATATATCTCCAAACACTAAAGATCTCGAAGCCGCTCTTAATGATGGAACACACCCACCATATATTTCTAGGCTGATTAGGGAGTTGAAACTCCTCTATATGGGACAATGTATAGTGAAATCGAGAATAAACTCCGACAATGTGCATGTAGATTCAAACACCAAAGAGCCAAAACCACTCTTAGTGATGACACACACCCAACATCTATTTTTATCTAACTAGGGAGTTGAAACTCCTCTATGTGGGATAATGTACAAATCGAAACAGAAAAAATAAACATGACAATGTGCATGTAGCTCCAAACACCAAAGAGCCAACGTTGCTCTTAGTGATGACACACACCCAACATCTATTTCTATCTAACTAGGGAGTTGAAATTCCTCTATGTGAGACAATGTATAACAAAATTGAGAATGAACTCGACAATGTGCATGTAGCTCCAAACACACCAAAGAGTGAAGCCGCTCTTAGTGATAACACACACCCAACATCTATTCATATCTAACTAGGAGTTTGAACTCCTCTATGTGGGACAATTTACAACGAAACCGAGAATAAACTCGCAAAACAATAAAGAGCCAAGCTGCTCTTAGTGATGGCCCTCACCCAACATATATTTCTATATAAATAGGGAGTTGAAACTCCTCTATGTGGACAATGTGTACAGAGAAAACGAGAATAAACCTGTCAATGTGCATGTAGCTCCAAACACCAAAGAGTCAAGCTGCTCTTAGTGATGACACACACCCAACATCTATTTCTATCTAACTAGGGAGTTGAAACTCCTCTATGTGGGACAATGTACAATGAAACCGAGAATAAACCCGACAATGTGTATGTAGCTCCAAACACCAAAGAGCCGAAGACGCTCTTAGTGATGGCACGTACTCAACATGTATTTCTATCTAACTAGGAGTTAAAACTCCTCTATGTGGGACAATGTATAGCGAAACCGAGAATAAACCCGACAATGCATGTATCTCAAACACCAAAGAGCCAAAGTGCACAACATTTCTCCTTTTCTCCTCCCCATCGACATCTTCATCTCCATTGCACTGACTGTTGGTTTTCAAATAAGACTTTTTAAGAAGCAACAACGGTGGGGACAAGAAGTCCCTCCTCTTTAATGAGAGGTTCCCTTATTGAGACACAAACTTATTTACAAATATACGAGAGGTCATTTTATGGTTGAACTTGGATACCACGAAAATGTTTTCCACAAAGATCATCGAAAATTACAAAAGGGTGAGGAAAGAAGTGCGAAGATAAGCGAGAATAGCAAACGTTTGGAATTATAGATATGAATAATTCTTTACGAGTGCGAAGTTGCGGGAATTTGAAACAAGATTATTTGCATTAAGCTGAATAAGATCAAAGACACAAAGTTCTTGACAACGACTTTTTTCAAATTCATTAATCAAAGACACAAAGTTCTTTCTTGGTAAATGTGCAAGATCAACTTTGTATTTGCAAAAGCAATCAGCAAGACTAACGAATTAGGTACAAAATAATCTTCACAATACTAAAGGAAAACACGAGAGCTACTGAAAGATTCGGATAGAGAATGAAAAGAAAAGCCCTTTTGTATTGATATGTTCAAGATCTATTTACAATTTCGAGAGTATGCCAAGTTCTTCCCCTTTTCAAAAATGGCGTGGAAAGGCCATTATATAGCTTACGAGTCGGTTACGACTTGTAACCGTTTCTTTTAAATAAAGAATAGTTGAGTATTGCCGGTTGCAATACCTTAACTAATTACAACGAATACGAAAAGAAAGGAAAGAAGAGGGAAGGAGAGAGAAGGAGACAGGTGGCGGCTGCACGGGAGGGACCCTCTTGTCTTGAATCCATTTGCTGAACTTCTTCAATGACTCAGCTATATCTCTGCCACGAGGGACTGATGTGTTAGTTGCAGACTGAGTCCAAAATCCCAGGCATTTCTCCATCTCTTTATCAAACTCGACGTGAGTATGATAGTCTTTGTTTGCTTCTTCAATGGCAGACTGGAGAGAACAAATTTCTTTTATCTTGTCTTTAGAGATGGAGTCTTCCTTGAAAAGATTATCTTTGACAAAAGCTCTGAACTGAGCTTTGATTTCTTGCAAGGATGAGGGAATGCCAGAGTTTTCATCCTGAAGATGACAATGCATATCTTTGAAAGCAGCAGCTGCTAGCGTCTTGAAAGCTTCTCCCTTTTGCCAGCTATTCTTCATTTCTCCTACAGCTTCTTCTAGGACTCTGATTTTCCACTCTACACTGTAGACCCAGGATTTTGATAGATTATCTTCGGCATCATCGAAAATCTTATTCGCCAGCAAGATGTTCTCATCTGTCTGTCCCATGAGGCGAAGGTCTACAATGCAACTGCCCCAAAGTTTAAGCTCCTTATTCATAACCTCAATGGTAGAGGATAGTTTATGTTGCAACTTGTCTACCTTTCCATGTAGCTTAAAAGCTTCGTCGATGAAGTTTAGCCCGGCAACAAGCATGTCATCCACCATGGCTTCGGTAGCTCTACCATAGACAGAATACTTGTGCATCTCTTTAATTTCTTGCACTTCATCTTGACTTAGAATTACAGGAGGGTAGAGCGATCGAGGGGTGGGGTCTAAAACTTTGTCCTTAGACAAGAGTGACTTGATAAAACTAGTGAGAACTTGGGCTTGTTCTTCCAGCTGTTCAATCGTCTGCTGCCCTTTCTCCACCCTTCCAATGACTCTGGTGACTGTTTCCTGGAGGTTATGAATCTCACCTTCAGGAGTAGACTCTCCCATAGGGATCCTTGAGAGTTCCAAGTCGGATGTCAGCAACTCTGATTCCGATTTGTCTACTGTGGGCTTAGCAATCTCCAGGAATTGCTGACCTCGAGCATCCGACACAATCCTGGAAGTAGTTCTGGCTTTCTTGGCACGAGAAGGAGTGGTGCCCAACAAGGCTGCTACAGCATCAAAATTTGGTCCCAAGCTTTGAAAGGAGGATTTTCTCTTCCTTTTATCAACCAGAGGTTGCACCCAAGCAAAAGAGGAAGAAGAATCTGCAGGAGAGGCAAGGGGACCAAGAGATAGGGAGCTCATGATACTCAAGTGCAATGCATTTGCTTGACTCAAAAAGTGAGATGCGGCGAGAACACCTGGAGGTAATGGCGGCGGAAGAATCGAGTACACAAGTTCGGTGCTCTGGACCTCTTTATCTTTATCTGCTGGATTTTCGGGGAACACTTGTAGGAATTGGCACCTCACTGTCTTCACTTTCACTGAGAACGATGATGTTCTCTGGCCCCATAGGCAACTCTGCCTGTTTTCTTGGAGGGTCATCCTCTGCAGGCTCCTTCTTTACCTCTTTGAGTTTCTTCTTGTATACTTGGGTAGATGGAGGGAGTAGATCCTACAAGTCCCCTGAGCTATTGAGGCGGGAGGGGTTTTCACCGGTGTCCCGGACTCGGAATTGATGCTTCCCTTATGGGTGTCGAATCATCTTTGGAGCTGGATTCTCCCGAGTGCCTCTTGAATTCTCGGATCTTCTTGCTTGAACAGGACCCTAGTTCGATCAAGGCCCAGGGCAATAATCTCGGCCGAGATCATCTCTTTCTTTTGTTCCAATCCGAGGTCCTCCGGGAGGGATGTGCTTAATCACATTTTCGTATTCATACGAATATAGCTCAAAATTGTCATCACGGAGACCTTCGGGAACTTGGTACAGTGAGTTCTTGGATCAATGCGGGGAGAACTGCCCAATGCCTTCTTCAAGCCAAAATCATCTGCACAGTCGGCCCAGTAGTCTTCTGTATCTGCCCTGTGATGATAGACTATCTTGATGTTCCTTTCAATGAACTTCTTCAAGTCAAAACAGGTTCTTGGCTTGAAGAAATGAACAGTGATAGGGACCAGGGCTCTGTCTACGTTCTGAGCATCCAGGGCCGTTTTACATGTGTAGTTTCCCAGAGAGATGGGAAAATGTAAGCCAGAAATCTTCTTGTCTCTGCAAGTTCTGTGCAACTTGTCCAGTTGCCTGCATATCTCGATCAAGGCCATTTTGTCGTTGCAGAACATGGGAAGCCGCAGAGGAGTGTTCTCATAGCAATGACAAGCTTTGATATAAGAGAATTTCTGAGGCCCAGATGAAATAGGCTCCATATTGTGATATCAGGTTCATAGCTTCGTCTGAAAACCTCCTGGCAGTGTCACCTTCGAGCAATCTGACCATGTACATGGTGAAGGCATCATTGACCCTTCTGAAATTCCGATTGCTGGTCTCTAGGGTGAACTGCGGGCAATAGGCGTACACTGGATCGTCTTTGTGCGCATCGATGTAGGAAAAGCCAAACCATTGCCGTGACGCTGCTAGGGTATACATCAGATACGAAGTCATGAAGAACTTCTTTGTTTGTCGCACATTGGATAATTGCTCGGCCAAATTCATGCTTATGATTTCTGCCCAATTGATGTTTTGCGTTCCCTCGCACACCATGCTGATGAGCGGGCACATCCAGAAATGAAACTCATTGGTTGAGGGCAAACCCATAACCCGAGCCAGCAGGATTATAAAATCTGACAATTCTTCATTGAAATCCGCCCGGAAGAGGGTTTTGGTCAGACGAGAAGCTCCTTTCCTAGGGTTCTTCAACCAAGACCTCGCCACTCGAGCTTTATATTTATCAACTTTGTCTTGGTCGAACATGGCCTGTGCTTGATCACGAGAGACGACTATGGCATTGTCCATCTCCGGAATCCTCAGAGCAGCTCCAATGGCGGCAGCGTCTAGCTTGGCAATGAGTTCCCCATGTACATTTGTCAATTCGCTCGAGTCGGGGTCGAAGTGAGCTCCGCATGAAAGTACCGTATCGGCCTGCTGCACTTTGAGATAGGAAACCTCCGTGAAAGCCAAACCGCTATCATTAATCATCATGCCATCGGCGTAGGGTTTCATCTGTCATTCTTGACCAAAAGTCGCCGAAAGTCGAGATGACGGGCTTCACTTGTCTCCGATATTGCTAGCAGCGGACTCGAGTGGAGAAATTTGCTCCACGTCCACGAAACTTGATCTTCATATTGATAGATTGGAGGCTGCGACCCGGACTGCGGAAGGAATTTGCAAAGGGAACTAGGTTGCGAGGTTTTGAGCAAATGATAGCAAAAAAGCAATGTGAAAAATGCGAAGGTGGTATGCTTGGTTATATAGCCGTTTGAGGAGCGGAATGAATTTAATGCGCATTGAATACACCACCACCAATTTGAAAGAGCGTCATATTCGGAATGAGCGGGAAAAGCTAAGTATGAACATACTTGCAGTACGCTTGGAGCAGGTGAGGCGAATGCACATGAAACTCTGCGGCTCGGGCGAAATGGAGAGAGAATGCACAAAAGCTTTTGGAACAATTGGGATGAAAATGCGCGAGTGCGCGGTTCGAGGCATTTCGGCCGAAATTGGAGCAATGCGAGCCCATTTGGACTTGGGGACTTTTGGAGCAGAAAAAATTCCGAGTCTGCGCGACTAGGAGTTTCGGCCGAAAATGGGAAAGCTCGCACAAAAGTTTTGGGGACGAAAATGCGCGAAATCTGCGATTCGGAGTTCGTAGAAAATGGGAAAGCTCGCACAAAAGTTTTGGGACACTTGGGACAAAAAGTTCCGACGGGCCCGAGAATGGGACAGTTTCGGGGATTTCGGCCGATCGGGGAACAACTTGCACTTTCGTACTTGGGACAGGTGGGACAGAAAGTCCCGACAGACCCGAAATACTTACAAAATGACCCAAAACTTAGATTCTTTCGACTTCACAACCTGGGTATCTCAGAAAAAGCACTTAGACTCAAAATTCTCAAAATTTGTCCTTGTTAGAGAGGGGAATTTTGAGTAGACAACAGCTGGCTCCTTCTGGGGATGACTTGGCATAAATTCACTGAATGAAACAAGGCAAGAACTTAGACAAACTTGGTGTAGCAGACCAGTGCCTTATCCATTGGGCAAAGGAGTCAAAAACAAAACAATACAGAGGGCAACACACACAACAGAAGGGAAACACACCGAAAGCAGGGAAAGCAAAACACTGTACATAATATACAAAGGGACTCCCTAGTCACCTAGGATCTGAACAACTTCAAATACTGCCCACTATAAGGAAGTGGGAGGGGGGAACCATCCATGTAATCAAGATAGAAAGAGTCCTTACCAGCAAAGTGTCTTATCTTGAAAGGTCCAAGCCACAGAGAATCAAATTTTCCATGGCTGCCACGAGGTTCATGTCTTTTGTCCCATAACAGCACAGTATCACCAACTTGGAACTCTCTGGACCTAGCTTTCTTATCGAACAGAACCTTCACCTTCTGCTGGTGGGCAGATATTCTGTCAGCAACCTCCAATCTATCCTCGTTCAGTTTGTGCAGGTACATGATCCTTTTGTCCAGAGCATCATTGAAACTAGTGTCTTCAATGGCCTTCATCAGGTGCAAGGCTGGCAGTTCCACTGTCACTGGCAATTGAGCCTCTACGCCATACACTACTTGAAATGGGGACATTCCAATGGCTCTTTTAGGTGTGATCCTGTCTGCCCAAAGAGCATCGTAAAGTTTCTTATGCCAGTTTCTCTGAGATTCATTGACCAACTTTCTTATGATAGTCACCAGATTCTTGTTGGTAGATTCTGCTTGTCCATTTCCCTGGGGATAATAATCTGAAGAATGAGCCAGAGAGATGCCATACCCGTAGCAGAAATCCATTATCTCAGTTGAGGAGAAGTTTGAGGCATTATCTGTTACAATCTTGTTAGGCACACCATACCTAACCAAGATGTTCTCTTTAATGAAGTTGCACACTACTTCAGAAGTGGTGCTCTTGACTGGAATAGCTTCCACCCATTTGGTGAAGTAGTCAGTAGCAGTTAACACATGGGTATGTCCAGCGCTGGAAACAGGGTTGAGTGCACCGATGAAGTCTAGACCCCACTGTTGGAAAGGTTCTTGATCACAATCAAGCTGGTTTGAGAGGCAAGGAAGCCAATTTAGGTCTTCCCACGAAAGTCTGACAGGCCTCACATTTATCCACCCACTTGGTTGCATCTTTGAACAAAGAAGGCCAGTAATACCCTCCACGGAGTATCTTATGAGCTGTGACTGTTGATGAATAGTGCCCTCCACATGTCTGATCATGAAAAGCTGAGAGCAATTTTCTCTGTTGTTCTTTGTCTACACACTTCAGGAATCTCCCATCCAAACCGCGCTTGAACAAGGCATTTTCCCACAATACATATTGTGCTGATCTCAACTTAACAGTCCTCTTTTCTTTAGCAGTTAAATGAGAGGGGCATTCCCCGTAGGTGAGAAAATGAGCGATGTCAGCGTACCATTCATCAACTGAACTCAGGAACAGAACAATAGGAAGGTCAGCTTGCTTCTCCAGTAACTCGTGTTGGGTTCCTTGAAGATGAGCTCGCAAAGACCTTTTCCCCGAACCAGCTTGGTTGGCTTGATATCAAGGTCATATTCCTGGACTTTAGCCACCCAGTTTCCCCTCTTGGATCCAAATTCTTGTTGCGTGAGAATTGACTTTACAGTCGTATCTGGGACCCGGACCAGTAGAGTGAGAGTTGAGGATATAGAAGCAGGCTGCTTGCTGACGGCTTTGACTCTGCAAAGGCATGCTTCTCCATCATGGTGTACTTTAGCTCATGGTTCTTCAGGATATAGCTCATGAAGGCAATTGGTAGCTCATGTTTATCAGGATCCTCCTGGGTTAAGACACTGACAGTCTTCATGCAGTAGCGTAGCGATAGATGATAAAATCCTTGCTTTGAAATCGGGCGAGGCCAAAGCGGAGTTTTAGCAATAGCTTTCTTGATACCCTCAAAGGATTCCTTTCCTTCAGAAGACCAACCAAATGCTTGCTTTCCTTTCATCATCTGAGAAATATTCAAAGTCAATTCAGCAAAATCAGGGATGAATCTTCTTAGAAAATTGATCTTACCGAAAAAGGAATGCACGCCCTTTTTACTAGTAGGGAGAGGAATCTGTTGGATGGCTTGAACTCGTTCCGGATCAATCTTGATGCCATCCTTTGAGACAATGTGTCCTAATAGCTTTCCCTCTGTAACACAGAAGACAGATTTTTTAGGATTTAAGGAAATCCCATGCTCTCGGCATCTTTGCAGAACTGCTTCTAAGTGGTCGAAGTGATCCGCTCTTGTCTTTGAGAACACTGTCAGGTCATCAAGGTATATGACTATGCATTTTCCCTTCAAGCTTCCGAAAGCCAGATCCATAGCTCTCTGGAAGGTGGCACCGGCATTAATCAGCCCAAAAGGCATCCTCTTGTAGGCAAAGGTACCCCAAGGAGTTGTGAAGGCTGTCTTATGTTGATCGGCGATGTCGACCTCTACGATTGTATCCGAAAAGCCATCAAGCATAGATAACATCTCGAGCTGTTACAGCTTGCAAAACCCTGATCCATCATAGGCAGAGGGTAGTTATCTTTCAGAGAGGCCTGATTCAGGTTCCTGAAATCAACACAGATGCGGATCTCTCCATTCTTCTTCCTAACAGGTACAATGTTTGCAATCCAAGTCGAATGGTGAATGGGAAAGATGATTTTAGCCTTTAGCAGTTTCTGAATCTCCTGAAATATGGTGTCAGCTATCTTTGGGTTATACTGCCTCTGCTTCTGCTTGAAAGGCTTGATTCCTGGCTTGAGAGGGATAGAGTGTTGCATTTCTTTTGGCTTAAAGGCTTTTAGATCTTCATAAGAATAAGCAAGCACATCCTTATATTTCCTTAGAAGGTCAATTGCTCTTCTCCTTTCATCTGATGTGCAACACTTCCCGATATTTACCAGCTTCGGGTCATCAGAACTCCCAATATCAATTTTATCATACTCGGTGATTGCTTGAGGTCCATGGAAGCTTTAGATCTCACGTACCTGTCATGCTTATCAAACAACTCCTCCAAACTCACCAAACCTTTGGGGATCTTGTTTCCTTTGAGCTTAATGCACCCTTCCTGATCAGTTTCTTCTCCTTGGGTGACGGCTTGGTCCGAAGACACGCTCTCACGAGGCAGGTTGTCACTTCCTTGAAATACGATTGTTCAAAATTGCCCTTGAGCTCCGGGAAAGGAAAGCAAATGCTTGGTCGTCGTTGAAGACTTGCCGGTTGTTAGTATTATCGGGGACACTAGGTCGGTGGACCATCTCAATAGTGAATTTATCCTGAGAAAATTCAGGATGAGGAATCAATAATGACCCTGAGACAGCCAGGGAGTCAGCTCTGCTGTTCTTTTCTCTGGGAATTGCTTCAATGGAGAAGGCATCAAGGAATTCAGTTGAATCCCAAACCTGATTCCGATAATGCTTCAGCCTCCCGTTCTTTACCTGAAACAGGCTTCTGACTTGTTTCACAATCAGCTCTGCATCACCACGAGCCAAAAGATTTTTTATACCTCGTTCTTTGGCCACTTGCAATCCAAGGATGAGAGCCTCATACTCTGCTGTATTGTTAGTGTTCTCGAACTGCAATTTGAATGAAAAGGGGTATAGGCAGCCTTCAGGTGATATTAACAGAACACCGGCTCCAGAACCAGCCGAAGAACAACTGCCGTCAAATTCTAAGATCCAGACACCATTGGGGTCCTTAGGTGATATTTTGCAGGGTCGGATTTCATCAGGGGACAAAATCATGTAATTACCATGGCCTCTGTCCTCATAGAGTATTTGTGCCTTGGGATCATCTGTCTTCTGCACAATGTACTCGGACTGCTTCTCAGGTAGTAGCTTCTTCATTTGTCCATTGACAGGTATGAGAGCGTGTGACCAATCCATTTGAATCTCTCCACCCACATCTTTACAGAAGTTTCTGCTTAGCAACATTCCATAGGAAGGAGGAATGTCTGCTACTAGTATGGTAGCCAAGACCTTCTTTTCAGGTAAAGCAGCAAAAGCCACTTGTGCATCTTTAATCCTTCCCACCAAAGGTACTTCCTTACTTTCCATGGAGTAGCAAGATCCATAAGTACGAGTAAGGGTCAAGCCTAAAGCATGAGCTACTTTGGCGGGCATCACATTATCTGAGGCTCCGGAATCTATGACACAGTTACTGAGCCTGTGGCCAGCTATAAGGAGTGTTACATAGAAAGGCTTGATCTTGTCACCAGGTGAGGTGACAGCAGCTACTAGACTGGGCTGTGGTGTAGAAGGAGGTGTGGGCAAAAGGCCTTTGGAGGTGGTCTTGGAATGGGAATTTACAAATTGGATCATCTTGGCAAAAGCTTTTGGATGGGTTTGGTAATATTCAGCCTCTGAAATTTGAACTTTGGTCCTTTTTAAATGATCTACAATGTCAAAGGATCCAGAGGTGGATGGTCCATCATCATTTGGAATTTTAGGTTTATCAACCCTAGGAGAAAAAGAAGAAGAAACAACTTTGGGGGTAGGATTGGCAGTACTTACCTTTGGTGCAGATGAGGTAGGAATAGGAGATCCTCTTCTGGCAATTACAGGAATAGTCGCAGGCTGCTCTTTGGACTTCTTCAGGGGTTGTGTCACCTTTTCCCTCTGATGCGTCTGTTCCCGAGTCATGACAGCGAAGGATTCGCTGTTCATATCTGCTACCACTTCATCATAGTCATCTGCATCATCAATGCCTTCAGTGGTAAAGAAATTGACTCGAGATCCCTCGGGTTCTTCCGCCTCATCATCGAATTCCTCCAAGAACTCCTCACAAGCTTCATTATCATCTTCTGGTTCTTCGACCTCGCAAGTTGCATTCACAGGAACTTTGACGGGAGGTCCTTCAAGTGCCAATCTTGTGTGGGGGGCTGGCAAACGGTTTCTGGGTTGAAAATTTCTTCTAGGAACATCTGCATACGGTGCATGCTGAGCTAATTGTTTCTTTATAGCTACCAGATCATTTGCAAGTTTTGGACTAATGGATCAGTATTGGGTCCAGAAGTGGAAGAGGGAGAAGCAGCAGATTTAGATTTGGGAGGATCTCTCTTCAATTTCCCTGACATGATTAGGTCATCTTCGACACTAACAGCCAGTTCTTGATCCAGTATTAACGTTCCAAGGTTAGCCCTTCTTAGAGCATAACTGACTTTAGGCGTTTGGGCATTCAAAAAGAAACATTTTTGAATTTGATCAACCGGCCGAGTATTCACAGGAATTTTGTTGATCAGTCTGTTGAACCGAGCCACAAACTCTCTCATGGGTTCCGATGGATCTTTCTTTATTTGAGAAATCTGGGCAAGCAGTGCATGCACATCTTCTGCCGGCTTGAAACGGCTTTCGAACTGAGTTCTCATGGTATTCCGATCGATGATGGCACCAGCCGGAAGATGATAGAACCAGTCAGCAGCATTGTCCTGTAACGTCTCGACGAACAGTCTTACTGAGACGTCTTCATGTTCGACCCCCAAGACTCCACATGCAACTATGAAGGCTGCAATATGCTCGTCAGGGTGCACTTTGCCGTCGCCTCTGAATTTGGGGAAGTTCTTTCGGTTACCTCTAGGTAACTCATGCAAAGGCTGAGTGAGGGCCAGAGGCCCGACACGTTGACCCCATGGAACTTGTGCCATTCTTCTTGGAAATACGGTTCTGAGGGGAACTGTAACACCAGCAAGGATTAAAGCTTGTAGATTAGGACTAGCAGGCTCTGAAGGATTTCTTTCTCGAACAGGTGGATTGCTCGTTGAACGAGTTCTTCTATTTGAAGGGAAAGGAAAACCCTGTTGCTCCAAAAGCTGGCGAGAATCTTCGATACCAAGGGCCCTTCTCCCTCGAGTGAAACGCGGAGTCGCCAGATCAAAGAATGATCGAAAAAAAAATAAATCTTGGAATGCGATTTTCCCCAGCGGAGTCGCCAAAAACTGTTGGTTTTCAAATAAGACTTTTTAGAAGAGCAACAGTCAGGGGACAAGAAGTCCCTCCTCTTTAATGGGAGAGGTTCCCTTATTGAGACACGAACTTATTTACAAATATACAGAGGGTCATTTTATGGTTGAACTTGGATACCACGAAAATGTTTTCCACAAAGATCATCAGTTACAAACGGGCTGAGGAAAGAGGGTACGAAGATAAGCAGAATAGCAAACGTTTGGAATTATAGATAACAGAATAATTCTTTACGAGTGCGAAGTTGCGGGGAATTTGAAACAAGATTATTTGCATTAACTGAATAAGATCAAAGACACAAAGTTCTTCAACGACCTTTTTCAAATTCATTAATCAAAGACACAAAGTTCTTTCTTGGTCGTGCAAGATCACTGTATTTGCAAAAGCAATCAGCAAGACTAACGAATTAGGTACAAAATAATCTTCACAATACTAAAGGAAAACACAGAGCTACAAAGATTCAGATAGAGAATGAAAAGAAAAGCCCTTTTGTATTGATATGTTCAAGATCTATTTACAATTTCGAGAGTATGCCAAGTTCTTCCCCTTTTTCAAAAATGGCGTGGAAAGGCCATTATATAGCTTACGAGTCGGTTACGACTTGTAACCGTTTCTTTTAAATAAAGAATAGTTGAGTATTGCCGGTTGCAATACCTTAACTAATTACAACGAATACGAAAAGAAAGGAAAGAAGAGGGAAGGAGAGAGAAGGAGACAGGTGGCCGGCTACTGGGAGGGACCTACTGTCTTCAGAATCCGCTGCCTGAACTTCTTCAATGACTCAGCTATATCTCTGCCACGAGGGACTGATGTGTTAGTTGCAGACTGAGTCCAAAATCCCAGGCATTTCTCCATCTCTTTATCAAACTCGACGTGAGTATGATAGTCTTTGTTTGCTTCTTCAATGGCAGACTGGAGAGAACAAATTTCTTTTATCTTGTCTTTAGAGATGGAGTCTTCCTTGAAAAGATTATCTTTGACAAAAGCTCGGCGAGCTTTGATTTCTTACGAGGATGAGGAATGCGAGTTTTCATCCCGAAGATGACAATGCATATCTTTGAAAGCGGCCAAGTGCTTAGCGTCTTGAAAGCTTCTCCCTTTGCCATTTATTCTTCATTTCTCCTACTGACTTCTTAGGACTCACGATTTTCCACTCTGCTGTAGACCCGGGATTTTGATAGATTATCTTCGGCATCATCGAAAATCTTATTCGCCAAAGCAAGATGTTCTCATCATGCTCATCCCATGAGGCGAAGGTCTACAAATCTGGCCCCCCCAAAGTTTAAGCTCCTTATTCATAACCTCAATGGTAGAGGATAGTTTATGTTGCAACTTGTCTACCTTTCCATGTAGCTTAAAAGCTTCGTCGATGAAGTTTAGCCCGGCAACAAGCATGTCATCCACCATGGCTTCGGTAGCTCTACCATAGACAGAATACTTGTGCATCTCTTTAATTTCTTGCACTTCATCTTGACTTAGAATTACAGGAGGGGGTAGAGCAGTCAAGGGGGTGGGGTCTAAAACTTTGTCCTTAGACAAGAGTGACTTGATAAAACTAGTGAGAACTTGGGCTTGTTCTTCCAGCTGTTCAATCGTCTGCTGCCCTTTCTCCACCCTTCCAATGACTCTGGTGACTGTTTCCTGGAGGTTATGAATCTCACCTTCAGGAGTAGACTCTCCCATAGGGATCCTTGAGAGTTCCAAGTCGGATGTCAGCAACTCTGATTCCGATTTGTCTACTGTGGGCTTAGCAATCTCCGAATTGCTGACCTCGAGCATCCGACACAATCACGGAAGTAGTTACGGCTTTCTTGGCACGAGAAGGAGTGGTGCCCAACAAAAAGTGCTTCTGACATCAAAATTTGGTCCCAAGCTTTGAAAGGAGGATTTTCTCTTCCTTTTATCAACCAGAGGTTGCACCCAAGCAAAAGAGGAAGAAGAATCTGCAGGAGAGGCAAGGGGACCAAGAGATAGGGAGCTCATGATACTCAAGTGCATGCAAATTGCCGACTCAAGCTGAGATGCAGGCAGAACACTGGAGGTAATGGCGGCAGAAGAATCAGTAGTACCTGGAAGTTCGGTGCTCTGGACCTCTTTATCTTTATCTGCTGGATTTTCAGGAACACTTGTAGGAATTGGCACCTCACTGTCTTCACTTTCACTGAGAACGATGATGTTCTCTGGCCCCATAGGCAACTCTGCCTGTTTTCTTGGAGGGTCATCCTCTGCAGGCTCCTTCTTTACCTCTTTGAGTTTCTTCTTGTATACTTGGGTAGATGGAGAAGGAGTAGATCCTACAAGTCCCTGAGCTATTGAGGCAGGAGGGGTTTTCACTGGTGTCCCAGACTCTGGAATTGATGCTTCCCTTATGGGTGTCGAATCATCTTTGGAGCTGGATTCTCCTGAGTGCCTCTTGAATTCTCGGATCTTCTTACTGAACCAGACCCTAGTTCTGATCAAGACTGGGGCAATAATCTCAGCCAGATCATCTCTTTCTTTTCTGTTCCAATCCAGGTCCTCCAGAGGGATGTGCTTAATCACATTTTCGTATTCATACGAATATAGCTCAGAATTGTCATCCTGGAGACCTTCAGGAACTTGGTACAGGCTGAGTTCTTGGATCAATTGCAGGGAGAACCTGCCACAATGCCTTCTTCTGGCTTCAAAATCATCTGCACAGTCGGCCCAGTAGTCCTCTGTATCTGCCCTGTGATGATAGACTATCTTGATGTTCCTTTCAATGAACTTCTTCAAGTCAAAACAGGTTCTTGGCTTGAAGAAATGAACAGTGATAGGGACCAGGGCTCTGTCTACGTTCTGAGCATCCAGGGCCGTTTTACATGTGTAGTTTCCCAGAGAGATGGGAAAATGTAAGCCAGAAATCTTCTTGTCTCTGCAAGTTCTGTGCAACTTGTCCAGTTGCCTGCATATCTCGATCAAGGCCATTTTGTCGTTGCAGAACATGGGAAGCCGCAGAGGAGTGTTCTCATAGCCAGCAAGCCTGATATAAGAGAATTTCCTGAACTGAATGAAATAGGCTCCATATTGTGATATCAGGTTCATAGCTTCGTCTGAAAACCTCCTGGCAGTGTCACCTTCGAGCAATCTGACCATGTACATGGTGAAGGCATCATTGACCCTTCTGAAATTCCGATTGCTGGTCTCTAGGGTGAACTGCGGGCAATAGGCGTACACTGGATCGTCTTTGTGCGCATCGATGTAGGAAAAGCCAAACCATTGCCGTGATGCTGCTAGGGTATACATCAGATACGAAGTCATGAAGAACTTCTTTGTTTGTCGCACATTGGATAATTGCTCGGCCAAATTCATGCTTATGATTTCTGCCCAATTGATGTTTTGCGTTCCCTCGCACACCATGCTGATGAGCGGGCACATCCAGAAATGAAACTCATTGGTTGAGGGCAAACCCATAACCCGAGCCAGCAGGATTATAAAATCTGACAATTCTTCATTGAAATCCGCCCGGAAGAGGGTTTTGGTCAGACGAGAAGCTCCTTTCCTAGGGTTCTTCAACCAAGACCTCGCCACTCGAGCTTTATATTTATCACTGTCTTGGTCGAACATGGCCTGTGCTTGATCACGAGAGACGACTATGGCATTGTCCATCTCCGGAATCCTCAGAGCAGCTCCAATGGCGGCAGCGTCTAGCTTGGCAATGAGTTCCCCATGTACATTTGTCAATTCGCTCGAGTCGGGGTCGAAGTGAGCTCCGCATGAAAGTACCGTATCAGCACACTGCACTGAGATAGGGAAACCTCCGGCGAAAGCCAAACCGCTATCATTAATCATCTGTGCCATCGGCGTAGGGTTTGCATCTGTCATTCTTGACCAAAAGTCGCCGAAGTCGAGATGACGGGCTTCACTGTCTCCGATATTGCTAACGGCAGACTCGAGTGGAGAAATTTGCTCCTGTCCCTGAAACTTGATCTTCATATTGATAGATTCGGAGCTGCGACCCAGACTCTGGAAGGAATTTGCAAAGGGAACTAGGTTGCAAGGGTTTGAGCAAATGATAGCAAGAAAGCAATGTGAAAAATGCGAAGGTGGTATGCTTGGTTATATAGCCGTTTGAGGAGCGGAATGAATTTAATGCGCATTGAATACACCACCACCAATTTGAAAGAGCGTCATATTCGGAATGAGCGGGAAAAGCTAAGTATGAACATACTTGGTACGCTTGGAACAGGTGAGACGCGAATGCGCGAAACACGCGGCTCGGGCGAAATGGAGAGAGAATGCACAAAAGCTTTTGGAACAATTGGGATGAAAATGCGCGAGGTACGCGGTTCAGGCATTTCGGCCGAAATTGGAACAGCAGGCCCATTTGGACTTGGGGACTTTTGGAACAGAAAATTCCGGAGTACGCGACTAGGAAGTTTCGGCCGAAAATGGGAAAGCTCGCACAAAAGTTGTGGGACGAAAATGCGCGAAGTACGCGATTCGGGAGTTTCGGCCGAAAATGGGAAAGCTCGCACAAAAGTTTTGGGACACTTGGGACAAAAAGTTCCGACGGGCCCGAGAATGGGACAGTTTCGGGGATTTCGGCCGATCGGGGAACAACTTGCACTTTCGTACTTGGGACAGGTGGGACAGAAAGTCCCGATGACCAAATACTTACAAAATGACCCAAAACTTAGATTCTTTCGACTTCACAACCTTATCTCGGAAAAGCACTTAGACTCAAAATTCTCAAAATTTGTCCTTGTTAGAGAGGGGAATTTTGAGTAGACAACACGACCGCTGGCTAATGATTGGCTCATAGATGGGAATCATCGACCGGTTGAATGAGTTTGGTTCTCTCAAAATTACCCACATAACCTCCATCTTTTTGTTTATTGATTTTCTATCGCCATCATCAACCATTAATTCAATAGTTTCCACTCTTCGAGAATCATTATATCTTACATTGACATTGACCGTCATCAACGAGTTGTTGAGTCAAGTTTGTGTGTGAACCCATTGTACACTACGTGCCTAGCCTTACAACGTTTATCACCCACTTCCTCCCATAATGTTTCCTTTGCTCCTCCCTATCCTCTATTTTCCCCCTTAGCCGTCCTCCTCCACTTGTCTTCGAGATAATGAGGAAGGATATAGAGAACACGACACCTAAGGGAATGAGTGGTTATGTACATAGTAATCTATTGATATCTTTAATCCAAAAGGCTCTAAGTGCTTGTGAAAGATCTAAGCCTAGAAAGGGAGCGGCAAATACTTTTCCGACAAACCCGTGGTATGATGAAGAGTGTAAAGCTGCCAAGAGAGCTTTGAAGGAAAGTGGGATGAACAAAGAAAATAAAAAGACTTATGAGAGATTGGTACAACACAAAAAAGAAAGCTATGTGAGCAAGAGAAGGACAAAATTAATTTCTCTTGGAAAACACAACCCCAAAGGTTTTTGGAGGGAGTTACAACAAAAGAAAAAATACATAGAAAATAATATCACAGGTGCTCATTGGTTAGAATATGCAAGGACCCTATATGAGCGTTCCCAACAAAAAGATATTCCTCCCATAATCGAGACTTCGATTGAGCTTTTTTCGACAGAAGACATCAAGTAGGGCATAAAGAATCTAGCAAGTGGTAAAGCACAAGACATCGATGGTCTACAGGCTGAATTTCTAAAATGGGGGGTTGAGGTCCTCACACCACACATCAGAAAAATATTCAATGATGTCAATCAGAATGGCTTTCCGACAGAGTGGACGACTAGCGTTGTTATTCCTTTATTTAAAAGTGGTGACATTAATAACCCATCTAATTATCACACCATTATGATCAATCCTCTTCTTGGTAAACTTTTTGGAGGCATGATAGAATGGAGAATCAGCAGTTGGGCTGAAAGAGAGGGTAAAAGAGCAAAAGGGAAAGCGGGATTTCGACCTAAACACTCAACAATTGACCATTGTATCACTCTTAGGCATTTGATTGAAAAGGTTTGGGACACCCAAGGAGAAGAAGCTTTTTGTTGTTTTGTTGATTTCAGGAAAGCTTTCAACACAATACCCGAAAAACTTTGGAACAGGATGGAGGAACTTGGGATTCCAGATGAGTTTAGAGCAGCAATTCATAGACTATATGAGCAGGTCAGAGCTAAAATCAAAACCAGAGAAGGTATGTCCGAATGTTTTGGTAGTGACATTGGTGTCAAGCAAGGTTTCCCTCTTTCTCCCACCTTATTTGGTCTATACATTGACAAGCTTGAAGAATGGTTAAATAAAACTGAGGGAGGAGGTATACAGTTAGCAAGTTACGTGGTGAAGTTACTCCTATATGCTGACGATCTTATCCTAATTTCAAAAACAACCCAAGGATTGAGGGAACAACTAAAATCCCTAGAGCTCTTCTGCCAAGAAGTCGGGATGCAAGTGAACACTAGCAAAACAAAAATCATGATTTTCTCCTTGAAAAGGAAAGAGAGACAAATTAACTTTCTTTTTAGGGAGCCCTTTGGAAATAGTCACTGAATACAAATATCTTGGGATTGACTTTCACCACAAACTTAGTTGGGAGACTTGTAAAGCAAAAAGGATACAGGGAGGTTGGAAAGCATCTTACCTACTTCAAAATAGGTGTAGGAAAGCTGAACTTTGGGACTGGAAAACTAAGAAAACCCTTTTTGGATTGTTGGTCACTCTGGTTGTTCTCTATGGCTGCGAGGTTTGGGGAAGTAGCATGTCAAATCACGGGTGGAGACAGATAGAAAGAATCTAGAAACATCTAATCACAAGCACTCTCAAAGTCAAATCAACTGTTCCTTATGAGATCCTATTGGTTGAAGCGGTACTTCCTCGTTGGAAGCTTCGGCAATATCTCGGATGATAAGCTATTTGAAAAAAGTTGAAAGCATGGACAATCTTCGCTGGCCCAAAATAGTTGTGGACGATACTCTGGAACATAGAAAGAAAACTTGGATGAAACAGAATAATAAATGGATGAACAAATGGGGCATCAACTTGCAAGAGTGTCCTAACAACAACAGGAAATAAAAAATTATGTGATAGAAAAGTTCAGGACTGCCATGTGGACGAGACAGATTGGTTGAAATAAGAGAATTCAATCCCACTGGGGAACATGATGAAAAAGCTTATCTAGGGGCAGCTATCAAGGGTAAAACAAGGATTCTAGTGGCACAATTAAGGACCGGATCACATCATCTTCGATGCGAAACTGGTAGATGGACTATTCCAAAGGAAGATTGGGAAAGGAGAATTTGTCTTTTCTGTAGCAAAGGGGTCGTTGAGACAGAATGACATTTCGTCATGGAGTGTTCGGCATATGATGATATTCGTATCCAATATGAAAACAACCTGAAGGTGGATGGACTAGAGGAACTCTTCGAAGGAACAAAGCTTCAAGCGACCACGGGTTTCATTCTCAAGATTCACAACCGGAGAGCTGATATTGAAAGGAGTCTGAAATCAGATTAAAAATCTCAGTTTTGTGGTCCCATAGACTCTTCAGTCTCGTGGACATCATTAAAATCTTTCATTTCATTTCATATCAACATATTTATTGCACCGCTTACTTGCAATTACTAGTATTTAGATAAAGTAAGATTTCCATCGAGAACTATCTCGTGAGTCAATGGGTCCTTCCCCGTAGATAATTTTCAAACAATAGGAAGATTAAAAAGATCAACCCGAAAACTGGTCACACGGAAGTTAGTGGGGAATTAAGTTATCAACAAACAAATATTAATTAAATAAGAATTAAGGTTTACAACTTCTTGCGCAAGTCACTACAAAGCCTCGAAAAGAAAATGCAGTCAAGTGCCAACGTGGCATCCGAGGTAACTACCCGAATCAAGGATGAAGGAAATCGGTAAAAACAACAAACAACAATGGAGACACGTCATTTGTCAACCGACACGTGTGATGCCTTATCATGCCAAAGAGTTGGGTCATTGCGGGTTCAAATATTTCCTACAAATACCCAGTCTAACTCTTTCTCTAGGTTGGTTCTTTGTTGGTTCATGGTTGGTTGGACATTCTCTGGTTGGTGTATCTCGCCTAGACATTATCTAGAACTTGACATTGGAAGCTAGCAACTAGTGGAAGCAACAACGACATCGAGCTCCTAACTAATACCATTGGTGGACACGATCACAGGAGCCTTGGTGAGCTCAAAGAATGGAAGAACTTGAATTGAGACGGAGCTCGAGCAAGAGCTCTCCCACCAACCAATCAGCGTCACCAATGCCTACCAATCTTCTTCACCAACTACTCACACTCCAAAGCACACATTCGGACTCCGGTAAGTGGATCCCTGTATCTCTCACCCTTGTTTGTGTTCTTGTCTCTCTATTTTCCTCCTCCAAGAAAAAAACTTCCCTCCTACCATTCCAATCTCACCTATTCAGCCCACACCTACACCCAGGACCCTCTCTCACCTCATTTTGCTCCCTATCACCCCCCTGGCCAGTCACAGAAGACACCCTAATCCCCATTTCCAAACTTTGACCCATTACCAGTGACCATCATCGGTTAACCATAACCGTGGTCGGTTTACTCGACCACCACCATTGGTCACTCTGCTACACTGTCGACTCCCAAACCGCTACCTAAAATACACCCAAAACCACCTCCAAAGACCCCACAACTCTGACCTAAACCCATCATTCACCTAACCCTCACCCATACTTCCCCAACACTCTGTCCTGAGACACAGTGGAACCCAAAACACCTCTATTCGACCCTCATCACTTCCATAGTGACCAAGATGCAGTGACCCTTAACCATCATCGGTCTATCCTAACCGGGCGTCGGTATCTCGTGTGCACCAACACAGAGGCGACCAATAACCAACCTCCTCACCTAAACCACCTAAAACACCCTACCCAACCCCAACCAGTCCTTGTCTGTGACCTGTAGATTACCCAACCTACCCAGAACTTGACCCAAACACCCTTTTTACTTGCATAGTTTAGTATTTAATTGAATCGACGCTGATAGCAATCTAAGGCACCCAAATCAGAACGCTAGCACTAGATTTCTCTTATTTACATGCTTTTGTCATTTATTATTGATTTATAAAACAATGGATTGACAGCCCTCTAGGGAGTATCACACTTCCTAGATCTAGCATACGCTAGGTAGTCCATTGCATATGTTGTTTAACTCTCTCTTGTGGTCTCGTTTTATTATTTCAAGGTAGTCCTTCCCAGCCAAAAAGGAGTTCACACGATCGACCGAGATTGGAATTCAACACGTGCGCATTCCACCTATCAACCAAACAACAGTAACCTCCTACACCCTTATCTGTTTCAGTCTCTGATTGTATGCAAAAAGGATCGAAACATTTTGGCACGCTCGGTGGGACCCCACTCGGGCCACCTCCTCCATGTGTCACCACTCCACGACCATGTCGCCCCATGAATGTCACGAGCCGGGCGGCACCTGTCTCGCATCCACAATTAATCTCTCCCCTACATCCAACGTGAACATCACATTAGTACACCTTCACCATCACCCTCGACACCCAACCTATACCTACCACCCTACCTCTTATCTCCTCCCAACTTACCTTTGCATCACATATTCTATCTACCCACCCCCAACCTCACCCACTCACATTTACCCATACCTATTTCAACCACCCCACCCATGCTAAGTTTTTCACCAAAACACTTTCTTTTACCCCTACCCATCTCACCCACCTGACTTCGGGCACTTTTGGCCCCTTTTTCCCCAAAACGCGATCGATCTTGTTATCTCTAACCGACCTCGGTCTCCCTAAACGCATCGGTCACCAGTATTGTGATTGATACCGGTTATACCCCATCGACATCGGCCAACCTCGACTAATGCAGATCACTGCATGCGACGAAACCCGCGACGCTTGACCCCCTCCTCTCTCGAAAATCTCGCTTTCTCTCCACTCTCCCACCCATTCTCACCTAAACATCCCCTCAACTCCCTCCCACCCCTCATTCACCCACCTACCTCCCTCTCTTTTCCTACCTTACGTGATTTACCCTCCCACATTTCAAAATCCATTTTCCCCCCAAAAAACCCGATTTTTCAAAACCCGACCTCTCACCTAATATACCTCACAAAACACGAAGGGGATCACTCATGCCCCTATTTGGGGCACCCAACATCCACCTTCTCACCGTACATTCACATGAGGCAAAAATCAACCTTCGTTTTTGTCACGCCACCTACCACTACAGGCTGCCCAAAAAAGGGGCAAAATGTAGACACCAAAAACACATCACCTTTCATCATCTTCCTCCAAAATAACCTAATAACCACATTCTACACGGTGATCGATTTAACCCTAATTCGGTCACTCACAACCCCTTTCGTCCATCACAATGACCCTCATTCACACACCCAAGGATTTAATTAACATCAATTAATTAAATTCTCCCTTTACCCACTCACCAAAGCCACCTCACCATGCCACTGGACCGGCCACCTCACCCACCACCTCATCATTCCACTACCCCACTTGCTCCTCCACCTCACCCTTCCACTACCCCACTTGCCCCTCCACCTCACCATTCCACTCCCCACCTTGCCCATACCTTGCCCATACCTAGCCCATACCCTTCTAGAAAACCCTAATAGTGGCCACTCCACTCATAGGACCCCTCTTTGTCCTATTACCCATTCTAAGGGCGGAGGATGCATGTGCTCCGCACCACTCAAAACCAAGTGGGGAAGGCATATTCCCCACTTTTCAAAAAACAACCCCCGACATAACCGGTGTCGGTTATAGTATGACCGATGTCGGTCAGGTAGGACCGGCGCCAGTCGCCTGCAAATACCCAGTCCCGACTCTTTCTATGGGTTGGTTCTTTGTTGGTTCATGGTTAGTTGGACATTCTCATGGTTGGTGTATCTCACTAGACATTGTCTAAAACTTGACATTGAAAGCTAGCAACTGGTGGAAGCAACAACGACATCAGAGCTCCTAGCTAAGACCATTGGTGGACACACTCACATGAGCCTTGGTGAGCGCAACCATTGGAAGAACTTGAACCAGACGGAGCTCGAGCAAGAGCTCTCCCACCAACCAATCACCATCACCAACGCCTACCAATCTTCTTCACCAACTACTCACACTCCAACACACATTCAGACTCCGGGTAAGTGGATCCCTGTATCTCTCACCCTCGTTTGTGTTCTTGTCTCTCTATTTTCCTCCTCTAAGAAAGAAAATTCCCTCCTACCATTCCAATCTCACCTATTCAGCCCACACCTACACCCAAGATCCTCTCTCACCTCATTCCGCTCCTTATCAACCCCCTGGCCAGTCACAGAAGACACCCTAATCCCCATTTCCAAACTTCGACCCACCACCAATGATCATCACTTTAGTTAACCATAACCGCGGTCAGGTCGGTTACTTTCCCGACCACCGCCGGCACCCCGCTACCTCGCCAGCCTCCCAACCGCTACCTAAAATACACCCAAAACCACCACCAAAGACCCCACAACTCGACCTAAACCCATCATTCACCTAACCCTCACCATACTTCCCCAACACTCGTCCTAAGACACAATGGAACCCAAAACACCTCTGTTCTGACCCTCTGTCACTTCCATAGTGGCTCAAGTGCAGTGACCCTTAAGCGTCATCTGGTCTATCCTAACCGGCGTTGGTCTTTGTCTCTACCAACACAGAGTGACCCAAAGAACCAACCGCCTCACGCAAACCACCTAAAACACCCTACCCAACCCCAACCACCCCTCGTCTCGTGACCTGTAGATTACCCAACCTACCCAAAACTCCGACCCAAACACCCTTTTTACTGCATAGATTATTATTTAATTGAATCGACGTTGATAACAATCTAAGGCACCCAAATTAGAACACTAGCACTAGATTTCTCTTATTTACATGCTTTTGTAATTTAATATTGATTTATAAAACAAAGGGATCGACAACCCTCTAGGGAGTATCACACTTCCTGGATCTAGCATATGCTAGGTAGTCCATTGCATATGTTGTTTAACTCTCTCTTGTGGTCTTATTTTCTTATTTCAGGTAGTCCTTCCCAGCCAAAAATGAGTTCACACGATCGACCGAGATCGGAAGTCAACACGCGCGCATTCCACCCATCAACCAAACAATAGGTAAACCTCCTACACCCTTATCTATTTCAGGTCTCGATTAGACGCAAAAAAATCGAAACACCTACATTGACATTGATTGTCATCGGCCAATTGTTGAGTCAACCCACTATACACTACCTGCCTAGCCTTACAACGTTCATCACACACTTCCTCCCATAACGTTTCTCCTTGCTCCTCCCTATCAACATATTTATTGGAGTGCTTACGTGCAATTACTAGTATTTAGATAAGTACCATTTCCATCGAGAACTATCTCGTGAGTCAATGGGTCCTCCCCCGTAGATAATTTTCAAACGCCAAGAAGATTGAAAAGATCAACCCGAAAACTGGTCACACGGAAGTTAGTGGGGAATGAAGTTGTCAACAAACAGTAATATTAATTAAATAAGAATTAAGGTTTACAACTTGTTGCGCAAGTCACTACAAACCCCCGAAAAAGAAAACAGGTCAAGTGCCAACGTGGCATCCGAGGTAACTACCCGAACCGAAGGACGAAGGAAATCAGAAAAAACAACAAACAACAGCGAGACACGTCATCTGTCAACCGACACGTGTGACGCCTTATCGTGCCAGTGAGTTGGCTGTTGCGGTTCAAATATTTTCTCTCTCCAGGGCATCCCCTTCTCTCTCTAATCATGCTTGTGGTGGGGCTGTCTCGTACTTTCTCTCTCCTCTCTCCTCTCTCTCTCTCCTCTTATCATTTTTTCTACCTCTCCTCTCCTCACCGCGCAGTGTATTTTCTCTGTCGGTCTTCCTGGCCTGTCATTGTCAACGAGGCAGGCAGGCAGGCAGGCTATCGAAGGGGAAATTGTGTTGGGGTTCTGCCGCCTCCTCAGCGTATCAATCGGCATTAAACATGTAAGCTGCTAATTACTCATGACTCAATCGATTTCCTGCTTCTGATTCAGTCAATTCTTTGCGGTCTGATCATTTTATCTGTACCAAAAATGAAAACAATACAGATATTTTTGAAATATAGCCAGCGGCAGCAGCATCTTGTGTGTCTGTATGCATTTGCTTTTTATTCACTTTCAGATTCGATGTTTTCAAATTTGATTTTCTCATTTTTGAATTCGGTGTCAAGTATAATTTGATTTTAATTTTAATTTGGAAAGTTTGCTTGCGCCTTCGTTTTGATACAAATGTTTCTCTTCCGATGAAGTGTTTTATCTTCTGTTATATTTGCAGTTTCAAGTGTAAATTGTTTTCTTTTAATTGCGAAATTTCCCTTTGCCGTAGATGCCGCAAGGGGACGCGTCATTTCCTTAATAGCTATTTGTAACTTGCACCTCATCTCGTTGTGTTTGCCGCACGACAGTTGGGTACAGTCTTTTAATTAATCTCTATGCCTTTCATATGAGATTTTGATTTTCCTGAGTAAAGGATAAATATCCAGAGTTTTATAGTAGCCGGTGATATCTTGCATATTCAACACTAATCGACCTTATTTTAGTGCCAAGAACTAAAGGGTGTCCATTCTGCCAAATCCACCCAGGACCTTGCATGTTCACCAATAATTGACCTTTGTTTAGCGTCAAGAATTGAGAGTATCCATTCTGCCGAATTTGCGTGGGACTAATCAACCTTTTTTAGTGCCAAGAACTGAGGGGTATCTATTCTGCCAAATTCTCCTGTGACGGCTCTGGTATGAATGAAGTCCCTATGTTTTGAATCTAGGGATTTTCTTTTGTTTTTCAAGGTTTCCACTAAGCTAAACATAAAACTTGGTGCACAACACTCTTTGCAAGCCTACAAGGGAATTGTTTCCATTTTCCTTTTGTACTTACTACTGAAGCTCTTCCATTGGCTTAGTACACTATCAAATGCAGGAGTAAATTGGCCATGTTAACGAGGCATGGATTTTTCGTATTAAGACATACTATGTATACAGTATATATGATTTTCCCATGCTTTTGAACTTCGAAGCTGTTTCATGCATTGTTTTATAAAAAAATCTTTAATATCTGGCAATTTATTGTAAAGCTATGGCCATAGTCCTTTTTAGATTTGGTATTCTAGTTAGGTCCAATGGGATGAGCTTGAGTGGTAAATCACTTGGGACGTTCATAGGGTGGTTCCAAATGAAATACCACGGACGTGTGTTGAGTGTTGGAGTTGTATAGAATACCACATCCAACTCTGTGTGACCGTTCGGCATAATCAAATGAAGAGATGCCCCTTAGGTGAGTTCTTAGCTGAAGTTAAAAACTGTAATCAAAATTTACCAATAAAACATTTTGCAGAGGGAATTGAATGTCTGGCCTCCTACTCTGATGTTGGGTCAAATTTCAACTTATCACTCTTTAAACTGTCAAAGGAAAAAAACACTGCATTCTTTAATTTATGAAGATTCAAATTTTAAAACACTTGGAAACCTAATTTCCATCATCTGTGATAAGAGAAATTATCACGCAAATGTCAAGTGCAATTTTGTCATTGAAAAACACCCCGGAAACGATTTCCACCCTCTTAAATAACAGATACTCATCAGAAAAAAATCAGTTCTATGAGGTGTCCCATGGACCCAGGTGGTCTCAGTGGATGGTAATCTCCATTGTCATTTTCATTTATTTTAGAAGGGTTGGTCCTGGTTTATAGTATTTTTATTTGTTTTATTCCTTAAGGTTTTCAATAGATTAAAAAGGCTTACAAGATCCAGGTCACACAGATTGCATTAATGGTTGTTGGATTTCAACAATATTTTATGAGAAAATGGACAGCCAGGGGCCATTGAATGCCTGAACTCATTTTTCAAGAAGCTGGTGTTTCTTTGGCCATTTCTTCCCTGTAACCATGGGCCAGCTAAATGAGCAAAAAAGATTTTAGAAAAATAAAAAAATAAAAAAATATCCACTTACACATCTGTACGTAATGTCTCTCAATATGTTAGCCTTTGCTCTTTATTTAGATGAGCTTCTGTTCAATCAGTTGCATATTGGCGTGCTTTACAGATTTTCTGATGTATCTTTTATATTTTACTTTGTAACCCCATAAGATTGAGAGTATGTGGCAATTAAAGTGGTTCTTCTTTGGGAACATTGTGCTTTACAGATAATCTGCTGTATCTTTTATATTTTACTTTGTGATTCCACAAGACTGAAAGTATGCAGTAATTAACGTGGTTCTTATCTAGGAACATTGTTTGTTTATTAACTCTCAACTGTGAACAATGGAAGCTAAATATTTCTTCCTTATAATGGTTGTTAAATAGTCTTGAATATCTAAAGAGTCAAAGACCCAAATGCTTTCTAATCTTGGAAGAGCCCTAGAGCACCTTTCTCTAAATTTGAACCCATTTTCAATCCATTTTCCACACACACTAACATGGATCTACCCAGTCTAATTGTTTTGGTACATAATTCAAGGGCACTGTCTCATGCACTTATATCATTTTTGCATTCCATATTTTCATAAGGTTGGTCCTTAAATTTTGATTGCGTTTAGAAACAGTGCACAATGTTTTCCAATGGCGTGTGATTGTTTTAGAAAGCAAAAGAGAGATTTTTATTAATGTAGTTAGTTTTCCATTAGTTTTCAATGAAATGAAGAAAATTTAAGGTGTTTCTGCAACTGAAAGGGTAAATGCTGATATAATTTGTTTTCTTTCTTTTTCATGGGAATTAAAAATGAAATCAGAAAGCTTTACATTATTTTTGTTTTGTATTGTTTCTTTTTCAATGTAAGTAAAGAGAGTGTAAGGTGTTATTCGTGGCAAAAAGAACTGAATGAGAAAATATTATCAACTTAGTTTATTTTGCTTCCTTCGCAGAAAGGGAAGGCATTTTCATAATGTCGATCCTGAAATTTTGTTTGCATTTAGAGTCAGTGCACAATGTTTTCCAATGGCCCTTTGTTGTTTTAGACAATAAAAAAGGCTACAAGGAGAGTTTGTATTAATATAGTTAGTTTTCATTGAAATGAATAAAATTTACGGTCTTTCTGCGAGTGAAAAGTTAAATGCTAATATAATTTGTTTTCTTTTTTTTTTCTTGGGAATTAAGAAAGTTTATGGTATAAAAATGCAATGCGAAAGCTTTGCACTGGTTTTGTTTTGTATTTTTTCTTTTCAATGGAAATAAAGAGAATGTAAGGTGTTTTTTGTGGCCAAAAGAATTGAAATAAGAAAGTCTTGCATCGACTTAGTTTATTTTCCTTATTTAATGGAAACCTTTGCTTTTATTTAGTTTGTTTTCTTTTTCTTTTATGGACATCAAGAAAATCTAATCCTTTTTATCTCAATTTGTGAAAATGCAGATGTTGGAGGTCTTGTTTTCTATTTTCAGTAGAATATTTTCCCCTGAGAAATTGAAGTAAGAAACTTCCAGTTTCCTCTCATCCTACCCTTTGTTAGATTGGCTCGATGCTTACCTGGAACAAACTCAATTCTGGGGCAAGAGTCATAGTAAATTGATTCCTATTGGTTCAAGACTTTGTACTTCTCGGACTCATCAAGCTTACATGGCCCTTGAAGGGTACACATATTCCATGCACTGTCATTTTAGTTTATGCAGATCATGTCTTCTAATTTTAGAAGATTTAGGCCATGGCCAATATTTGTGCAGTCTCCATGATTTACAGAGAAGTTAACCAAGGGTTCTGGATATCTGGAGTTGGGAGTGTGGCTTTCTGTTTCAACTCTTCCTGTTGATGACGTAGCCAAAAGATCGTATGTCCTTGGTTGGAAAGGTTTATAAGTCGTTAGTGGCTTTCCAGCCTTGGGCAATTCTTGTTCCTGAGAGTTTAGCAATAACCAGTTGCTGACTTATTCATCTGGTTATCCTCTAATATACAACCATGTCTTCCAGTTCTAGTCCAGTGCGCCTTCAAGTGCCACTTCCAGTGCCTGACAGAGTTCATGGTGGATTATCTAGTATGTACAGAAGACAAATGGGCCTTCGTCGAATCTATGTGCAGACAGATATAGGTAATGTCTTGGGTATAGAAGTAGACAGGGATGACAGGGTTCAGACAATAAAAAGAAGCTTCAGGAAGTACTGTGTCTCCCAACGGAGCAGAGTGCCCTCACATTTGGAGATATGGTGCTAGAACATGATTTTAATGAAGTACGAAATGATTATCCTATTTTGCTCACAAGAGGACTCTACAGAACTTCATCAACACCTAGCATTTCACCTGTGGTAGAAAAACTGAATTTCAAGGACCGCAACAAACCTCTGGAGATTATAGGTGGATCTCATGGATGCCCTAAGGTCAGGCGATTGGTTAGAAAATGTGTGAAAGCTTTGGATAGTGGGGTTGAACCAATTCCTGTTGGTGGCGGTTTAGGAGGAGCATATTTCATACAAAATACTGCACGGGAAAAAATTGCCATTGTTAAACCTACAGATGAAGAACCATTTGCTCCCAATAATCCGTGCGGTTTTGTGGGGAAGACACTAGGACAGCCAGGTCTTAAAAGGTCCATAAGAATCGGAGAGACTGGCATTAGAGAGGTTGCTGCCTATTTACTGGATCACGACCACTTTGCAAAAGTGCCCCCTACAGCTCTTGTTAAAGCCACCCATTCAATTTTCAATGTTAATGCCAATGTATTCCCTTGTATGTCGGAGCCCTTTGCAAAGATTGGATCCCTCCAGAGATTTGTGCCCCATGAATATGATGCAAGTGAACATGGCATGTCGTGCTTTCCTGTAGGAGCTGTGCATAGAATTGGCATTCTTGATGTGAGGATTCTGAACACTGATAGACATGCTGGCAATATTCTTGTAAGACGGTTAGTGGAGGAAAAGTGTAATAGTTGGACGCTGTATGATTTGCGTGTATATGATGCACTCGAGTTGATACCAATTGACCATGGACTTTGCTTGCCAGAAGCACTAGATGATCCTTATTTTGAGTGGCTTCATTGGCCGCAGGCCTCTCGCCATTCTCAGAGGAAGAGCTTGAGTATATCAAAAATTGAATGCAGCAAGTGATGCGCAGATGTTACGTAAAGAACTGCCTATGCTAAGGGAATCTTGTTTGAGGGTCCTTATGATAACTACAACCTTTTTGCAAAGAGCAGCTGAAGCTGGTTTATCACTTGCAGAAATCGGAAGCATGATGAGCAGAGAAATTGGTACAATGGATGATGAATTAAGCGAGCTTGAAAATATTTGCTTTCAAGCCAAGTTGGATGCAGATTATGAACTGTCACTGATTCGGTCTTCTTACTGTCCAGTTAGTAGTATTACAGATAACTTCTCTTTTCAATTACATATGGATCAAGAAGAGTACCAGAGTGCATCTCTACCCACGTCAAACGGAGTGTGTTCTACCCTTCACCTGCCTTCCATCTCGTTGCAGTGTGAAACTTCTGATGTCTGTTCAGTTTTGTTTAACATGAATGAATCGACTCAAAGCTGCTTTTGTTGCTCTCCAACCATGGGATCTAATGCAACCTCAGATGTTTTCAAAGAGGTGGCTTTGGATCTTGAGGAAGAAGAATCATCAATAAGCCCTGAAAATCAAGGGGCCTGTGTTTTTGACCCTAAAATAGTAAGAACTAAGAGTGGGAAAAGAAACAATGGGAGCAACAGCAGTGGCACAAGGCGGACTCACAGCATTGTTGATGCACGAAGTGGGCATGGTGTGAGGGGTGTAAGTTCCTCTGAATTGGCTCGGAAAACTAGAGATAGCAGTGGAGAAAATGAAATTGGTTTAAATCTGAGTGAAATGACTGAAGAGGAGTGGAGTGTTTTCATGGAGTGCTTTCAACAACTATTGCCTGATGCTCTCGCTAACTGGAAAACAAGAAATACCTGCCCGTTGTTGAGACTAGGAACTTCTTGTCAGTTTTGATATTTTTTGAATATGCATAATGTACAACTACAATCTATTAACTTTTTTTTTTGTAATAGTGGTTGTGACCTTAAATCATACAGTCACAGATAGATACTATATGGATGCAAGCCAAAACATATAGATGTTCCACTGATTAAGAATCAGTGATTAGAAAAGTTCTTACAGCGCAAGTTCAATGGAAGGAGGTTGCGTACCTCCACCCTTTTAGTCCGACATGCCTTCTGTTTTGTATGTAAAATTGTAAATTTTGCCTCGTCTTTTCTATTATGCTCACATTACCTTAATTGCAAAATATTCTACATTTTGAATAAAAGACTACATCTCTTTTTGGCAAGAGGCAGAGATACTAATGCCTATGAAGGACTTTGAGATGCGAATGGTGAATTTTGTGTGTGATTTATCCGACTTGATGTCAATCAGCCGTGGAGATGCTCATATAAATATTTAGTTTCTATTATTTACCTCTTATTTCGATTCTTTGTCGGAGAATAAAATGGTTCCTGAATTTTCTGCCTCAAGATGGCCAGTTGCTAATGCCCCACTCTGCTATTGGGATAGGCATATCTCTTTCAACAGCCAAGCTCAAACACTGGTGGCTTATAAGTGCAGGTTTGCATTTGAGCATGTCTTTAAGTAAATTCTGTGTTGAAAAGTTCATTTGCCTGATTTTCACTCAAAATAAAATTTGTGCAGCATGCTGTAATCTGAGGCAGCAACTAATCTGGTGACTGGATGCACCTATACATTATTACATATCTACGCATACATGCCAATACAGTCTATATAGATATATACGACTCAATGATTTTTGTTTGCTACCATGCAGTGGAGTTGGTAAAGGCCTGCACTAACAAAAGGGAGGTCAGAAGTTCATATTGCAATTCAAATTCTGATAAACACACATAATTTTTGTTAAGGACACAATGTTTGCCATCTTTTTTTGGGATATGTACACACAAGTACTTCTATGTATCTTAAAACATACACATTTGGATTTAGTCATTAGATTGGCCATTTCTATAATTTGATGGTGGGAGGTAGCTGTTGATGCGGAATCACAACACCCTTGATTGTTTACAACTCGATAGATTGAAACTGTTAGTGTGATTGCATAACATGGAGCTTTTTCTAAAGTGTGGACTTTGCAACCGGAAAACTCTCCGGATGAAGGCTGGTTCTTATTCCTCTATTCTGATACAAACACTCAAATTGTAGGAGGATCTAATATAAAATCTACTCTAACTTGCCAAAGAGACGGTTAAAAGATTGCAAAAATTGAACTTAAGTTACAAGAGTTGATGCACCAAAAGGAATGCTGAATAACTTGCCTTTCATGGAAATGAAAGTGAAACAATTGAAGAGGATGAATATCAACACAAATCAATTTCTTATCACAAATTCATTCACCATTAAACACAAACTATCAAAACATGTAACACAACCTAAAATGCACAGTTAACCAAAGTTGTAATGAGAGATCAAAAAGATGCAAATGAACACAAGAGAGGGTTGAAATTCATCCACAGACTTATATTATTGCTCCACATATTTGATACAATGCATTACAATGGCCAAGAGGCAAAAATTGCATTTATAGTTTGAATAAGAGGTTTGAACTCCACAAGATCACTTACAAACAAGAAAAGAAGGGAGGGTGTAAAACAAGATTATCCAACCTTTTGAAATGAGCCCCTCATAATATATAAGAAGAATGAGAGAAAGGGAGAGAGAAGGAATTCAAAATCTTGCTTCAACCACCAAAAATGCATTAAAATCACTTGCAACAATGATGGATGCCATTGCAAAACCCATGCCTCCATGTACTTTGCCTTGTTGGAGAAGAAAGGAAGCCCATACCTCATCATTTTGGTAGGTGGGAAATTTGGAAACACCCTCTAAAATGGTGGATTGTATTTCTTCATTTTTAAATACTTAGTCTTACTAAAATTAAGAAAACCAGTCATAGTTGTGTAGAGGACATTGAGAGCTTTCCAAAAGTCCTATTTTATGCAAATCCGAGCTCCTAGTCAAAAGTTATGGCCATCTGAAGATGAGGGTGCCATATTGCAATAAATGTGGGTGGTTGATCTTCTTTTTCGGACTACAAACTTGCATCGCATCTTTGAAATCTGAAATTTTGGATTTTGGGATTCAAAACTTTGGGCATTTTGATTTCGGAGTTCGGGTTACTATTCATCCACCTGAGTTTGTGAAACCTCCGAAACTCCAAAACCTTGAAGTCCAAAATTCGGACTTTCGGGTTTCGGACTTCAAGTTTTGATTTTTTGGGCACTGGGTCTTCAACGTTTCAAATGCCGAAACCTCGAAGTCCGAAATTCGGACTTTGAGTTTCAAACCTTTGCATTTTCGAGGGTTGGGGATTCGGGACTTCGGGGTTCGAGTTTCGGAGTTTAGGGATTTTGGGTTTTGGGGTTTGGTGATTTCGGGTTTCGGGATTGTTCATCCGCTCGACCTGCTGCCGCCAACTCCGAACTCTCTAAAGCTCGAAGTCCGAATTTGAGACTTTTATCCCCCACCTGGCATTGTTCACTGCGAGCTCGTGAAACCTCTGAAACTCCGAAACCCCGAAGTTTGAATTTTGGACTTCGGGCTTTGGACTTCTGCTCTTTTTTCCGTGCTTCTTTCCGCCGAGTCCCCGAATTTCGCTTTGGCCTAACTCCGAACGACCCCACCTTCCGAACTCGAATTTGGACTTTCGAATTTTTTTCATTTTCCGAATTCCTCGCAATGTGCTCGACCTGCTTCACCCTGTTCGGCCAATCCCGAAGTGTGAACTCCCATGGCTGAATCGATCCTCATTTTTTAAATGTATGAGTCATGTTTGTCCAATTTTCCTTGAGGGGCAAAATTGGATAACAAGATAGCTATACAATTTTTTTTTGTTAGATCATAGCATTGTTAGATTAGCTTTCATATGCTTTTAAAAATCACGGATAGTGGCAAATATCTCGCATGGTTTTGGTTGGCATGATCAAGTCCTCGCTTCCTAGACCCGCCCCAACATGACAACAATTTATAAATGCGACGGCTTAATCTTTATGCTCTTGTGTTTTCCAATGTTTTGTAACCGTCTTTGTTGTTGCCTAATTTGGTTCGTAGTTTGGGGTGTGCTTCCATACCGCTCGTATTTTTGTGAATTATCTTGTATCATTTTACTTGTTAATATAATATAGGATCTTATTCATAAAAAAATCACTGTACCGTGAATTAATAATGTCATCTTCACAAAATTGATAATACCATTGATTTGCTTTTATGAAGAGGAAACTAAGTTTGTTTACTTTCTTGATTGGATTTTGTTTATTTCATGTCCAAATTTCATGATCACCGGTCTTATTTATTTGTAGTTAAATAAGAACTTTGGCCTTCGATTTCATTATTGCCATAAAATTCATGACTAATGTCTTTGGGGACGTTCAACTTTATTATGAAATTTTAGTTTCACATATCTACCCAACCCATGTTTCTACTATCATAGTAATTAGTATATATATCTTAAATAAATCTATCTAAAATATGCCGAGAGATATCAATTGCAGACACTTATCTAACTATGCAAGTATAGTATAAGTATACCAAAAAAGTAACAAATAGAATTTAAATATAATAGAATAAGTATATTATTATAAATGTATCTATATGAAATACATCAATGCATATCAATTTCAAGGTACATAGGTTTGATTTTTTTCCTACCTTTTTAATCAACGACTTCATTAAATTCTCTATCAATTTCCCCTTAATTTTTGACAAATGGAATCATTTAACTACACGATTATGTTGGTCTCAAAAATATCTATTCAAGAAAAAAGACCCAAACATTATTACATGGCCAAGATATTATTATTTTTTGATTGACTTCTTTAAGAAAATAAAATAAAATAATTTAAGTGTTAGTCCAATAAAAATCTAATTTATGAATAATTGTAACATGATGGTCAAATGAACGTCAAATTTAATGTCGAGAATAAAATTGAACAACACACTCCATTACAATCTTGCTCGCCATTATAGAATGCCTCTTGGCATAAAAATATGCAAACTCGATATGAAATGATTTGAATGCCACTATTTGGAAACGTGAGGTGCGAGACTATCCTTGTTTGAGTGTGAAGCATTAAGTGACTAGTTACTTGAATAAAAGTATTTCTTAATTCGAAGGTGCACCATCTTTGTTCGAGCGTGACATGGCAACTATTACTCAAGCAAGGGTCATATAACAATTAGTTCCTACCTTTAAATTGTAAATGTGGGTTCGCAACATATGAAGATGGGTAGTGCTAATAGATGAAGAAATGAAAAAACTCAACACAGAGAGTTTTTACCAAAAACACATTGCGGGGTTTAAAATTTAAAAGTCACTAATGAAAAGTGTAATTTATTAACTTTTTCTAAAATAACATATTGTCAACAAGTGGTTGGTTCATTGGTGAAGTTGCTTGGTTCACAAAGAGCTCACTAAGAATCGATCTTTGTTGAGTGCAAAGGTCCGACACCAAAAAGGAAAGAGGACGGGATCATGTTCGGAAAATGTGGCGGAATAGATACCCATCAAAGTTTGACACTAAGCTAAAGATTGATAAATCCGACCTTCAACAAAGAAAAATACCCCGTGCTACTCTCTAACATTCAAATGCATACGAGATAAACAAATATATAACTAATTAATATATTTTAATTAAAATATATAATCAATTGATACAAATATTAACATGACAAAATTCAGCAATAATATTAATCACACTTTTAATACATTGAATTATACTAGATTAAGATTTCTCAATAAAACATTGTGTGTATTTTGTTTTTAAGTGATAATTATTTGTGTGAAGTTTATGGATATAATTGTGTGAAATTTTTTGTTTCAAATGTTTCGCTCTCTCACTTTCCCCTTAATGATAGGTCTTTTAGAAAGATTTAAAACATTATTAAAACAATAAATTTTGTAGTTATTTCCAGAAATTTTACACAATTATATATATTATTAAACCTATTGGACATGTAAGAAGCCTAAAATTTATCATATTTGTCCTTACTAATAAAAAAGGCAAATAAATCATTGAAAAATATTATTCATTAAAAATTGTAAAAATAAAACCTGACATTAGAAATATCAAAATAAAAACAATTTATAAATGAGATTGGTTGAAAATATTTTAATTGAGTAAAGTGAAAGGTATGGTTAACTTCCTTTCGCAAGATTTAATAAAAATATTACTTAATACTAAGTTGAAAGTGGAAACAGAACTCCATGAAAAAATGTAAGATCAAAGAAGAAGCGTTTGGTGGAGGTAGGCAGGAATATTAAATGAAATAGTTTTCCATTTGAACTTTATATTACCAATGAACTTTGTGATAATCATATTGATAGGAAGAATGTTTGGAAAATTAGATAAACTTATTAATGGAGAGGAGCAAGTTATTGTGCATATACCATTGAGGAATATACAAGTAAAGTAAGGTTTTATTTGTTGTTTAAATTAAATTAAAGTGAGTATTGTATACGTTATTTATTTTTTGATAATGATAAGTTTGGTTTTGTTTCTATATTAAAGGTCAAATACTTATATTCTAATCTACATTGATGTATCCTTCTCTCTTATGATTTGTTTATCTTTATATATTGGTTTCTCATTCATTTATGTAACATTAATCATTCTAAGCAAAGATATATCTATGAGCATATTTTTTGGACTTGGTTCTTTTGTCATTAAATTTTTGCATGAGATCGTACAAGATAAGTTTTGACCATATTATGGTCTAGGTCGACCTATATAGTTTCGTGCCCTCTCTTCTAGCATTTATTTTCTTAATTTGAATATTTAATGTGTGTCATTTCATCTTGCTCGGATCGGCCTTAATGTGATATCTAACTTTCAAAAGCCTATATAAGTAAGTCAAATGCACTTCATAACTAACCTGTCATTCTCAAGCACTCCTATTGCAAAATATCAATACTAAAGCATTCAAGGCTCTCCTTAATCTTCTTAAAGAAACTGCACATCCTTTAGAGCATCCATCACACAAGTTTGAAGCACTTAGTCTAGGTTCAAGAGCCTAGCTTCTTCTATTACCAAGCATTCAGAGGTCCTAAAGTTATGTCATAACAAGAACAAGTCACTTCAAGCATTGTCAAGGGTCTTAAGGGACAAAGAATTACTTTAACATTTAAAGCACGTCACACCACACTACTATTGCATTGAGTAAATCTCTATTCTATCTATAGTTACGTTAGTTATTCTTCATGTCAAGAGACATGGGGGAAACATAGGGGTTGGCTTAGATTGCATACATTATGTACAACAATACTAGGAGAACTACATGAGACTTGCTTCCACTAGAGGGGTTGTAGTGCATTTTGGAATGGGGTAAGTGCACCAATATGAGGGGCCAAAAAATGGACAAAAATTTGAAAACATGCAAAATCGCGTACACATTTTTAAATAACGTGTACACATTTTAGTTTATTCATAACACGTATGCATACACGTTATGTATACTATGGACTATATATGTGTTTGTGGGGGGCTTATAGTTACAAAAATAAATTTTTAAGTATAAGAGATAATATAAGTATAAAGAAATAATAAAAGAAAATAAAAGTATATAGAAATAATAAAAGAAAAGAAATAATTATTATTTCTTTATTTTATTATTTCTTATACTTTAAATTTATTTTAGTAAATATAAGAAGTTAGTGTCACTTTGCACTTGATGGAAGTGGTCACGTAATCCAACAGCTTATAATCTAGAAGATAACTTTTCAAAATCCAATTTCGTTAGTACTTACTAATTTTTAGGATTTCATCAAGGACCTAAATTTTTCGAGCAGCATATATATTGTAGTCGGTCTTTGTTTTGGGAAAACATATAGTAATTTTGTAGGTTTTTGACCTTCTGGATTGGATTTTGGCCCTACCACTACTCGAATTGGTACCAATTTTGAAATTTGGTCCACAATTCACTTTAGTGACCATGAATCAACTCTATGATGTTTGTTTACTTCTTACTGAAACAAGATCCTCACTTTGTCGGTAGAGTATTGCTCCCTAAATGGGATTCCTGTCCTATGACCAAAATGAGGTGATTGTAATGTGCCTCCTCCTTAAGGTGCGATCAAGTGAATTACATCAAGTGAACTGAGATGATTGGTCATTCTTGGAAATAGGGTGCTCCATATGAAGATCATCCCCTCACCTTTCATGGATCTAAAATCATCCTTTGATGAAATCAAATTCATGCTTCTCATACACATCTTTTCTCATATGTCTCTCATGGAGATAGATGATGCCTTAATACTTCACACATGATGGTCCTAGATACCTTAGTGGCATGACTAGCTCATTTGAGCTTGTTCTTTGGAGAGATTTGGGTACAATGACAATGTTAGGATATGATGATCATCAAGTCACTTCTTGAGCTCCACATTTCACCTTTGAACATGATGACTTCTTCACAATTCAATTTCTTGACCAAGATGACACCTGGGTGGAAGCATGCTCAAGGTACCTAGACACCTTTTTCTCAAGTTGCTCCTCATGGAAATGGGTTTCCTCCTCCAGATAGGGGATGAATCCTTGAATGAAATTTGAGGATGAGTTACACATTCTTGACCTCTATACTTTAGTGAAACACTACAAATTACATTTTACGATAAATGAAACTATTCTAAAAATCTAATTCTCGTGCAACTCAAACTTTAGGTCCTATTTCATTTTGAACTGGGGGGCATCTCAATATTTTTGCAAGATACCTAAAATATTTAAGCCTTGAATCAATGTTGATTATTCCACCTTGTTTAGTATTCTAATAGCCTTTAAAGGCCTGCCTATTTGTTTATCCTAAATCTTTGCGTAACTCTAGAATCATCCAAAGAAGTCAACTTTCACCGTTTTAGCTTTCATTACTTGCACCTAAAAACCCGATCTTAAACAGATTGCTCCTGAATGAGATTTTATTTCCTAAACTTTCCTAAATTTACTTAGACATCTTCAATTATCTCTAAAATCACCCTCAGATGCTTTATATTTTCTCTAAAAACTTTTGAAGGGTGTTTAATTAGTTCTTAATGGCAAAAATGGCCTTTTTAGGTCTTCAGAGGAAGTAATATCTCATCAAAACTAAATGAGTTGATTAATCACCTTAGACACTATTTCCTATACATTGAATGATCTTATTAGGAATTTAATTTGATCCATGGTAAATGTTGAACTCATGATAGATGTCTAGATGATACAGAGTACCCTGCAATCCTCTTTATATAACTTCAACTCAAAATACAACTTTCTCCTTTTCCCTTGTTTCAAGTAGGTCTAGTTAGGGTTTGAAAGAAAAATTAAGGGTTTAATGGATTACCACCTGTTTCATCCTTACATCCACATTTCAACACACCCATACACCTTACTCAAGCACACCTAAATGCTCCATTACTCATTTATCCATCATCTTGCTAGATTTTTAACTTTTGGATTTTTAAGACTCCTTGTTTGCTCAAGCTCTAAACAATCTTCTCAACCTTTTTTTCACCTTCACCTTGACTTTTAATCAATCTTATTTTCACTCATCTCACTATGCTTACCCCTCTCCTAATCACTAATGCAAATCACTCAACTCTTCCTCTTTTACTTAAGGCTTTTCATACAAACCCTTACTCTCTCTAGGCTTCTTTATGGAACTATGCAGGACAGTCAATAGGTCTACTTGATTAAATTTGTATAAGGATTTTCACATGTTCCTAAAGGATTCAAAACATTATAACACCACTCCCTCAATGATAAATACAACTTCCTTATGAGTTTCTTTCCTAAGACATCTATTTCTCAAGGTTGGTCTTAACAGTCACAAGAAATAAACATGATTGTACATTGCTTCCTTTACCTACTAACCACTCAATACTTATCCTTATGCCCTGATTTTATGATTCCTTAATTCCCTTAGGCCTTCCTCCAACTTTTCAAAGATCACCAACTTCAAACACATGGAATAAAGACTATTTTTCTAAAAGTACATCTTTCCTAGCCCTCAAATTGGGCATTAACATTGCTAGACTGTATTTACACATTCCTTTGCTTTTATTCTTATTCTAACATGTACTAGGGATTTTGAAACTCTTGGTCTTCTTATTACCTTCCTCCACACTTATCAAGGACTCTACTAGGCATAATTATTAACTTTTACAATGAATGTTCTACTCTAGGCCCTTAAGACTGGGCACACATAGTTAGGATTGTGAACGTAAATTTAATTTAAGAAATCCTCCTTTAGATGGATTATTACCTTTTCTTGACTTTTGCAACACCAAGTCCTTGTGATCAATGCCATGAAATAGACTCAAGGATTCCATTGAATCATTATGTTCATGCTACATACTACTAAACTTCTAAAACAAGGTATAATCTAGTTTGAGTAAGTATTTCTATCTATTTTCCATTCCTTTGACATTGTGAGGGTTCCATGAAGCCTTGAACACCATTATAGATAAGAAGACAATCCAAAACAAGATATTTACACATGAAAATGCTTTGAAAAATAGTCTATAACCTCTAAATCTAATATCTCAGTCTGATAAGACTATGTCACTTAACACCTAAGCCTATAACATACCTAGAGCTATTTCAAATATTCAAATTATACATTTGGAGGAAACTCCATATTCTTTCCTGTGGAGTCCAAATGGACTAGTACAATCTATGACCATCTCAAGTGGACCCAAGATACCCCTAGTCACCTAAGAAAGCCAAAATTGATTATTAACAAGATGTTCTTGCATCACCAGAGGAAGGATGCACAATGACTGAGAAGCCTTATTTTCAATTAAGGGCTTAGTTTTCATGCTTCAAAATTTTCAATTTCCATGCTAGTTATTTTTTCCATTCTAGAGCTATTAAAACACCCTCCATGAGAGTTTAGGAAAGATATTAAGCATCCAAAGGTGATGTCAGGGAATCTTGGAAGTGTTGAAGGTAATTTAGGAAGATTTAGGAAAGGTTTTATCATTCAAGGACTATCTACTCAACATCGGGTTTTCTAGGTGTAGGAAAAAACACTCTAATGGTGAAACCTAACTTCTCTGGAAGATTCCAAGAGCTCTGTAAGGAGTTAGAAGGAAAAAATAGGCATTGGAAAGCTACGTAAATCCTCTACATGTTGGAGACATCCATTTTTCTCTAAGGCTTGAAGGTGTCATGAAGAATTTTAAAACAATGAAGCTTCCCATTTTGGTTCCAAACCAACACTTCACCAATGCAACACTTCATGACACCAAAACAGGGCACTACCAATCAACCTTCATGCTTCTTGATGATTGACACCTCATGCTGACTCCTATGCCACCTAGACACCCTTTTCCATCAATGTAACTTGACATCAATGACAACACCAATGACACTATGTCCAACACATGTGTTTTGATTTGTTATGTATTATAAGGCATTTCATGAGTGCATATATTTGAGCAAAGTGGTTATTTCCTTTGAGAGTTGTGAGGTTTATAAAATCTAATTTTGACACATCTAACACTCCTACAAATGTCAATAAACAATCCAAAAGGCCCCAAAACCTAAACAATGACTATATTCATTTCCAAAATAGACATCAATTGTAGAATTTAAATGCTAAAAGCTTTAGGATGAATGTTGAAATCCTAAAATTACCTATGTATTGACCATATTAGATTATAAAAAACTATCTCCTAAACTGTGACTCATGGAGTTGTGAGACTAGTTCCATAAGGTGCAGAGTGACCCTAATTTCTTAAACATTTATTTTTGTAAATAAAAGCATGTCAAAACACATATAATACCTATACTCATAGGAACGCTTACGCATTATAACACGTACATGTTTTGTGTTTTTCTTTTTCAAGCATGCCTCTAGGCTTGGATCTAATTTGGATCCCCAAGCCTAAGGCATGGACCTGCAAAAACACAACAAACAACGTGTTTTTACAAAAAATAGGTAAAATAGCTATTCCGCCATGATAAATCAAACTAAAACAATCGATACATTTAATAAAAATATGACTATGATGTCGAGAAAACTTTCTTCTTTCTAAAAATATAATTTTTCAAATTTTTTGACTAATATAAGGTTTCCATACTAATTATTTTCTAACTATGCCTTTTTGTAGCTATTTTTTGGAGTTTATACACATCTATCTTTCATCGTGTATATTTTTTTGACTCATCGAAATTGAATAAATTTTTTTAGGCACAAACTAGGACTAATTCTATACATATTAAAAAAACTAATTTTCAATATTTTTGAGGTAGTTAGGGGGGCATGGTTGGAGCTCCATTATTTTTCAAAATTTAAAATTTATGTACTAGAAAAATCATTAAAAAAACTCGCTAAAAAATCTAAAAATTCTAGCACAAACTAGATGCTCCTATCTATCTTTTTACCAAAGGGTTTTCAAAAATACTAAATAGTGCTCAAAAATGGTGGGGGCACGACCAATTGTCTACTATGTTTTTTAACAAAAATAGGAGCACTTGTTGGTATTTTAGTTCTTTAACCCACTTAAACTTAACCATTAAAAAATTTAGTATCTTAGAAACTAGACTCAAAATTCTACGATTCATGTTCTTACAACATCTTCCAATTTTGAGTGTAACTATTTCAAATAATTTGTAGAAGTTGAAGATTTTTATTTTTAGAAAAAACGTCCACTTAAGACCCCTTTTGGCCCCCCAAATTGGTGCACTTACCAAATGGTTTAGTACGGGTTGATTCTTGGGCAGTCACCAACCTCACCACAAATGAATTTCTTATTTTGTTATCTAATCATTTCATGAAATTTGTTACAAGTATCTAGGTTTTCTATTGGTTGTAGGTCATTACGGTGGTGTTGAAGGTGTGCAAACCTTAATGATAGACAACAAAAATTATTTTCGACTAGTGACATGTAAGAAGAGTTACAAAGCTCCATCATTTGTGAGGGAAAAACCGCACAAAACAAAACAAAACCATACTACGAATTAGAAAGATCTATATGATTATGTAAAACAATAGTTTTATAATCTTGGAAAAAGCATCTTTAGGTTTAGATTTCATTCTAAATGCCAGTCTACATACCTTGATCACTTCTATATCTATCTCAGTATAGCTAAGTATTTAAATTTTCTTATGTTTTATGCTATCGTTGCATTGTTATATCATTGTTCATTGCATTCATAGCTATATTTTGAAATGTATGGTTAATGTGGATTAATTTATTTTGAATATTCTATCTGTAACATACCTTACATCCTTATAATCTCAAACATAGATTTTTGGGGTGTAAACATTTGGTGAATCCAATTGTTTCTCTTACATAATCTTATTTTACCCTAGGGTTTCATATTTTCTCCAATTTTCTAGGGTTAGTATTCAAATTTACTTTTGATTTCTATCTATTTCATGCCCTAAATCTAGCTTTCAAAATTTCCCTTAGGGTTCCATGCTTGACTCTCCTCTTTAGGCCTCTTTATGGTTTCTTAATCACAAAATCACCTTTTCGAGACATATCTCAAAATAAGGAATCTAGTTTAAAATCCATTTCAAAATTTTCTTTATTTTGATAAATTAAAAAAAACTATCCTTTTGTTTTCCTAACTTTTAGCACAAATTTAGGAATTTAAATTTTTTATTTTTTAGTAATAAGGGCGTAATGCGAAAAATATATAAGTATTTGCAAATCCCTTGGAGGTTTTTGTTCATCATATTGATATTCTAAAATACCTCTCTTAGTTTCATAAAATTATTTTTTCTTTGAAAGTCAATTTATTAATTTGAAAAATATCCTTTTTTTCTTTCTAAAAATTACTTTGTGGGCCTACCTATCTTTGCAACTAGAATTACTCTTATTCCAATTCGAATCCCCTTATTCTTGTCTCTATCATCTATGGTTTATTTCATGTTCGCATTGCCTTATTATTTATGGATATCTCATGTTTGAATCAAGCCATAACAAATAATGACTCAATATACCATTTTAGGATGTCTCGGATGGGTCCTTCATCCACAAAAGCTCCGATAATGAAATATTTTATAAGGCCATGCCACAATCTATTCAATCTATACAAAATGATTTTCAAATGCAAATTTAAGCTATGAGTATTGAGATTAAATCATTTAAGGATGAGATAACACATCTAAGGAATCCCCTACACACCCATGTTAATCATATCTCTATACATCTTGATCAATCTAGTTCTAAGGATAAAGGGAAACAATGTGATATAAACAATATGCATAATACATATGTTAGTTGAAGTCCAAACAATCAATCTTGAATAATTTTGTAACCAAATAAAAAATCACTTCTTTGGTTTGACAAAAATGATAGTCCAATATTCTATATGAGCTACTCGAAAAGTGATTAATCAATTTTCTACCTAGTTATTATATATCTTTCATAGGATTGACAAGATATAAGGTAAACTCTTTTGCAATTATCATGGAATCAATGGACATCGTGACAATTATTGTTACACTTTACAATGAAAGATATAACTTGAGCATAAGGGCATTATTTCATTCGATACACGATATTCCAATAGATCTCTCTCTCATTTTTGAGGTATAACTTTGTGGAGGTTATATCCCATGTGGGTCATTCTCGAGACGTACTAGTTTCTTAACCTCTTATGAGTGATGTATCTTAGGAAAAGCCTCTCCTATTAAGTTATCTCAAGTCCCTAAATCTAAATGGATACTTGAAGCTAACACATCTATACCATGTGAGCACAATGCATTACTAATTGATGGAACTTTTTCTATTATAAAAATTAACATATATCCATGAAGAAGATATGGAAACAATACATCCTCTCAAAAAATCAATCATAATGAAAAAACTACATCATATTGTTTTGTAACAAGAAAAGAAAACAATTGACATAAAATAAGAGAAAATTGTACAAGACACATTTTATAGGGAACAAGATGAGTAACACATGATCAAACATGAAAAATTGCACATAATTACAAAAAAATTAGAGCATACACAAACAAAGTAATTGGGAAACACATACATGGATTATGAGGATATTCCTAATTTGCAATTACTGGTCATTTTAGGGAAACAAAATGGAACCAATAGTGATGAACATTTTTTCATGTTAAATTTCACTCCCATTAATGAAGATGATTATTGGTTTATCTCTGCGGGTCTTGTTACATACCGAATAGATTATTATATATTCAAGGATACAAAATCCTCTCTCTATATAGAGGCTAGTCATAAAGAAAACAATTCATAGTGAAGGACACACAAAACACTATGTTCAAGAAAGGGTTCCTTAATAAGAAAACACCACACCAAAACATACCTATAGAGGATAATATTCACTTAGAAGTATTACTTATTTCTCAACGTCTTGATAAGGAGTATAACACAACACAAATGGCCAAATATGACACCCAAACAAATAACTAGTATGAATTTTCATGGAAGCATATTCACAATATGTGTCTAAGTTGTCCTTGGTTGCGTATTAAGGATATACCATATATCTTGCATTAATGTGTCAAGTTTATTTACAATTAACAAGTTGTTACGGTCAAGGTATCCCATATAAGGCCCCATACATGAGTTACTTAGTAGGAAGTTATAGTTGTTACTCTTATACCCAATACATATACACATATTACTTAAAGTGGGTCTCTCCTTCCTAGGCCTCATGCTAGGTCTCCTATTACACACACTATTCCTGGGTCTTTCCATCCTAGGTATCCTTCAAGCACATGTTATGGCTCCTATGAAATTATACATGATCATCCTTCTTTAATTGTGACACATTTGAGGCTCAGCCTCCTTTACTTCATGGGAATGTCGTGCCTCATAATGAGGCCCTCATTCAATATCTCTTATGTTACCTCCATTTATATACATAGATTATTATAAAAGAGTACAAAAACATTTGCATAATCACATAATCTAAAAACATTCAAATATTGAAAAAAACACAAAATTAAGACCTACATGAGAATTGATTAGCTAGCTTGTTACTTTATATATCTTTTTTGTCATGTTGGTTTGATGGATAACATATTTTTATATATCCTCCTCACACACATGTGTTCACGAGGTATTGATCTCGATGCAAGACATATGCAAATTGATACAAAATGATAGGTTTCACCAGGTTCCTTCATAGTGACTCTAATCGTTTAGGGGCATCTCATACAAGTGCTTTTGTTTTTTTACAATTACTTTTACTCCCTCATTTCACTCAACTAATTATACCATATATAAATTTCCTTTTGGACTAATACAAACAATACAAGTATCTTGTGCAACACTAATTTATCTTGTCCCATGTGCCTTTTGAATACTATTTGCTATGTGTTTTAGCTATTTGGTTGCTAGAATGCTATGCTGCTTGAATACTTGAATGATTTTTGTATGTGGCATATGTGCTTCATATGTTAATCTTGTGACACTTTTGTGTCCCATGTCTTTTTCTATGTGACATAGCTTGTCTACTTGTATGTATTATTAATTTTGTATTTGCTTCTTTTTATACGACATGTATATCTTCAATGTGATTGTTTTGTGACACTTTAGTGTCTCCAGTTTATAGCTCTATTCCTTGATTATGAATATTTTACATGTTATTGATGTTCTACTTATACTCATTCCCCCATTCTTTGTTTCTTTACATATGATTGTTATTGCTATTATTTCTTGTTGTGTGTTGATTTCTTTATGCACCAAAATTTCCACCATGTGCACCCCTTGTAGGAAAATGATCCTAATGGTGGCCACCACAATATATTTACATGTGATCAAACACAAATTATCACACTTATCTGACATGGGTACACATCATTTTTTGATCCATGCACTCTATTGTTATATCTCATGCATTTTAGAAGATGAGGAATTAATCGGGGTATATTATACATATATAAATGATCCAAGCATATTACATGACTCATATAAATGTTTCCATAGGGAAAAAAATCCTAAAAAACAAGACCAAATACAAAACAAGGATATAAATCATATTGGTGCAAAACCATCCACTAAGGGACAGAACCAAAGTTAAAAATGGCCCGAATAAATGTTTTCATCTTGGATATAAATTCACAAAAATCAGCATTCTCATATTCTACAAGCATTTATAGACTTTTAGTACATATTCAAATAAGAAGACATGGTTCAAAAAAATTATAGAGGGCAAAATACTTCATTCCTTCTTCATTACATCACTCATATATAGTTGTAAATACATGTTTGGGGTCATAAATTTTTATCCTTTTCATTATTTTGAATTTGTGTTATTAGACTCCATTATTACAATGCACGATGGGGGCATGGGCCAACCATTCCCTTTTTACTTTGTGTTATTACAACATTTGGCCTAGATCCTTCTACATTAGTATGGTCTTTGGGGTTGGAAAATATTGAAGTGGCTAAATAATTTGTAGGTTGTTCTTCCTTCCTCTCTCTTTTTACATGGGAAGATATAAGAATGGATAGATACTTTGTACACTGATCTTCCCTCTTTTTGAGGTTATTTGGGAAAAAATTCTCATGGTACCTTTTTTTTATGTTGTTTCACATGCACTCAAATCATCTCCTACTTCAAATTATTTGATTTTTTTGGGATTGATCACCCCAATCCTTTGGCATCTCCAAATAGATAAAAATTTACAAGTATAATAGGAACAATAACTACTTCATCCCCAAAGTGAACAAGTGTATTCATGTAACACAAACTATGCACTTATTAATATTACATTACACCTCTAGTATGTTGTTATATACATGATTCCTAAGTGTGAAAATTAGACATTAGTGACACCTTTCATAGTCCTACTTTCATAGTCATATTGATTTTGATTGATTTTTGACCGTGAAATTGTCTTATAATGTCTAGATTTATGATTTTTGGTCATATCACATGGATCCCTATTCCCATATATTTTCCATTTTATGTTTCTCATCCTTTGGATAGTAGTACCTAGTAAGGACACTAATACCCATGTGATAGTATCCCTTCTTGGTGCTTTTGATCGGCCTTGCTTATTTTTCAAATTGCCACTAGGTGCCTAATTTTGGGTCTTTGTTAATTCCTATTTCATGTTTTAGGTTATCCTTTCATGTCACTAAGTATCTGTTGTAATGTAAAATGTCAGACACTTTACTTGACAACCCTATAATATTGTCACTTTTCGATCAAACTGGTCAAAATTGCCAAATTTCCTCTTTTCAAAGGTTAACTTCTAGGAAATGTTTTGGGAGCTTCGAAGCATTTCAAGAACCTAGATTGTAGTTAATGGAAATGTATTGGAGTTTTCTTCATGAAAATATTATTTAAAATAGATTATGTGAGCTTTGAAATGGTCTTGGGAAATATTTCTCTCTAAATTATTTTTGAGGAAAATGAGTATGTGTGCACTATAGAAGGTTCAAATTATGGGAAATGTTTCAGGAACTATGGGTAGTGTTGGGAGATCAAATCACAGTCATCAAAAATATTAGATGGTATACTACATGATGGAATATGTAAGACAAAGTTTTGGGAACATAAAAGATGAAACCTTCCCAACACTAAAGCATAATGGTATTTCTAGACAAGGAATTTTCATTGAAGGTTTTGGGAACATCAATATGAGTTGGGATCCTAAAAAAGGTACAAGTTAAAGAATATTATATCCCCTTTTGAACCAAGTGATATTTTGGTACATATTTGTTTCAATTTTTTCAACGATTCAACTCAACTTGGTGTGCCTTCTTAGGAAAAAGTGGTGATTTGAGAAAACATTCATGAATAAATCATTTTCAAGTTTTCTAAATTCTTTCATCATATTCTTTGGATCATTTCAATTCAAAATAATATATTATATGACCTATAACGATTAAGTTTGGACCTGTGGTGAAAAGTAAACTCCACAATCTAATTTCTCATTGTGTTGATGGTGTCATTAAGTGTGCCTAACATAATTTGAGTGCTTGGCAGAATTTTGGAGGTGAAATGCACTTTATATTCTCCACTTTACATTTTCACCTTAAAAAGTGCCTTACTCTCCTTAGTTGACAAAAAAAAAAAAATGTAATGAAAAAGAGGAAAATTAAGAGGGTTTTTGCATGTGGGTCCCACTATCTCCACCCTAGGCACACTTTGGTCTCCCATATTCCCTAGGAAAATTTTTGAGGTTAAATTTCACCCCAAAAGTGCATCTCATCTTTGTGGAGGCGCATTTTGGAGGAAAGGTTTGCAAACAAGGTGGAAATCTCACTTTGCATTTGCAAAGTCAAATCTCCACCTCCATGTGCAAAGAACATTCAAAACTCCACTTCCCCCATAACCATATTTGAATTAAAAATAAAGTGAAAAAACAAAACCAATAAAAATACTTGTTCTCATACCCTTCATAGCACCAAAACCACATTTGTGCCCTAGCGTATCCAAAATTTGTTTTACTTGTATCTTTTGATCCCATGGTCGAATCTCACCCAAATTTCAACAACACGATCCTATAAAAATTCCTTTGCAATGATTTCAATATCATTTCATATGGTGGAGTGTTTTATTTCCTATGATCTTTTGAGGTTTTAGTCGTTCCAAGCTTGTTTCACAAAAAGCTACCAAAATTTGTATTGTTCCTTGCAAAACCACATAGAGGAAGTTTATCAAAATTTTCCAACAATATCCCCTCACTAAAACCTCCATTTTGATCTATCAATAACATGATATGATGAAGAAATGCATGATTTGTGAGTGAAATCACTTTCTACCCAAAACCACTCAAAAGCCTCATTTGCACTAGAAATTATTTCATAGTTTTCTCTCAAACCTCGTGAGGATTCTTCGTAAAATTTGGAGAATTAATTCCTCTCTGCAATACCTCTCCAAATAATAAAAAAACAAATCCATTTGGATAAGTATTTCTCCCATGATGAAGGAATTAAATATTTTCCTATCCTTCATTAATCCCATTTTCAAGCTTCCTTCCCAACCAATTATTTTTTTCCTATTTTCTATTGTTTTTGATGATGTATTGTCACCAAATTCATAACATATTTTTTTCAAAAATATATTTCCAAAAATTAGATATCATTTGATTTGGAGTTGTTTTTGTATTAAAATGGCATAAACGAGAATTCAAATGTTAGGACTCTTAAAAATTATGCAAAATCTCAAGTTTTCGTAAACCATATCGGAATCCCATTTCACTTTCCCTATTCAATTTCATTATCATTCTCAGGATTTTGAAACCCAAAACTTGCACAAAAAATTTTCATTACTCCACATGCGATCCTATTTCAATATTGGTTTTTGAATACCCCGACATTAGAAACAACAATGTGGAACACATGGATTTTGATGATCTAAAGTGAGGATGGAAGAATGAAAAATCATTTTCTAACATGATTCAAATTTCATAGAAGGATTTTTGAGCATGAAACATATAGTTAAATCAATTAAAGAGTTTCATGATGGGAAACATGGATGTAGTGTATTATTGATCTCATCACCATTCTCCATTCAAGAGACATGGCAATAAGTGATCATATTCTTCAGAAGACATTGTCCATTCAATCATTACTTGTTTTCATCTCGTGAAGAGGAAGTATATCCATTCGAGAGGATTCTAAGTTTCCATCGATGATTCTCAAGAAATTTTTGATCTTGTTGAATCCAAAGATCTCATGGTTATCAAATTTGGGGCATGAATAACATGAGTTCATTCTTCATGATGATTACAAGATGAGTGTTTTATCATGTGAGAGAAAAGAGATCATGTTCGTGACAAGGATTTGATTTATGCATCCTATCATTGCTCACAGAATATGAATCTAGTTAAATCAAAATTCTTTGAGCATGACCAAAGATGATCAATTAAGATAAGGCGTGGAGCATCATTTCCAAGTCCAAGAAAATATATAATGATCGGAGAAGGAGAATATGAAGATCCTATACAATTTGAAAATTCATATCCACAATGAAGGAAGGATAGAACTTCATCTTGCAACATCTTCTTTCGATCACCTTTTCTCTTTTCTTCTCTTTCTCTAACATTCAATTTCTATGTTGTGAAACGAATTTTGTAAAAGTGACTTACGTCACATAAAGTTTCTATTTCTTCATTGAGATTGCACTTTAATTGAAAGGTCACATGGGAATGCAAAGATTCACTAGATTTGGATATAAATTATAAGGCTCTCTCCATTCTAAGGGATCAGTTTTTTCCCTCTCTAGCAAGTTGTATTCTTATATTTCCTACCTAATAATTTTTCCTCCATTCTCATCTTGTCACTTAGCTGAGCACATGCTAGCATTTGTAAGAAGTTGAATGAATTTATGCCTTATTTTTGGAATGATTATTTATTGACGAGGATTTGTATTTGTATTTGTATTTTCTATTACACTATCTTGTCATGATGTTGTGTTGTGTTTTCTGTTTCTTCCAATTAAAACTAGAATCACCTCTAAATTGTAGTTGATGAAATGTGATTCCAAGTCATCAATATGATTCCCCTTTTCATTTTCTCTCTCATTAACTACAAATTTATACCTCTCTAGTATAGCATTGTAGTTAAAACTAGGGCGTTTCTTGCACGTTCCCCAACCTTTGGCCACCCAGGATATTAATGTAGTGTATGTTAGAGAAGGTTGTTTACCTTAGCTCATGTTCACCTAGGTAATTTATTTACCTTATCTTTTATTTATCTTCACCCACTTATGTGTGGATATTTCTTTTATCTTATTTAGATATTAGGAGGATATTATCTAGTTGTTAGGTATAGTTATTTCCTTGATCCATGGTCTTGACTAGTTCTTTGTTGTTTAGTTCTTTCCTTGATTTATGGATTGATCTATGGCCTTGAATTGTTTTTAGATTGACCTTCCTTGCATATATAACTAAGGCCCCTTCTCATTATATTGTATAGATTTCCATAATAATATATGACATTATTGTTCATTTGTTTGCAAAGATTTTTGTAAAGTTATTACGAAAAAATTGATTTTAGCTTATTGAGTGTGATGTTTTGTTAACATCCAAGTTCTTGTTATCCATTTTTACCCCCTAAAAAATGGAAAACTTAAAAAAATTTGGACTTGAGTGGTTGATGGGGGCTTCAATGAAGAATCTAGAGATTTCAGGTATTTTTCATGTTTTTGGGCACTTGGAATCATTTTCATGTTCCACTTTAGAACTACTTGGGTTTTTTATGTTGCTTTACTTCTAAAAATAAACAAAACAAAGTTGCTCCAAAAACCCGATTTGCATAGCTTCCTTCTTTGTAGAAAAATTATGTTACTTTACTTCAAAAAGTAACTAAGTAAAAAGTCTCCAAATCCGCAACAAAGGGAGAAAACAAAGAGTAATCTAGAGATTCGATATTACTCTACTACAAAAAGTAACTAAGTAAAGCAGTCTCCAAAACCTGCAGCAAAGGGAGAAAACAAAGAGTAATTCAGAGATTTGATGTTACTTTAATTCTAAAAGTAAATAAGTATAGAAGTATAGAAAAACCACATAAAGGGCTAGAACAAAGTGAAATCCGGGGATGCGATGTTCCATAACTCAAGTAATGCACTTTTAGAAACCCAAAGTAAAACAACTCCAAAATCCACATAAAAGAGAAGTAAGGCGAATGGTCAAGTGAAATCCCACAGAGAAGAAAAGTAAGGTAGTAATGGCCAAGAGAAATCTCATAGAGAAGAAAAGCGTTGCACCTCAAAATACCACAAAAAAGAAAGGCAGTAGTGGGGGGTTGAAATCTCGCAACAAAGAAAGGAAGCAGTGCTACTTCGTAAATGTCCATAACTATTGACCGGATGCTTTGGTTTTTGAGATCTTGGAATTTCTGGAAAATTCTCTTCATCCTCTTCACCATGGAAACATAAATATCATATTTAGATGGAGGTAAGTTGGAGAAAAATGGCAAAAATACTTCCATCATAAAATGAACAGTGTGACTTTAATCCTTTTCCCTTGGTCATATGAGGGCTTAAGCTTGTGATTCCTACTAGTAGGTGCTTAAGTCTAGCCCCTTAGTTTTTTTTTGGTGAGTTAAATGTAAAAGTGTTTTATTTTTAATAGTGTCAACTAAAATAAATATTAGAGAGGAAACTTGATAAGCTTGTATCTTTTGATCTGTAACTCGATTCAAGTGTTGTTTTTAAAAAGTGTCTTTTTCATGCTTGTTATATTAGAACTGTTTATTTTTTAGAAACACACTAAAATTATAAATTTCCATATTGAAACACACACTCAATTATAAAGTTCTATATTGTAACACACACTCAATTATAAAGTGCCAAATCTGGGGTCTTGTTGCATTCCTTGATTCTTGCATTCTTTTTGGTGATTTTGAGAATGATGTCTTTATCTACTTCTACATTAGATCAAATTGAGCCATTAACAACACATAATTACCACACATGGAAACCAAGAATGGAAAAAATTATTAAACACAAAGGATTATGGGATTTAATTTCTGCAAAACAACCCATGTTCACTAGAGAATATGAGAAATTTTAGTACTAATGCAAATTTGATGAGTGTATGGGTTTTATATGTGACTCTCTTCTTTCAAAATATGGGAAAAATTGTAGGGATTTTTAGGTAAGGTGGATCACATGAGAGCCATGCAACTTGAAATTGAGATCACCTCTCTTAGTCTAGAAGATTTTCCATCAATTATAGACTATGATACTAAGTTTAAGAATTTGTTGACACAATTAAAGGGTAGTGGAAGGGATAAGAAATATGAAGAGTGTGTTTACCTAATTCTATCCAAGTTTAGAGGTCTATTCCAAATCTTTTCTTCTACCTTTTTCTCTAGCATGGATGCCTTAGGTGACACATTGCAATTGCCTACCTTAGAAACATTTTGTGAAATACTTACTAGGGAATAATCTAAAATGTCTACCCTTGAGTCTTCCACCTCTCAAAAGGAATTAATAGCATCTAATCCTAAGGGCAAGGGAAAACAAAAAGGTAAATCCAAGTTCATCCTTCTCCATCTCAAAGTTCTCCTAAACCCAAAGAAAACAACTCTAAACCTAATGAGTCTTCTAAATCCAAGAATAAGTCTATCCTTTCATGTTATTTTTGTGGGGGAAATGGTCATGTGTAGAAACTAGGTGTTGAAACAAATGTAAGCATTAGAGGATGTGATAAAGAAACAATATATATATCTCCACTCCTCTTCCTTCAAATGAGCATGGAAAAGGACTTAATGTTGTCGGGAGATCACAATCAAAATTTTAGATAGTTTTCTTTGTACGAGATATTTGGACATCTCAATTACAAATATTTAAAGGAGTTGAGCACTCATGGTATGGTTGATGGTATTCCTAGAGTTTCTTGTCTTGAGGGAATTTTCCTTGGCTATGCATTAGGGAAACAACACCAAGATCCATTCCCTAAGAATTTGTCCAAGAGAGCTTCTTAACCACTTAAGCTTGTGCATAATGATTTGATGGTTTTCCTACCCCTCTTTCAATGGAGCTAATTATGCACATTTATTTATTGATAATTTCTTGAGGCATACTTGGGTTTATTTTATCAAGTAAAAACATGATTTTTTTACATTTCAAAGTCTTTAAGGATTTGGTCAAGAAACAATATTCTAGTTGCATAAAGAACCTTCACACTGATAATGGGGGAGAACACATATTTTCTAATATTTTGGTAACTCATGGAATTATTCACCAACATTTTGTTCCTCATACTCCACAATAGAATGGCTTAGCATAAAAAAGAACCAAACTTTGAAGGAAATGGCTAACTACATGATGCATTCTAGAGATTTACCTCCTATATACTAGGTAGAAGTAGTTAATTGTGCTAACTACATTCAAAATCACACACAACACAAAGACCTTGAGAATTTGACTCCAGGGAATCTTGGTCTAAAACTAACCGATATCTCATTTTTTCAATTCTTTGGGAGCCATGCTTGGGCCTTTGTGCCAAAGAAGACTAGGAAATATTTGTATAAGATATTTGTAGGGTATTGTGAGGACATGAGAGCTTATCAAATTTTAGATCTTGATACTCATGAGGTTCTTTTTTGAACACATGTTCAATTTGATGAGCACTTCTCTTCTTCTATGCTGATTATTCTTTATCTCATCTTATGGATCCATTATTTGAGGAGGTTTCTAAGGAGGTTATAGATGCCGATGAGGATCCTAATCCTAATGATGTTTTCAATTTTCCTAAGTGGGCTTATCTTTGTAGTTTCTTAGGTAACACGTTTCATATAGGATATTCCACTTGCTAGGCATCATCATGCACATTCTACAAGTTCTGGAATTTTATGTCGGTAGTTTATGAGGATCCATAATATTTTTCATAGAATCATGGTATACGAGAGTGGGATGATGCGATGATGGTGAGTATTCTTCTTTGATGAAGAATAATACTTGGGATGTGGTATACATTCCTAAAGGAATAAATATGGCTAGGTATAAGTGGGCATACCAAACTAAATATGTGATGATGGGTCCATTGACAAGTATAAGGCTCATCTTGTCACAATGGGTTTTTCACAAGTTTAAGGTATTGATTACTTTGATACTTTTATGCCCATTTCTAAGATGGATTTCGTATGCCTTGTAGTTTCTATTGCTGCATCATATGGGTAGCCCGTGTACCGAGATGGACGTGAAGAGTACCTTCTAACATGGAGATTTACAAAATGATATATACATGGAGAAACTTGTTGTATTTTTTCACAACTCTTCTCTTGTTTGTAGACTCCGAATGTCTCTTTACGGTCTCAAACAGGCTCATCAGGCTTGGTATGAGAAGATGGATTATTTTCTTCTATCTATTGTTTTTCTTCACTGCCACTTCGATCCTACACTATATATCCAACATGTTGGTGAGGATATTATGATACTTTTATTGTATTTCGATGATTTTATATTTATTGGAAGTTATTCTTCCCACATTTAGACTATTTAGAGGGATCTTTCCATGCAGTTTGACATGACAAATCTCTATTTATTGTATTATTTCCTTGGCTTGAATATTTCTCGGACAAATTCAAAGATTCATTTGAGTATGAAAAAGTATACCCATGATTTTCTTTAGCATTTTTATATGGCCGATTGCAAGCCAAATCCATCTCCTTTCTAGTTTGAGGTTACTCTTACTTCCACATGTACCACTCCACTTTGTGATCCTATAGTGTATAGGTAGTTAGTTAGAAGTATCATGTACTTGAACCATACTCTCCTTGATATTTCATTTGTAGTAGGGTTTGTATCTTTGTTTGCACATTCTCCTCATAGTAGTCAGCCGATAAAGGTGAAATTATTTTGCGTTATTTGTAGGGGAGCTTCCCACTTTGGACTACATTACACCAGGGGTTATACTCAGTTAGTTAGATATATGGATTCATATTGGGAAGGTTCTATTGATGATATGTGTTCCAATTATGGCTATATTTTTTTCTCGGTTCTTCTCCAGTTAATTGGTGTACAAAAAGCAATATGCTATTGTTATTTCCTCTTTAGAGGTAGAGTATAGGGAAATAGTTACAATGATTCAACATATTATTGTAAGCTTTGATAATTATTGACAGAGTTTGGATTCCCATAGGATTCACTAACTGTACTTTGGTGTGATAACCAAAGTGCAATTCACATTTCTCACAACCCTGTTGAGCACTAGTAGACCAAAAATATTGAGATTCATATACACTTCATTTGTCGGAATATTCAAGATGGATTTATTTTCTTGGAGTACATTCCGACTCAGCAATTTTTTCTAGATATTTGTGAAGCCTTTTGCATCACCTTGCTACATTGAGTTACATGACATGCTTGTGGTTTGAGAATTTATTCTTGGGGGTGTTCGTGAGAACATAATCCTTATTATTATTTCTCTTTCCTTATAGTAGGATTATTTCCTATTTTTGGTTCAAGATTTCTTCATGGATATATTGTACATGCGTACTTGTCGGGACTCATACCATAGATATGCCACTTTTATTTTGGGCTCTTAGCTTCACTTGAGGGGGGTGTTAGAGTAGGTTTATTACCTTAGCCCATGTTCACCTAGGTAATTTATTTACCTTATCTTTTATTCATCCTCACCCACTTATGTGTGGATATTTCTTTTATCTTATTTAGATATTATGAGGATATTATCTAGTTATTAGGTATAGTTATTTCCTTGATCTACGGTTTTGAATAGTTATTTTTGTCTAGTTCTTTCCTAGATCTATGGTATTGACTAGTTCTTTGTTGTCTAGTTATTTCTTTGATTTATGGCTTGATCTATGGCCTTGACTAGTTCTTAGATTAACCTTTATTACCTATATATAAGCAAGGCCCCTTCTCATTGTATTACATAGAGTTCCATAATAATATATGATATTGTTGCTCATTTGTTTATAAAGGTTTTTATAAAGTTATTTTGTCAAATTTATTTCAACTTATTGAGTGTGATGTTTTATTAGCATTTTAGTTCTTTGTGGCTTATAACAATATGTTTATTATTCCTTTTAGTGTACATAATTTCCATTTTCAATAAATATAAGCCTCCCCATTCCTAAAAGGAGGACTTTTCCTACAAGGATTGATGAAAACCCATTATTTCTTTGAAAAATTATTTCACTAACAACATCAAAATTAAAAAAAATCATATATATATATATATATATATATATATATATATATATATATATATATATATAAAACCTACTATCTACTCTAAAGGTGCACTTTCAGGGTTATTAATTTCTATCTACTACTTGGGAAAATTAAAACTTAAGGAATTCATTTGGGTTGTATTATTCACTACATAGGAAGAGAAAATTTTGAATTCCATCCCACACATGATCTTGGGGGAAAATTAGTTGTAGTCAGTGATCTTGGTGTGACTAGCATAAGAGAAACCTAGCTTTAAGGGACATGATTCTATCACACACACAATAGAACTACATTGAGTTTGAAATGTAGTGCAATGTTATGTGATAATCACATTGGAGTGACTGCTGAGGTCAGTCTGACTCAATAATATGCATATTTTATTCCATCAATATGAGCTTGAGACTCATGCATGTAGATAGGGTTAGTTTTGCATGAACACGTGTGACAAGAAAACCATACAATGAATTTAGAGTGACACAAAGTGAAGTGAAGGTGACATGATTAGACCCTAAAAAATCAGATCAAGACTCACTATTAGGACATTAAAGCCCAATTCAGACACTAGCACCCTAGGTAGTCCTGTCCCCTTCTAGACGCTTTTGTCTAACATACATGTTGATCACTATTTTCTAGAAAAAAACATGCACAAATCAGATTGAGCTGTTCCACCATCATCCCAACCCAAATCTAGTTTAGACAAAAAGATACGGGATAAGTCATTCTCATTCCTCTTATTAGTTGTACTTACTTTTCATTACATGTTTCATTTGTATGTTTCTAATATTATCTAATTGATCTCATTCATTTGATTAAAATTTTATTTTTTAAATCAATTCCTTCCATGCTTTGCATCTCTTTACTTTACTATACAAAATTCAAATTTTCAAAGTTACATATGATATTTACATTTGAGTTACATCTCAATTTCTTCTATCGATGTTGACTACACTATGTGTTACAAGTTTTACCATGGAACATGTCAACATCAACACAAGGAAAAAATGATCAAGAAATTACAAATCATGTATGCACACTCAAGTATGTTTTTCATTTAAGCATGTAATTTTCAATTCCACACTTAAAGGGAGAAAATTTTCAATTCCACACTTAAAGGGGGAAAATCTAGATACTCAAATTTGGTATCTTATCTTTTAACAATGAAAAGTTTGGCTTTTTCCTATGCTAAGAAAGCATCTCATGTTCTAATCTACATTGACATATCCTTCTCTCTTATGACCTATTAATCTCTACATACTATTTTTTCATTCATTCATGGAACATCAATTATCCCAAGTAGTAATATACCCCCATGAATCTTTCCCAAAATGGATTTTCTATCATTAGATCATTATATGGGACTGAATAGAATAGGTACATACCATACCATAGTTTGAGATGACTTGTATGGTCCCATCCTTTATCTTTCAATGACTATTTTATTAGTTTGAATATCTTACGTGATTGTTTCATCTTCCTTGGCTTTCCCTTAATGTTTTATCTAACATTCATAATCCTATATAAACAAGTCAAAAGTAATTAAAACTCACCTAACATTCTTAGAAAACCATATTACAAAATATCAACACTAAAGAAATCAAGACTCTCCTAAATCTTCCTCAATTAGATGTGCATCCTTTAAAGTAGCTACCACATAGGTATAAAGCACTCAAACTAGCTTCAAGAGTATTGTTTCATCTATTACCAAACATTAAAAGGTCCTAGAGTTATATCTTAACAAAAAAATTCACTCAAAGCATTGCCAAGGGTCTTAAGGGACAAATGGAATCAATTTAGCATATGAATCACATCACACCATTCTAGTACAATCTTGGGTACATATCTATTTATCTATAGTTACGTTTACTATTGTTTGTGTCAAGAGATGTGAGGGAAGCATAGGGGGTTAGATTAGATTGCATATAACATTTACACCAAAACTTGGAGAACTACATGAGGCTTGATCATGCTTGAGGGAATGTAGTGTGGTATAGGGATTGGTTTAGCAAGGGTTGACCACTAGGGTCAATTCAGCCTCACCTACACATGAATTTATTCTTTTATTATCTAATCATTTTATGAAGTTTGCAACATGTATCTAGTCTATTAGTTGCAAATCATTATAGGTGCTATTGAAAGTGTGCGAACCCTAGTAAAAAATAATGAAAATAATTTACAGACTAGTGACATGCAATAAAAGTTACAAAGCTCCATCATTCTCTAGGATAAAACCATTTTAAGCATGATAAAATCGTACTATGGCCTAACATAATCCATACGAGAGTAATTTTCAGTCACAATCTTAAAAATGAAGCATTTTCATAATAATATAATCCATTCCAACGAATTTACACACCCATATAATTTCTTGTATCTTTTACACAACTTGTTAGGAAAAATGAGAGGATATATAATGCAACAAATTTATAGATCCATCAAAATAAACTTGCTAAGGATTATAGTTTATGTTTGAATAGTAAAATAAGATAGATCAAATTACATAATGAATTATATTAAGTGCATGAATATGAAATGAAATGAACACAAGACACAAGATATAAGTGGGAAAAACATAAGGTAAAAACCCATTGAAAAATCACTTATCTTTATTGAGAAAATTATATTTCACCTAGCACTCCCACTATTTCCATGCATGCATATCAATTACACATTCATGAATGAATTGAAAACTATCATAAACACTTGCTCATAAATATTCATCTATTTTCCTCATGTATTATACTAAATTAGCTCTCAAACAACTCACATGCATGCACCTTTTCTTGTTCCTCATGTTTGCCAATATCAATGAGATCACCTTGATTTTTATCAAGGTGGGTGGCCCAAAGTTGGGTCACTCTTATATATCACACGTCTTAACCCCTGAGAGAATTTTCCATGCACTTATATTTTAAATATAAGTTAAATTCAAATGTCATGACCGTTTTAGTCCTTGGCGGGTTTTTACTAAAGTAGTTTCCCACTTAATATTAAAACCCCAATACTCCCTCTTAATTTTAAGTAGGGAAACATGAAAAATTTATTTTTATACAAAAGGACTTACAATCCATAAATCATGAAGATTTAGGCTAACATGTAAAAATATAATGTTTGTTCTAAATAACACATGCCAAGTCACCTTTTTTATAAAAGGAATTACAATCCATAAACCATCTAAGTGATTTAGGATAGCATGAAAAAACCTTTGTTTTATGGATTTTGAAAAGATGCGGTACACTAATGTAGTGTTTTGTAAGTTTTGCAACTCCACAAAGGTACACTACTACAATGTTATGCGGTTTTACAACTCTGCGGTACACTACTATAGTTTTTCATGGATTTTACAACTCTATGGTACACTAATACAATGTTTAATGGGTTTTGCAACACCACGATGCACTATGTAGTGTTCCAAAAATTGCATAAGTTGTAAAGCAAAGAAGTAACCTACGGGTTTTAGAAAATCTGCAGAGAATTGCTTTACTTTTCCATAGAATCAAAGAAGTTACGGCATGAAACAAGTGTTTCGTGGGTTTTGTAAAAACATGTGGTACATTAGGAACAAAAACATTTCAAATTTTTATCAAGATGAATTGATTACCCATGAAATCTTACATAAGATTATTGAGTTAAAAACTCTCATATCTAATGCTTCACTATGTAGTATAAGTAAACATACATAAAGTAATAATTTATTTAATCAAACTATAAATAATATATGGAGATTTTAGTTGACAATCATACCAATAAGGGTTGGCATTAAAAAAGAGGTGGCATTACAACAAACATGCAAAACATGCTCATTCCTCTTTATTCCCCCTCAAGGGAAACTTTGAAAGGCCAAAGCTCATTTGATTTAGAGGTGAAGATGTCATTCACATGATCATTTGAGTCTTTCCCATCTGATTCATAGGTGGAGATCAAAGTCATCCACATGATCATTGAGTCAAATTCTACCACATGATCATTAGATTCAGAGGTGGAGATCAAATGTCTTCCACATGATCATTAGATTCAAAGGTGGAGAACATATTCACCATTTGAACTACACACCAACTTGATATGATCCATTCTTTAATGATGATTTGGATTGTTTACAAGATAAGTACAATAGTGGCTTCCACTTAGAAGTATATTTTTCCTTTGACACCCATATGAAGTCCATCTATAATATTTTAAAGCTACATTGAATCCTTTGCTTCTTCCATAGTACTTCATATTGATTTCTCCATACTACTCCAAGTGATTCTAGCTACATTAAATTGAAAAAATCACATCCAAAAGTAAATCAACTATATGGTTATAATCAAAATAAATCAAAAATATTGTATTAAAAAATAATACATAACATAATTGATTATATGATCCAAAAATGGATATGAAAATACCCAAATCTATGTATTCCCCATATTTTATACTTGTAGTATGCAGATTCTTAGCATATTATTTCTTGAAGACATGGTCTAGTCAAGTGAAGGGTGATTAAAACACCTTCGAATGACATTTGTGGGCCATCATTGTTCTATTCCTAGAGTTTTCTATGTGAAAGTGATGGAATCACCACGATGGTTACGTAACCAACACTCTTAATAGATTGGCTGTTGTGAAACTACCTTGATGGTTATGTAACCACCGATTCAGAGATTGTTTTTATGTAACCACCCCGATGGTTGCTCAATCACCCGATCAGTGGAAACTAATGGTTTTATACCCAACGATGCCAACATGGGAATTCAAATTTTTGTAAATGTTTGGACTTACCAATTTGGTTCATTTCATCTTTCCCTCCATAGGTGGGAAGAGAAATTATAAATACAAGTTTGTTGAAGCATTCTTACAAGTTTTTTTGTGAATTCGGTGTGAACAAAGAGAGGAAGTTAAGAAGGTTCTTTTTTTGTTCATAAGAAGAGCCAAGTTCTTGTTGAGATTTGTAATCAAGTTATAAAAGTATAAGGATCTAGAATATTTCTTGAAGGTCATTGTATGAAAGTAAACTTGTATTATTTGGAGATTTTCAAAGTGAAGGGAAGCAAATTTCTTACTCACTTGGAGTTTTTCCTACACTGGTTTCTCCAGGATAAAATCTTATGTCTCATTGTCTTGTAATTTCCCATTTTCAGTAATGTATGGATGTTTTTATAAACATGTTGGTTTAATTAACTTAGTTATATTTTCATTCATTATCACTTAGGATTTGTTCATTGTTTTAAAAGGTAATTTAAGGATCGATTGGTGCGAGAGAAATTTAGATCAATTATTTTTGTGTGGTTAACTTGTGTTGTGATTCTTGCAATTAGTGCCCCTTACTTAAAAGAGAAAATAAAGTAGTGAAGGTATCTTCATTACTTTTGAATAAGAGATTTCCACCAGGAAGTGGAAGAAAAGAATATGAGACATGGTTCATAGAGAAGATGTAGATGATACTAGAGAAGAGTGTTTCTACAAGTTGGAGGAAATGTGGAAATTTTGTCTAAGGATGTGGGAAATATTTCCTTGTCTATGGGGAAATTGGATTCCATCATGGGATTACTCATGGAGAAGCTTGGTGTTATAAATGAGGCACTAGGAGCCCATAAATAAGATACTTATGAGTGTGAGAAAGAGTAGCCCCATGAACCCTAAACCTCCTCCATTCAAAGAAGAGGTAAAGATAGAGATTCAACCTTAGGATAGAGACATGAATATAGAGAAACTATACCATTGGATAGGTCAACTTGAAGTATATTTCAATTTTCATCAAATCAATGATAGTCACCATATTTCCTTTCGAGGTTAAAATTGATCAATCATGCTTTAAATTTGTTTGAAATTTATGCTAATTCATTAGTTGTTAAGAATATTCCTCCTATTACAAAGTAGGTTAAATTAAAGAAGATAATAAAAAATTAGGTCTATCCTATTTGTTATGAGGAAGAGGTCCATGTATTTTCAGTATCTTAGGTAGAAGCAAGGATAGAATGTGCAAGAGCACACTAGTGAGTTTTAGAAGAAAGTTTTCCAGATGGGAAAATATGTAGTGTACCATGCACTTCCGATGAAGTTCATTGGTGGACTCTATAGCCACTTGAGGAGACTAGTCCTCTTGGCCAAGACAACAGATGTAGATGAGGCTTTTTCTTAAGCTCACTATTTAGAGATGGACAAGAAAAATAGTTCATCTACCTCTCAACCTGATTTAGACAAACAAGGTGACACTAAGTAAGAGGAGAAGGAAAAAGGGAAAGGTAAGAAGAATACTAATTCCATTTCTAAAAAGGATACTAAAGTTCATTGTGATCATTGTGATGTTGACACTCATTTTGAGGAAAATGTAAGAAGCTCCACCCAAAATTACATCCCTTCAAGAATAAGAAAAAAAAAAAGATCATGGCTGCCCTCTAGGGAGAGGAAGTTCTGAAGTATTTTATAGCGAAGAGGTAGATAAGACTATGTGTTTTTCCTCCATCCACAAAAAGGTATGTTTGGGTAAATGTAGTAATGCTTAAGAGAATGAACTTACTAAGATATTTCATATAAAAATTCAGTTGAATAAGACCAAAGTGGATGCTCTATTTGATACTTATTCACAAGCTAATTTGGTTAGTAAAGAGCCCATTGATAGGATGATGTTGGAAACTTATAATCATCCAAGTCGAACTCATTAGGTTGGGTGAAGAAATGCGTAGACATAAAGGTTACCAAGAAATACAAGATTAATTTTTGTATTGATAAAAATTTCATCGATGGAGTTATTTTAGATGTTGTTCCTCTTGATGTGTGTGGTGTAGTGTTTGACAATCTATACTTATATATCGAGATTCTATCTTTATGAGAAGAGCCAACCAATACCATTGGGTGAATGATGGTAAGAGATGTTGGCCATTGTGTGGTTGTGTTGTCATTGATGTCAACCCCATTGATGGAAAAGGGTGTCATGTTATCATGTGAGTCCCCATATGATGTTATTTAGATGTCATGCATGAAGATTGAGTGGTTGTGTCAAGTTTGGTGAGTTGTCATGGTGTCTTGGTGCATGGTTTAATGAGCCAAGTCATTGTATGATCTCTCTTGAGGTGATTAGAGTGTTTCATGAGGTCATACATGGTCCTAATTATGTTTCATGAGTGTCTATAAGTTTTCATTGAGTCAACATGGTCAGTTCATGGGTTGTCAACAGTGTTTCAGGTCATTCCAGGCTTGTCTTTTCACGGGAGCATGTAATATGAGATGGAGATGTGAGATTTGGACCAAATAAGTCTTTTCCAAGAATGCTAATAACATAGTGATGAGATACGGGTATGTATGGTGAGTTTTAGGTCTAAACTCAGTGGTTTGATGCATTTATGAGGTCCTTGGGAAACAAACAGTGAGAAACATGTAGGTAAACACATGTAAATGAGATTGGATAAAGAGTTCCAAGAATATTTGAGCTAGATGGTGAGTATGAAAAGTTAGAGGATGTTTTTTTGATGCTTCATGACAAATTTTAGGTCAAAGTGTTAAAGAAATTTGATGTTATGCAAGTTTTGGTGAAACGAAGTAAGTGATGTGTTTTTATAATAAATATTGAGTTTTTGATGCTCATTGTGAACTGTATGCTTTGAATGGGGACATGAGATCCTTGGAATATATTCTTAGGTAAGTTATGAAACTTTCAAAAAATAATGAGGTGGTTTGATAGTCATGTTTTTATAAACGATCGTTAAGAAGGTAAAGTGGTTTAAAACCCTAACTAAACCCTAACTAGGAGAAGCTTGCAAAAGAAGAGGTATATTGAGATTTTTTGATTCCTTTTTTAAAAGTGATGATTGGATGATTTATAGGACTCTTCCTATTCCATATTTCTAGAAAGGTATGATAGATTATGTGGTGATATGTGGGTCCTACCTGAATATACTAGTTTATGAAGAGTTCCGGTTTAAGGAGAATTTGTCCAAATGAGGTAATGTATAATTTGGAATTTATGAAAAATCAGGAGTTTTTATTGATGTTCATGAAGGATTCAGATCATTTTTGAGGTGAAAATGTGAAATTTGTGCCCTATTTAGGTGGACTGGTTTTGGAGTTGTTTGGAGCAGCACTGGAGTAAAATTGAATATTACGAGAGATACATAGATATTTAGACCCATTAAACTTTTTTGTGAATATTTTTTAGATATATTTCCATTAGTATATAAAAATTAAATATTGGATAAGGTATGCTAAAGTTATGATCCGTTCTTTGAGGCTCGATTTTAGAGGATGCTCATTCTAATAGGGTGCAAGTAGTTTCAAGAGATAAAATGATGTTTTTATTTGTCCAAGCTTGGTGAAGGTTTTTAATGGATTATAAATAATTTATAAGTATGTTCCATGATTTTTTTAATCTTGGAAGTGATTTTTGATATGATGGAGTATGTTGCGCTAGTCATGCTGTTAATTCTTGATTCTAAGAAGGGTTAAAAAGAAGTGTGCGAGAGATGGACTGTTTGAAGGCATTATATTTGGATTTGGAAGGAATTATTATATGTTATGGAAAGGTGATTTAGAGATATTTACAATTATGTATTTCTTGAGTATTGGTGAGATCATTTGATGTGTCTTATAGGTCATTTTGTGAAGAAGTTTATAACTACATTTTTAGGACATGATTGCTTATGTTGAAAATTGAGTTGGTTGGAGCATGAGATGTATATGGTGATGCTTTCTATCACATGGAATGTGAATAAGGATTGTGTAATATAATTTTTTTTTCATTTGGTTTTCTTCCCCATGAGGTTTCCCACTTATATATGGTGTTCTTGTGTTGTGTACTATGTTTCATGCTCTTGTGATCGATGTTGTATATCTTAATATACATCATGGTTATGAATGTTGAATGAAAATATAATTGATGAATTTATGGTTTCGTAATTGAAGTAAATATAATTTTATGACTGATTCAACCCCTCTCAATCCACTATGATTCCAACAAGAGATACATAATTTCAACCTTTGCGGGAGACTCAAAATCTCTCTGGCAAGTGCCACTAAAGCCTAAAAACTTATTAATTCTAGTGGGAGATTTTCTTTAGTTTCTATAAGGGATAGAAAATATAAGGAGGTTATTTCTGAGACCACTTATAACATGGTTACTAATAAAGAGCATAAGAAGATGGAAGATTTTATTTAGTAGTTTAGGGAAGATCCTATGGGGATACCCTCAATAAGCCGATTGAGAATGTTATACGATTATTACACGATGGTCCAATTCTAGACTTAGTATTCCACGAGCATTCCATCAAGGATGCCTACAAAAATAAACAACAATTATAATATTTTTTAAGCAAACACAGACTTCAGGGGTAGCTGGTCACTCTAGTGTGATAGAGAATGTCAAGGACTTAAAACACAAGTATGATTTTTTTGCCAAACATTCGGATATAAATTAATAACTTTTTAAGGGTTTTGTTTCATGTAGTGAAGGAGAGTTGGGATTATGTATGCCATTATCAATTTCTTCTCCGACCATGGGTAAGTTTCTCCATGGATTTTATGGAAAATTTTCCTACTTCAAAAATGGTGTGAGTATGTTTTTATGGTGGTAGAATGGTTTGGTAAAATGTGCATTCACATTCCTTGCATGAAGATCAATAATACAATGGAGTTATTTATCTCTCATGTGTGGGTTAATTTTAGTATTCCTAATTCTATTATGAGTGAGACATGGACTTATGGTTCATTAGTGATTATTCGTCTATATCATGGGGCAAGATGGATATTAAGAGGTTTACTGGATGTCATCCATAACTAGATGAGAAGATAGAGGTGGTAAGTCATACCTTGGTCTATGTTTTAAGATATCCTAGGACTCGGGATGAGGATTTGGTATATATTCAACATCCTTATCACATGGCAGTTCATATTACTATCAATAAAATTTCCTTTTGAGACATGTTTTGGTTATTTTCCAAGGATTCCATTTGATGTTGTTTTAAGATTCCCATACTGAGAGAATGAAAAAGTGGTATTGGAATTCAAAAAATATGATAGATTCGTTGGAACAAACCGGTAGATACACCTCCGGGAAAATGAGTGGTATTTAAGAGAAGATGTGGGGATGAAATTTCATCACATCATCACTCCTCAAAGCTTTTAGAGAGTTAAAAGCTTAAAATTACGGAGGTATGATCCAAAAATGGATATGAAAATACCCAATTATATGTATTCTCCATATTTGATATTTGCAGTACATATTCTCACCATATTATTTCTTCAGGAGATTGTTTAGTCAAGTTAAGGGTGATTCAAACACCTTTGAATGACATCTGCGGGCCATCATTGTTTTGTTCTAGAATTTTTACGTGTGACGGTGGCGGGAACCAACTTGAAAGTTACGTAACCACCACTCTTCACATTGCGGAGGTTACGTAATCACCCCAATGGTTATGAAATTTCATTTGTAGGGACCAAAAGTTGTACAGCCAACTTGGTGGTTGTCAACCTGTCGGCCTATGGACACCAAAGATCCTATCCTCGATGACACCAAAATGGGAATTCAAATAGTTGCAAATATTTGGACTTCCAAGTTTGGTTCATTTCATCTTTCATTCCATTGGTGGGTAGAAAAATTATAAATACAAGTTTTTTGAAGAATTCTAATAAATGCTTTGGTTGAATTGAAGTGTGAGCAAAAAGAGAAGTTAAGAATGTTCTTGTTTTGTTCATAAGAATAGTTAATTTCTTGTTGAGAGTTACGAAAATTTATACAAGTTGGAGATAGAATATTTCTTGAAGGTCATTGTATGATGGTAAACTTGTATTATTTGGAGATTTGCATAGTAAAGGGAAGAAATTGCTTATCGGCTGGAGTTTTTCACACATTGGGTTTCTCTAGATAAATTCTTGTGTCTCATTGTCTTGCAATTTCCTATTTTCAGTAATGTATGGATGTTTTTTCATAAACATGCCGGTTTAATGAACTTAGTTAGTTTATTCATTTATTATCACTTAGACAGATCTATTCATTGTTCTAAAAGGCAATTTATGAATCATTATACCTCAAAGATCATTTTTTACCATTTTTCAATGGTTTGTTGTGAAGATTCTACATGAATCATTAGAAAAAAGTCCTAATTATTAGAATTTTAGTGATAGTTAAATAAATTTATCACATGCGGAGTTTATATTCAATGGTGCTATCTCTTTGAATTTAGTCGAGTAACATACAACAAAAAAAGATTCAACAACTTAATTTGTGATCTTGACATATAACCATACTTAAATAAGTAGATTTAAAACATTGTCTCAATCTATTTTTTTTTAAGAGTTAGGTTCTTATAGCTAAAATAATTTAAGATATTATATATAGAATTAAGACATCATATATAATACCATATAAGAAATATAATTATTTTCATATTTTACACATCATATTCAACTTTAAAGAAGCAAGCAATATTAGTGTACTACACTATCAAATTTGGTTTGGAGAGACTGATTGGGATTACAACCAAGATGCAAAGATGTTTCAAACCATTTCAACAAGACAAGCTTCTTAAAAAAATACAACCTCAACCAAGCATGATAAGAAGGTTTCCAATGGTTTATCTTTTTAGGTTATAAGGAAGGGTAATAAAACCAAATTTGAGCCCATTTAGGAATTCTAGACAAAGAAACATTTTGAGATGACTCCCCCTCAATATCTAAATCCATCAAAACTGAAGAAGGATGAACATCCTCTTGGACATTTGTTTCCAAATTGTCCAAAGAAGGATTAAGAAATTATAGGATTTCTATTTTAGAGGAGAGTTAAGACGTCAATATACAAAATGGTTTCTTTATAACATATACATTCCTAAAACATTCATGCCAAAGTTGTAGAACATTATGAAAAAAATAAGAAAACAGATGCATCCATGAAACATGCAATCATCAATACATTAAACATGTATAAATAACATTACCAAGAACATTTTCATAAAGCAATAGTTTTCTCAACAATATTTGCATGGTTCTTGTTTTTATTCTTCTTCCTATTGTTCTTACTTAGAAAATTATTATCGATTTAGAATAAAATTTAGATTCTTTATGACCAAAATTTCCACAAAAGGTACAAGTTCCATCAAACTTAACCTTAATTTTTTATTATTCTTAGGATCGAACTTATAATTCAAGTTTGATTTCTTAATAGAATTATTTTTTTCTTATTTCTAAATGAATTTTGATTTTGGGAGAAACATGACTTAGGTGAATTCTATTTTGAGTCAAATTTCTCCATAAATACTTCTTCTGAATGAGTAAATAAGACAAGATATCTAAAACAAGTAAAATATATTCATTTTGATATTTAAAATTCAAAATAGAAATATAGTTTCTAAAATTTTCATGAATGTTAATGTGAATGATAAAGTATAACAACTTATCTTGAAATAATTGACAATCACATCCATCTAACTAAGTCTTAATGTTCTTATTTTTTCTAGATAATTAACTATATTTTCATCTCCTTTCATTGGATTTGTAAACAATTCCATGATTAGTTTAATTATTTTAAAGAGGTGGATACCCTCATGTGTAGATTTAAATTGGGTCCATGTATCAACTTTGGAGACTTTGGATGTGTCCAATGTCCAACAAATTCATATTTGATACTTTGCAATATGATTGACATGGCCTCTTGGGACTTTTGGGAGAAGATGTTCAAGTTATCAAGGGTAGTTTATCTCTAGTGGGTATTTTTCAATACAATTAACCAAATCCCAAAGCTTTCTAGCCATAAAGATAGATTTAAGCCTAACTATCTAAATACTATAGTTAGTACCATTTAACAATTGAGATTTATCCATGGATAAATTAGATGCACTAGCCATATTTTATAAAGAACTTAACAATTTTAATTAATATAGGTATGCGATTTTTAACAATTACTGACTTTAAGAAAATGAAAGAAAAAACATTTAAAGAACTTACAATTTAATAAAAATACTCCAAACATGTATGGGAACCAAGAAAGAAGGATGTAAAAACTTAGAACAAGACAAAAGATGTCGTAAGGCAATAATTAAAAAGTTATAAACTTTTAAATTTGAAAATTCTAAGCAAAGAAACAATGTTCCATGTGTTTAATTTTTTTTAAAAGTTATGCGAATAGGTAAGGTTGCAGGAAAAAGGAAACATGATGTGGAACAAGGGTGTTTGCGGAAAAAGAAACAATGCCACAAAACACTAGAAGTCTGCAAAACAAGTAAGATGACCGTTGAATACTAGAGGTCGACTAAACAAAAAGAGGGCCGTAGAACACTTGAAGTCCATGAAACAAGAAGAAAAAGGGTTAGTGAGATTCAAGGTCCAAAAAACAAAGTAAGAGCAATGGAATACTAAAAGTAAATGTAATACAACAAAAAGATACAAAACAAAGGAATGTTGTGGGACAAAGAAAGACCACATAGCAAAGGATACATATAAGCTCATGGATTTAGGGAAGGAAGATTGATAAAAATTATTTAAAAATATATGGAGTGACTAAAGAGAAGCCATGAAGTATGAAAATTATTCCGTGAAGACACACAAAAAAACACACGAGAATGTTATGGATTATCCAAAATTAGAATCCATGAGAACAAAGAAACATGATTAACTTAAATGTGGATTTTGTTAAGTTAATCTAACTAGGAACAACAATAAATAACAGTAAATAAATGCAATGAATAAATATAGAAAGTGAACAAAGCAACTAAATTAATGAAAATGTTAAACCCTAATTGACAAGTAGGGTTGGAAGGAGCTTAGCTAATTCATAGGCTGATCTGGAATGTTGTTTAAACTGAATATTACGGAAGAAGGAACGAACATGTAGAGGTAACAAAAAGGACATATCTGATTTGTTTGGATGGATTGGGGCACTTGGGAGAGGATTAAGGCACTTGTGGGCATCTTAGTCTGCATTTTGGATGCCTTGGTCTATGTGCGGAGGTCTAGAAACTAGATTTGTAGGGTCAGATGATGATGTGAATCCCTCACTTCCTATCACTTGTAACTCACTACTCTATGCTGAATTTCCCCAATGATCGGTGATGAAGAATAGACATTTAAGACCTAAAACAAATATAAAACCCTAAAAAGAAAAATGCAAATGAAGGGGCCATAATGTCCTCGGGCCACAATGGTGGACTTACAAACAAAGCTTTTGCACACTACATCTTAGACATGATGTAGTTCTATGTGTGTATGTGTGATCATGCCCTAGGTTTCTCTTGTTATAGTCACACTTTGTGAAAGTAGCAATCAATAACTATTTGTAGATAATGTAATAAAATAGTGGATGAAATAAAATAAACTTCCCTCCTATGTTTGTGTGATGTAGATGAACTAGCCTTATCCCTTCTGATGGAGCTAGATGGGTGCAACCTTAGATGATGATAGTAGTGACTAGTGCTTGGTCCCTCATTATGGTCTCATAACTTTATATTTATATGGTTCTCTTGATCTAATTTCATAATTAACCTCGAAGAGGCCAACTACCAAAAAGATAGAATGTTCAAACGGCTAGAAAGTGCCCAAAAAGTGACGGGAAAGTGTAAAAGGATCAGGGCACCCCATCCTGGGACCAGGGTGATTTTCAATGCCCAAGACTATCCTAAGTTCCTCGCTTAAATGCAGAATGAAATAAATATACTAGGAAAGTATGTGTGAGAGGTTAGAAATGACGACAAAAATCAAAGTAAAATGGCCAAAAGATGAGGGTTAATTAGTACTTTCTTCACTCAAAACCATATGAATAGTAGTATAAGACCGAGACTAAATAATACCTAAAGTGCATGTAATTTCTTGTCTACATTTTCCCCTAGTTTATGTTGGTGAGAAGAAAGCTTTGGTAACATAAAATAGATAGAGATGCGTACTGATGTCCATGTAGAGTGATGTAGAAAATGTGTCGAAGGAATAGACAAAGCGTGGAGTGAAAAAAAAGATGATGGAGCATGGAAAATAAAGATGTAAAAGTGCAAAAAAATAATGAGAGTGAACCTAGGGTGGAAACGCGTGTGTAGTTGTCGATGTGTGTAATGTACCTGCATGGTTAGTATGGTGTGTGTTGTCCGTAAATTTTGTTGTTGATGACATTGTTGTTGTTATTTTCATTGATTATTTTCTTCTCATATGATCAGACTTATAAGGAGAAGATGATCAAGAAGTCAAATACGCATGTATATATGTAAAAATGCATGTAAAAGACACATGTATATAGTAAAAAGTATGTAATGGAAATGAAAAATGTAAAAGGAACATGTGCACTTGATTCATGATGAGAGAAAGGGTGTAGAAAGAGGATATCCTATCCTAGGTTTTTGGGTGATCCGACACCATAGGATGAAGAAGTATAGGAGGAATTCCACTTTGTATCCCCAAACCTTTAAATACTTCCCGATAGTGTATGAAGAGATCTCTGTACTACCTAGTTTTTGGGTGATCCAACCATTGATCAAGAAGAATAGGGAGGAATTCTATTGTATCCTCTAACCTTTAATTGCTCCCCATAATGATAAGGAAAACCATGTCTTGTAAAATCCATTGTGTATGGGGTTCATAGACTGGTATGAACCCACTCATTGTATAACTCACAATGCTAAGGGTAGAATTTGAATTGAACTTAATTGAACTAAACTAGTGTAGAAGTATTGTGTAGAATGTAAAACCCCAAATGATGCCCCCCTCTTTGGGGGCACATACAACATCACTGATAAGAGAATGCAGCCCCAAAAGAGGACCAACCGCATGAACTTTGTAATTCAGCCCTGTAGGGGAAGGGAATGCACTTGGTAGAAACCAAGGCATGCACAAATAAGTGGCTAACAAAAACAAGTGTTAATACGAACAAACATGCATGTATAAGACAATGTGTAATCTATGCAAAAAATGTAAAAGATACCAAGAAAAGTAGCAATGTAAACACAAAAAAGACAAAGTAAGACACAAAAGTGGGATGGAAACATTGGACATCACTCATGATGTCACAAGACACGTAAGGCCATCATGGCCACATATAAAAAATAAGTGTGCACACCAAGCATAGGGAAATACCCACATATAAAAACAAACAATAACAAACAATGTAACAAACAAGTATGGAAGTAAATATCCCTGCATAAAAATGTTACACATGAAGCACCCATTAGCATGTTAGAAAGATAACCAGTATGTCAAAATTGTGTATAATAAAGAAAATAAAGTGCTAAGTATAAAATGAAACAATAACACTTGTGAGAGATGAATGTGGATGCCCCCAATGACCAGTGTAGGAAGGGTAGAAGATGAGCATCCGTGTTGCGATTAAGAGACTTGTATCTATGACCACAACTAGAAAAAGGCATGAATGTGCATGTGTGTTTTGGTATAGATAAATGACATACAAGAAATCTAACTAGCATGTGTAATAAAGTGACCATGAAAAAACAAATGTAAGAAAGAGTAAAAGCAACCATGATATGCAATATGTTGTGGATGGATGGAATGGAATGTAAAATGGAATGGTAGGAGTTGCGTGCCCTAGTGAATAGAGTATATGCAATGAGGTTCATTTGGTTTTCCCCTCAATAGTCAATAATGAACCATAAATGAGAGTGCGTCATCGGGAAATGGTGAAGTGTATGTTGTGTCTAATGTGTTGTGATGAATGTGTATATATGTTGATGAGATGTGACCTAGAAATGATGTGTGTGTGAACCTTATAGCTGAAGTGTATATCACGACAAGATGAATAAAGAGAGTGGCTTTGTAGCCTAAAGTGTATAACACTACATGAGGATAGAATATGTGACCATTTATCCTATAACGTATGTCACTAACCTAAAAAATGTTGCATGATAGAAAATTGAATGATGAATGTGTAAGTATGATAAGGTCAACTTGATTTGTAAACCCTCGACAGTTGAGTATGGACCAAGGAGATAAAGTGTGTCATAGGGTAGTGAGTGCAACACGCTTTGGGTGATGTAGTATGCGTTGTGATAATAGAAGACCATATGATGTGTAAAAATATGAAAATTTGACGTATAAGATGCAATGAAAAAAGTGTAAGGTGCGTGCATCAGGATTAGATGACCATATGATGAGAATAAATACAATGCATAGTGTGTTGAGTAATATGTATAGATAGAGTAGTAATGTAGTATGTAGAATGAGAGGTATGTAATGAGAGACTCATATGTAATGAAGACTAGTATAGGATGTAAAATATGTGTGTTGTGGAGTTGTGTAATATAGAATAAATGTATAATGTAGGATGTAAGATGCAAGATGTGTGAATAAACGCGCAGTGTGTAGTAACTATTATGCAAAGTTTGTGGGGTCCATGTGTAGTATGCCCTCAAAAGTCAAGTGTGAAATGAAGTACAAGAGTGTGTCATTGGGTAATGGGTGAAGCTACAATGTGTGATTACTATGCTTATGAGAGGAGATTGATATAAGATAATAAAAGAATGTGAGATGTGGTGATGCTAATATGATGGGGAGGTGTTAGATGCTATGACCCCCAAGCGTACGGTAGAGAAGGTGATTATGTGATGCTATCAAGGAGATCATAATTATCACAATTGAAGCCTATTGGAGCAGCGTGAGACATGATAATATATAGATTGAGGAAGGTCGTATAAATACCCATGATGCCATACTATATACACATTCATTACATATTCCTCATCAGTAAAGGCTATCGAGGAACAACCGTGAGCATGCCAACAAGAGATATTCGGAGCTTGAGTGGTAGAAGATTCATTAGGAATAGAGATATTACCAAAAGGCATAGGAAATGTAAGCAAACAATGGTTAGCGTCTATCATATCGCTAATATAGTCAAGCTAGGATTGTCCAAGTGTGATTGGAGAGTCACGAGGGGTGCACACAATAAAGACTTGTCAAATGAAAGACACACAAGCCATAAGTGGTCATAATATGAAAATAGCCATGATACAATTTCAGTGAATGAAGAGGTGGTAAGATGTCATTAAGTGTCATGCCAAACCTAACCAAACTATCATGTGTACAAATAGTATCTAAGAAAGTGGAGTCAATTGGGATATGTTGCCAAAAGGACCTATTGATAAATAATGTGCATGTAAAAGGAGGCAGTGGAGCTGCAACCTATGGAGGAGAAGATGAAATAACATTTACAATGTTCACATAACCTTGGTATAGTAATCGCTGATGCAAAATCACAGCACCCCTGGATATTGATCGAGTTTTCCAGTTGATCATATTAATATCCAGTGTGATAGCATAACATTGAATCCTTTCTCCAAGTGTGGGACTTGAAGAGTGAGAAAGGAATCTCCAGAGAAAGGCTGGTTCCTATTCCTCTGTTCAGGTGCACACAAAATATGCAGAGGGTTTTCTCAAAATCTAATCTAATCTGCCAAGGAGACAAGGTAAGAAGATGCATAAAATAAATCTAAGCTAATAGAGGTGATGCACCGAGGAATGAAGAACATATGCTTTGCCACATTAAACACAGACCATGTAGATATAACACAACACCATGCACAGATAGCAAAAATGCAATGAAAGATCAAGAATGACAGTAATAAATATGTAAGAGGGTTTAGAAGCAACCACAGACACATATATATTGCTCAAGGATCGATTCAATACATTGCAATGGCCAAAAGCAAGAAACGGTGTTACAGTCTATATGGGAGGTTTGAAAACTCCACAAATCTTCTTATGAACAGGAGAGAAGGGAGGGTGCAAAGCAGAAATGTCCAACACCAGAAAGAAACCCCTCCTTACAATATATAGGAAGAATGGGAGAGAAAAGAGAGAGGAATTCGAACTGCCCCAACCACCTCTAGGTTGCATTTAATTCGTCCATCATGGCAGAAGCGGCGGTTTGCCTAACAGAAGCGGCGGGTTGTCTGCTGCATTAAAGTTGTTAGTTGAGCATCACTTCTGCTTATTATTTCGTGCCAGAGGCGTCTTCTGATTTTCTTTCTTCAAACTGAACCAAAATGCAAGATTGACCCTGGAAACGTGTAGAGAATCTCACAAGCTTTCCGTTGATATCAAGAACGTGTAAATCCGAGCTCTGGATCGAAAGATATGTCAATCTGAAGATTTAGGACACGGAACAGGCGAAAACAGATTTTTGAATTTCTTCCCGCGCTCTGCCACTTGGATGACACGTGGCGCGCTCTGATTCGCTGAATAATTCTCTCTCCTCTGCTTTTCGGCGGGCTTTCCTTTGAATTTTCCTCGTGGGTTCTTAAATGGGACACGTGGCACGATCCTATTTGTTCGGCTCGGTGCTCGAAAATTCACCCTTTGACTTTTCTGACCTTTACTCCTATGAGGACACGTGGCAATTTCTCAATGGTTCTCGGGCCTGCCGGGTCTTCCGCGTACTTCGCGTCCATCCGTCCCGGACGTCCCTTTTGATTTTGGACCTCTTGGGACAATTTCGGCCGATTCGGCCGGTTCGGGTATTTCTGGCCCGCTTGTTCCACTTTTTTCGGACTGACTTGACTCCTTTCGGCCGGTTCGGGTCCTTTTGTCCCGCGCGTCCCAATTGCTTTTGGGCTCCTTGTGCTGATTTCGGCCGGTTCGGACATTTCGCGCATTTTTGTCCCGCTTGTCCCGAAGGCGATCCTCTTCAGCAGTTAGCCAATTTTTCTCCTCGGCTGGATCGGCTTTTCGCGCCCGTCGCGTACTTCTGTCCCACTTGTCCCATTTTCTTTTGGACTGCTTGTGCTCATTTCGGCCGAACCGGCCGGTTCGGGCATTTTTGTCCCGCTTGTCCCGAGCAACACTTAGGACTAGGACTTAGCCGATTTTCGCGATTTTTTCTGGATTGACCTATTTGCCTTTCTGCAACCTTTGATGCATGTTATCGAAATTTTACCCTGGGGGGTGAAATTTTGACAACAATTTTGACGACTCAGCGGGGTTACCTGCCTGCTAGGTAGAAGATCAGTGGCCTTTTAGCGGTCCATTGGGCATGGAGTTAAGCATTATCCTGAAACAAGCCTGATACTGCAACTTCCCCTTCAGCAACACTCTGAACTGTAGAAAACAACCTGAGAGCAGCAAAACCTATGCCAAAGCACTTAGGGAAAACAAAACTAATCTACAGCAAAACAATGTGCACAAGCACTTGGAGGAAAGAAAATCTAAACTAGTATTTACAGATGTAGTGAACCTCCCTCTAGAAGCAACGCTTGAGATAGATTCCATTTACTGGAATCTGCAGTTCTTCACCATCCAATGAGGCCAATTGGAAAGCATTGTTGTTCTTGCACTTTGTGACCATGTATGGGCCACTCCAAATGGCATCAAATTTTGAATGCCTTCCTGGTTTTGCCCGATCTGCATCCCATTTCAGAACTAGGTCCCCTTCCTGGAAGGTCCTTGCCCTAGCTCTCTTATCAAACCATCTTTTTACTACGGCTTGATCCTTTTCAATCGTCTGAACCGCATGTTCTCTGATTTCTTCTAATTCCATCAATTCTGCATACCTGGCCTCCATTGGTTCGAATTCAGATAACTCAAGCTGCTTCATGAGCTCCAAGGCTGGCAATTCTAATGATATAGGCAATACTGCCTCCTTCCCATAGACCAACTTGTAGGGAGAATTACCTGTAGACCTCTTTGGTGTTATTCTGTCAGCCCATAACGCTGATTTTAGCCTTGTATGCCATGTTCTTTGATTTTCATCCAGAGTCCTTCTGATGATTTTTAGCAAATTCTTGTTTGTGGACTCTCGCTCATCCATTACCCTGCGGGTAATAATTTGAAGAGGTGCTCAAATAGATTCCATTCTTGACAGCCCATTCTGTAATTTTTGAACCTATGAATGCTAATGCATTATCTGATATGATGGTGGCCGGCACACCGAATCTGGTTATTATCCCTTCATAAAAGTCTAGTATGCTAGACTCACTTGCCTCTTTGAGCGCTACTGCCTCGGTCCACTTGGTGAAATAGTCTGTTGCTGTAAGAATCCACTTGTGGCCTTGACTCGAATTGGGATTGATGACTCCAATGAAGTCCAATCCCCATTGCATGAATGGATGATCTACTGAAATTGGACGAAGGGGAAGTGCTGCTAACCTTCCTTTCCCTGTGAAGAACGCACATTTCTTGCATTTTTTAACCCATGAGTAGCAATCATTGAATACAGTAGGCCAATAGTAACCAGCTTTCATGATTTTGAGAGTTGTTACTCGTGGGGTGAAATGGCCTCCTGCCTCCCCGTCATGGAACTCTTGTAAGATCCTCTCGATCTGACCTGTCCCGATGCATCTCAATAGAACACCGTTGATGTCCCTTTTAAACAAAACATTATCAACAAGCACATAAGGAATTGCTTGTAATCTGAAGTACCTTCTTTTCGCTTTGCTCATTTCTGGAGGGCACATGCCTGTTTGTAGGAAATGTATCATATTCTGAGTCCAACAGGGGGTGAACACATCATCATTTTCCTGTTTTTGATCTTCTTGTAATAGCAGGACAGCGTCTTCTTCATCTTTTGGGCTGTCTGGTTGTTTGGAAGCGAGCTGCTCACACAGACCTTTGCCTCTTACCAGCTTGGTGATCCTTATCTCAATGTCATACTCCATGACACGGGTGATCCATCCTGCCCTTTTCTCATTCAAATCTTTGTTGAGGAGGAAGTCCTTAACCCCAGCATGTGAGACTAATAACTGGACCTTGTTATTTGAGACCAAATGCTTGAATTTCTTCAAGCTTCTGATTACTGCAAGCACATGCTTTTCAATAAAAGAGTACCTTAATTCGCAGTCATTTAGGCTCTGGCTGAAGAAAGCAATCGGCTGCTCCTCATTATATTTGTTCTGTTGTACCAGAATAGCAGAAATAGTGTCATCACCTCCAAACGCATAGAGGATGAAATCCTTAGAAAAGTCAGGGTTGATGAGAGTAGGTGCCTGGGAGATGGCTTCTTTGATTGCTTCAAAACTCTCCTTGCCTTCTACCGTCCATTTGAAAACCATGCTTTTCCTTAACATTTTGGTGATGGGCTTGACAAGGGCTGCAAAGTTTGGGACAAACCTTCGAACAAAGTTTATCCTTCCCAGGAAACTCTGAAGGGCTTTCTTGTGACTTGGCAATGGTAGAGCTCTTATGGCTTCAACCCTCTCTGGATCAATTGCTAATCCTTCCTTGGAGACAATGTGGCCAAGGAGTTTCCCTTCATGTGCAAGAAAGATGCATTTCTTAGGATTCAAAGACACTCCAAACTTTCTACACCTCTGAAAAACTTGCCTGAGGTGAAAGAGATGGTCTGCAGCATTTTTTGAGAAGACAGTAATGTCATCTAAGTATATCAGTACTGCCTTGTTGATCAAGCCTTTGAATGCCATATCCATAGCTCGCTGGAATGTTGCTCCGGCGTTCGACAGTCCAAATGGCATCTTCTTGTAAGCATACGTGCCCCATTTGGTTGTGAAGGCTGTCTTGAATTGGTCTTCCTCCTTCACCATAATTTGATTGAAGCCTGAGTAACCATCAAGTAGCGAAAACCTTTCTGATCCAGCTACGACCTGCAATATTTGCTCCATGGAAGGGAGTGGATAATGGTCCTTGAGAGATGCCCTATTGAGGTCTCGGAAGTCAACACATAGCCTGATCTCTCCACTTTTCTTTCTGACCGGAACCAAGTTCGCAACCCAGCTTGAGTGCTTGATAGGGAATATAATTGCTGACTCAATCAGCTTGTCCAGCTTCCTTCCTCATGAGAGGCTCCATGTGTGGATTGACTGGTCTTTGTTTCTACCTGACAGGCTTAGTATTTGGATCCAACTCGATGGTATGCTGAGCTAAGTTAGGATTGAAGCCCTTCAAGTCTTCATAGCTCCAAGCAAACACGTCAGGGAATTCTTGACAAAGCTGTATGAACTCATATCTCTCTTGCTCAGTTGTCATTTTTCCAATTTGCAATGGCTTGTTCTCTTTTACCAAGATGGATACCGAATCTTCCCTCTTGACCTGAATATTTGCTTTCTCCTTTCTAAACTGATCATTGGGGTTAAAAATGGACTCCAAGGTGACAAGTCCCTTGGGCAGCTTGTCAGTTCTCAGCTGTATCACCTGGTCACCATATTGCTGTTCCAACTTCTCTTGATTCTTAGCTGAGAACTCAGCTTCTTCCTGCAAGAAGCGGATGATTTGTTGATCATTCTCAAATACCTGCCAACTGACATCGTTATCCGGCACTGAAGGCCTCACAATCACGTGGATGTTTGGCTGTACCTTGTCTTGTTGAATGTTTTCTACGATGTCAAAGGCTGCCCCTACTGCTGCAAGCCTGTCAGCAGCTTGATTCTCTTTTCTGGGAATGGCCTTGATGCCGAAACCTTCAAAATCCTCCATGAGGTCCCACACCCTGTTCTTGTAGCATCTGAGTAGATCATTTTTGGCAGCATGCTGTCCCTTGACCTGATTTACAATCAGCTCACTGTCCCCAAAAACTTGCAAGTTATTTATTTTTCTTTTTATTGCCCAATGCATCCCCTGCACCAAGGCTTCATATTCAGCAGTGTTATTGGAGCATGCAAATTGAAATCTAAAAGCTGAATAATACTTTACTCCTTGCGGTGAAATAAGCATGGCTCCTCCTCCTGCGCCTTGTCTACTCCTTGATCCATCAAAAATAGTTGCCATACCTCATTCTCATCCTTGTGGTTTGGCTTGGTGATGCTAGGAATAGGTTGACTTTCTTCGTGTATACAATAGACCCCTACTCGATTCTTCTACTTCTTGATAAGGATCAAAAGCATGCACCTTGCTTGCCCATTCATCAAGAGTCAAATCCGGATACTTCCAACCTTAGTGTCGGCTTCATCAAGCCCGAGGTGATCTTCTTGATCAAATGCTGAGCAATTGGTATTAATATGACTTGGAGTATAGGGTTCAATGTGGAAGTCTGCAATAGGTTCTGACCTAATTGTAGCTTTAGTTCCATACCTCGCTCAACAAAGATGTGTGACCAATCAATGGACAAATATCCCCAATCCTGGGCAAGAAAGTCCTCGACAAGCATAGGGCAAAGAGTGGTGGAAGGTCTATGACTGAGACGTCTTGCAAAACAACCACGTTGGGACATGCATGCAAGGTAAGACTCAAGTTTTTTATAATTCCAACTGTGGCTACTGCTGTCCCATCTAATTGCACTACTCCCTTAGTTGTTATTTCATACTGGAGCCCTAGCTGATCAGCTATCTGTTTAGGCATTACTGAACTACTTGCCCCAGAGTCAATCATGCAATTATGTACCAACTTGTCTCCTATGATCAATGAAACATAAAATGGAGGGGGCTTCAGCATTTTACCTTGTTGTGCTCCATGATTTCCTTCAGGCTGGGCAGCATTTGTAAGCACTTTGTCTTGCCTTTGAACCTGCTGATTCGAAATTGGCCAGTCCTTCATAGCAGCTTGCAGCAGATCTCTTTGGCCTGGGATGGATAGGGATTCCCACATAGATATATTGACGTTTGTTTTCTTCATCTGATCAATGATACTGAATGGTGATGAAGGATCTCTCTGCTGTCCCTTGATTTGCACATTTGCTCCTTGAATATGGGCAGCAACAGCTGGCATTTGATTTGGCCAAGGGGCTGTTCTTGGCTGCCCTCGTGCATTTGAAACTGGGTTTTGCTTGCCAATCATTTGTGGAGCTGTGGAAGGTTGTGGATTGGCTGGGGCTAACGGCTGTTCCTCACCCAAATTTCTCCTTTTTGACCTTGTGTTGGCTGCAACACCTTGAGAGACTGCCTGATTCATACCACAGAAATCCTCTGCCTGCCAATTTACCAATGTGGTGTCATTTGGGGCAGGTTGCTGTTGGAATGTTTCTTGTTGTTGGCTGTTTTCTTGACTACTTTCACCCTCCACACCAGCACTTGTTACCATTAAAGCTTGGGTTAAAGCACCATTATAGCACATGGATTGATTATGGGGTTCATTACATGGAAAACACCATTCATACTCCTGGGCAATATTGTTTTGTGCTGGTACTAATGCCTTAGAGGCAGATATGGCATTTGGATTATAGGGCTGGAATGGTCTATTGACAGGAGGCCTTGTTTGATTCATATTTGCAGCTGGATTAGGTGGCCTTTGAGGCTGATATGGCTGCCTATTAGGTTGAGCTTGAGGCTGATACGAAGGTCTAAAACCTTGAGTTTGCTGTCTCTTGAGTGTGACCAGCTCATTACCTAAATTTTGCAGCTGCTTCATGACTTCTTGAAGCTCATTTGGGGCACTTGGAGATGAAGTGGAAGCTTCATTTGAACTCTGATTTCTAGGAGTGGGAGAAGGAGCTAAGACAGGTGCCTGACTAGTACTTGGGCTCTCTAAACTTGGATATAATGGCATTGGAGGCCTAGGAGCTAGCTTGCCACCAATCGACAAATTTTCAGCTCTAATGGCAAATACTATAAGCAAACAGCAGGATAGTTGTGCCTCCCATGGATTGAATCAACATAGAAATATCAGAATTTAAAGCTTTAAGGTAGTATAGAAAAGCACCTTCTGCTGTTGGTCTGACTGCTACTGGAATTCTATCCCAAGATCTTTGAAATCTGAAGTTGAAGTCGCTTAGCTACTCATCGAAGCTCTCTTGATGGTTGTCACTGCTCCAAAAGAGACAAGTTGTCTCCTTCTCTCCAAATTGATTATGAAGTGCAATACACAAATTGATTCCAGTTCGATAGATAGCAGCTTCAAGGCTCCTAAACCATTGCAATGCTTTTCCTCAATGAAGACGCCAAAGAATTTGACAAATACTTGCATCTCATTAATCTCATGGATTGCACAAATGTTAGCAATGTCCTCGACATGATCACCAGTGAGTGGTCCGGTTTCTCCAAAGAAAATATGGAATGTTCTTCAATGCCGCAATCGGGATTGGATTTTGTGCATTGAGAGCAAGTGGGTCGCCACTGTGAAGTTGACATAGGGGTTTACCGGTTCAAGCGCCATTCTCGAGTGGTCTTAAAACCCAGATATTGAAAGAAAGGCCTCATGTGGAGGAGTTGAGAGAATTTTGTTTGGTGGAGATGGAGACCTTTGAATCCTTCTTCCTCTTTTCCTTCTTCTCGAGATATAGTTGCAGGTATTCAAACGGTACTTCCTCTTCTCCAGCTCTTGACCTTGTGATTCTTCTCATAAGCTTTTAGGCCTGACTGCTGAAACTTAGTTGATTCTTCCCTCTGGAGTCGCCAGATATGCAAATAATAGCTCTTTTTAAGCAAGAAAATTGCAGCAGATGCACATCAACCTTGCTGCAATAAAAATGAGACCTCTGGTCCCACCGGCGTGCCAAAACTGTTGATGCAAAATCACAGCACCCCTGGATATTGATCAGTTTTCCAGGTTGATCATATTAATATCCAGTGTGATAGCATAACATTGAATCCTTTCTCCAAGTGTGGGACTTGAAGAGTGAGAAAGGAATCTCCAGAGAAAGGCTGGTTCCTATTCCTCTGTTCAGGTGCACACAAAATATGCAGAGGGTTTTCTCAAAATCTAATCTAATCTGCCAAGGAGACAAGGTAAGAAGATGCATAAAATAAATCTAAGCTAATAGAGGTGATGCACCGAGGAATGAAGAACATATGCTTTGCCACATTAAACACGTACTCATGTAGATATAACACAACACCATGCACAGATAGCAAAAATGCAATGAAAGATCAAGAATGACAGTAATAAATATGTAAGAGGGTTTAGAAGCAACCACAGACACATATATATTGCTCAAGGATCGATTCAATACATTGCAATGGCCAAAAGCAAGAAACGGTGTTACAGTCTATATGGGAGGTTTGAAAACTCCACAAATCTTCTTATGAACAGGAGAGAAGGGAGGGTGCAAAGCAGAAAATGTCCAACACCAGAAAGAAACCCCTCCTTACAATATATAGGAAGAATGGGAGAGAAAAGAGAGAGGAATTCGAACTGCCCCAACCACCTCTAGGTTGCATTTAATTCGTCCATCATGGCAGAAGCGGCGGGTTCTGGCAAAGCGGCGGTTTGCCTAACAGAAGCGGCGGGTTGTCTGCTGCATTAAAGTTGTTAGTTGAGCATCACTTCTGCTTATTATTTCGTGCCAGAGGCGTCTTCTGATTTTCTTTCTTCAAACTGAACCAAAATGCAAGATTGACCCTGGAAACGTGTAGAGAATCTCACAAGCTTTCCGTTGATATCAAGAACGTGTAAATCCGAGCTCTGGATCGAAAGATATGTCAATCTGAAGATTTAGGACACGGAACAGGTGAAAACGGATTTTTGAATTTCTTCCCGCGCTCTGCCACTTGGATGACACGTGGCGCGCTCTGATTCGCTGAATAATTCTCTCTCTCTGCTTTTCAACGGGCTTTCCTTTGAATTTTCCTCGTGGGTTCTTAAATGGGACACGTGGCACGATCCTATTTGTTCGGCTCGGTGCTCGAAAATTCGCCCTTTGACTTTTCTGACCTTTACTCCTATGAGGACACGTGGCAATTTCTCAATGGTTCTCGGGCCTGCCGGGTCTTCCGCGTACTTCGCGTCCATCCGTCCCGGACGTCCCTTTTGATTTTGGACCTCTTGGGACAATTTCGGCCGATTCGGGTATTTCTGGCCCGCTTGTTCCACTTTTTTCGGACTGACTTGACTCCTTTCGGCCGGTTCGGCCGGTTCGGGTCCTTTTGTCCCGCGCGTCCCAATTGCTTTTGGGCTCCTTGTGCTGATTTCGGCCGGTTCGACATTTCGCGCATTTTTGTCCCGCTTGTCCCGAAGGCGATCCTCTTCAGCAGTTAGCCAATTTTTATCCTACTGGATCGGCTTTTGCGCGCCGTCAGCTTTCTCATCCCACTTGTCCCATTTTCTTTTGACTGCTTGTGCTCATTTCGGCCGAATCGGCCGGTTCGGCATTTTTGTCCCGCTTGTCCCGAGGCAACACTTAGGACTAGGACTTAGCCATTTTCGTGATTTTTTCTCGGCCTATTTGCCTTTCTCGCAACCCTTTGATGCATGTTATCGAAATTTTACCCTGGGGTGAAATTTTGACAACAAGTACCATTGCAGCATCTTGAATTTATATTCACTCGGGCCATCAACCAAATGTATCTTCGAAGTAAGAATCATCTATGTCGAGAGGTGTAAAATTTAGTTGAATTAATGTTTCATCAAGTGAGTTGATAACGTCAAATTCATCATCGAGTCGTCGAATCATCCATGTTAGTATCCTTGTTGTGTAGCCTTATCGAGTATATTAGTAGGTTTTGCGAGGGCGAAGAAATAGAAGGTGTCTCGATAGTTGGAGAAGGAACACTGATAGGAGCTGATACCATAGGTGAAATAATATTCGTAGTGTGAGTAGAGATAGTTGGAGTATTTCTAGTGGTAGAAGAAGGTTTCGATGTGCTAGATTGACCAATGTCATATGTGTCAAGGATACTATATGGAATACATTATGAAGGTAGAATGAGCATAATAGTAATAGGGTATATGTGACAATATTTGAATGGCTATAGATCTGTGGTGATAATATTTTCATATCCATCATGCAAGAAATTAACACAATGGTGAATAATAGATGGAACTACTTGCATTGTGTGAATCCAAGGTCTACCTAACAAGAGATTGAACTAAAAGGAGGCATATATCACATAGAAATCAGTGAGAATAGTCTTAGGCCCAACCCGAATGTGTAATGAGATAGTCTCGAGACATGTGTGGGTGGTAGAATCATAACCTTGAATGAGAGTATAATTCTTATAAATTAGATTATTATTAATACCCAATTGTTTTAAAAGTGAATGAGAACATAGATTGTGGTGATCCATTATTGATGAGGACTCATTTGATGTAAATAGTGCTAACAACGATAAGTAATGAGTAAATTTACACATGTATTGCTTTTAGCAAAAATGATAGATCCTCATCAAATGAAAGATATAGATCGTGGAAAATTGTGAAGAGACTATATGAGATGCGTAAAGGCCACCGTAGAATTATCAATTTCAGTATGAATAGCCCAAATGAAAGCTTCTAACGTGTTGTGACAATTTGGTGCATTACACAATAAGTCATAAATAGAAATATTGCAAAGCGTATTTTTAAGTTTCTCAATGATGTCATAACCCTTAGAATTAGTAGGAGGAGCTAAACTCAAGTAATGGGTGGAGGAATAGAAGTGGGTAGAGCCATAGGAGGATTAGGATGAGTATGTCAAGTAGTAACTATATTAATAGATGGATCAAACCTAGATGTAACAAAGCGAGGAGGATGTTGAGTACGCACACACATGAAATCGGCAGCAGGTGGTGACTATACCCAAACCTTAGTAGGTTCAAAATTAGAATAAGACAGTGAGTCATGACTTGGTAAGGAGATGCCATTGTCAAAAGGAAGGATTGAAACAATTGGGTTAAACAAAAATGATTAACTAAAATGTGGATTTTATTAAGTTAATCTAACTAGGAACAATAGTAAATAACAATAAATAAATGTAATGAATAAATATAGAAAGTGACCCAAACAACTAAACTAATGAAAATGTGAAACCCTAATTGACAAGTAGGGTTGGAAGGAGCTTAGCTAATTTGTAGGCTGATCTAGATTGTGTCGTAAAATAAAATGAATATTATAGAAGCATGAAAAAAACATATAGAGTTCCCTAGTCTATACAGAGGTCCAAAACTAGATTTATACAGGGTCATATAGATGATGATGCGAATCCTAGCTACCTATTGCGTATAACTCATTTCTCTATCTTTGAATCAATGCCGCCAATGATTAGTGATGAAGAATAGAACTGTAAAACCCAAAACAAACATCAAACCCTAAAAAATAAAAAAGTAAATGAAGGGATCAAACTTTCCTCAAGTGGAAAAAATGGTGAACTTATTAACTTAGTGTTGCACTACATATCAGACTGATATAGTTCTTTGTGTGTGTTTATGTGTGTATATGCGCATGCGTGATCATGCCCTAGCTTGCTCTTGTGCCAGTCACACTTTGTGAAAATAGCGAGCAATAACTATGTGTAGAAAATATAATATAATGGTGGATGGAATAGAATAAACTTCCCTCCTATGCTTTTGTGATGTAGATGAACCATCCTTGTCCCTTGTGATGGAGCTAGATGGATGTAAATGAGCTCTAGATGGATGTAACCTTAGATGATGATAGTAGTGACTAGTTCTTGGTCCCTCATTATGGTCTCATAACTTTATATTTATATGGTTCTCTTGATCTAATTTTCTAATTAACCCCAAAGAGTTCGACCACTAAAAAGTACCCAAAAAGTGGCGAAAAGTGTATAAAGGACCAGAAACCCCAAATGGGACCAGGCACCCATTGGCACCCCAATACTATCCCAAGTGTCCTAGTCAAATGAAAAAGAACACAAAACGCCAAAAATAGACTGAAAAGTATGTGCGAGAGGTTAGCAAAGTGACGAAAAATCCAAAGTAAAATGGCCAAAATACATAGGTTAATTAGTAATTTATTCACTCAAAAACCATATGAATAGTAGTATAAACCTGAAATAAATAATACTCAAAGTGTGTGATTTAGTGTCTACAAAACATTTTTGGCTGGTTTTTGAATTTTTAGTGTTCGAAATAACACTAAGGAAAAATCCATGGAATAAAGGAACACGAAAAATCCGTGAGATAAAGGAATAAGTATGTGAGAAGAAAAAATACATGGAATAAAGGAAAAGGACATGGACAAAGAAGGTTTGTGTCCAATGATAAAAACATTACAGACAAAAGAAGTCCGCAAAATAAGCAAAAAGCAATGGATGAAGAAAGTCTCATAAACAAGGAAAACTACATGGGATAAAGAAAGTCTCATGCAAGTTTAGAAAAACCATGCAAGAATAAAGAAGGATAAATAAGTGATGGAACATGATCAACGTAATAAGAAAAAGTTAACCAAACCCGGAAGAAGTCCGCAGAACATAGGAGGAAGTCCATGGTACAAGGGAAGTTTGCAGAACTAAGAGAAATGTTTGTGGAACAAAGGGATTCCACAAAACAAAGGAAGAAAAGTCCATGGAGAAAATAAAAGTCTATGCAAGACTTTAAAAAAATGTGCAATACCTTGAAAAGGTCATAGAAGTCACAAAAATATGACATAACAAGAAAATAGCATGCGAAAGTTAGAAAAAAGGTCATGAAATACTTTGAAAAAATCCGTGGAGGTCTTGAAACTTTGAAAAATCCATGGAGGTCTTGAAAATTTAAAAAATTCCCAAGGATGATTAAAAAATATATCTAAGCATGTAGATTCAACAATGACCTAGGTTTTGATCATTCAATTAGATCTAAAGCATCCAAGCACTCCAAATTTAATCTAAATGCAAGGAATTGGAGTTTTACACCTTGTAGATTTGTAAAATCTATGGATCATAGATAAGAAGGTCCACGAGATCCGAAACTTTTCAAAAACTTCAGATCCACAAGATTCTTCACACCTGCAAATAAAAACAACAAGATCTATCCTACATAAGCATAAACACCAACTCTGATACCATGTTAGGAAAAATAAGAGGATATATAATGTGACAAGTTTATAGATCCATAAATTTTTTTCTAAGGATTATAGTTTATATTTGAATATTAAAATAAGATAGATAAAATTACATAATGCATTAGATTAAGTTCATGAACATGAAATGAAATGGACACAAGAAACTAAATATAAGTGGGAAAACGATAAGGTAAAAAACCCACTAAAAATCACTTATCTTTATTGAGAAAAATATGTTTCACCCAACACCCCCACTATTTCCATGCATGCATATCAATTACACCTTTATGTAGGAATTACAAACTATCATAAACATTTTCTCATATATATTCATCCATTTTCCTCATGTATTATGCTAAATTATATCTCAAACAACTCGCGCATGCATTCACTTTATATTCTTATTCCTCACATCTGTCAATCTTAATGAGATCAACTTGATTTATATCAAGGTGGGTGGCCCAAAGTTGGGTCGCTCTTATATTTTTATTTCAAATCACATTCTGACCCCTATGGGAATCCACCAAGCACTTATACTTAAAATATAAGTTATTTTAAAATGTCATCACCATTTTAGTCCTCAGAGGGTTTTAACTAAAGTAGTTTCCCACTTAATATTAAAACCTCAACACAACCAAGTCTTCATCCATGTGTTTTATGTTATTGCTTCATCGTTATATCATCATTTAGTGTATGCATAATTGTATCATGGATTTTATGGTTAATGTAGATTAAGTTATTCATAATATTCTACTTGTAACATACCTTACACCCTTTATACATATAGGGTGTAAACAAGTACAAGTCATTTTATAGATAAAATATGAAAAAAATGTAATCACACAAAGTCACATCAAGTCAATAAAAAAACTAGCCAATGAAGTTATAACACATAGGCAAACACTAAATACATGATTTAATATTTAAGTAATATCCTATTGATGTAATTTCTCGTTCAATTCAAGTTAATGAGTTAGCTACTAAAGAAAGTACACAACTCAAAACATGGAGGGTTTATAGTACCTCAAAAGCATGATGTACATGGATGAACAAGTGCCAAGTAGCTGATCCTTGTTGTAGCTGATGACCTACAAATAAGACATATTGAAAAGGGGATTGATTAGATGGGATATGTGGGGTTTCTTGAACAATGCCGACTCCAAGAAGTGTGACCTTCCTTTCGCGGATGTCAACCATCATTTATTTAGAAAGAGCGAAGTAAAGATAAATAACATATAACATGCAAAAACATAAGTACCATTGAATTTAAGAATAATTAAGATCTGATCTAGAAGCTGATTTAATTGAAAGAACTGTAAATTAAATGATACCTGGTTTGGGTTGACGGCAACCCATAATGTGCATAGGTAGGTTAATGGTAACCTAAGAGGGCAGATCTGGAAATTAAGATAAATATACACCTACAAAAGGCCTAAATACAATTTGGTAACAACAACAGAGACTTGTGTATGCTAGAGTCAATCTATAGAAGGGATCTGAGAGAGAGGAAACTAGAGAAATGGAAGAAAATAGAGATTAGAAAGAGCAGATTGGGAATCAAGACCTTGGTTGACGATGACTAGGTGGGTCGATGAACCATGTGATAGAGTTGGATAAAGCCGAGGTCCAAATGATAAAATGGATGACTCGCAAGTAAAGGAACTAGAAAATAAGGTTGATTACGAAGCTCTGAGTGTTGCTAAGGATGATCTAAACCTGCAAAAGGTTAGACGAAAGAAAAAACAACAATAATACGAAGATAATATGATAAAATATGAATAAAGCAACACAAAGATAATGATAAATCTCATAAAGGATTATTGTGAGCGATGAAAGCATGTTCCAAGGAGGTCCAGGGAGGTCTCAGTAACTATTGCAGGAATGCTTAGGCACAAAATTCAATTCATAAGTCACTAGAAAGCTCATAAATTCACATGCATATAATGATTTCTCCTTTGATTATGGAAAGATTTAACTTAGTTTGATAGGGTCGACGGTGACTATGGGGAAGCTTTCCCAATGGGGTGTATTTTTTTATTTGAGGATTTCGTGTTTTCAAGGAGGGAAAAAGCTTCTTTAAATCTCATGTGTGGGATTAGGTTGCTTGGGGATGAATCATGGGTAGTTAGAAGATAGGGATGGGTAGAAAAATCATAGGGGTTTATATTTAGGATAAAAGTGTCCTAAATAACAAGTTGATTAGGGAAAGTTAGGGATATGGATATTAATTAATTAATTAATTAATTAATGGGAGTTAATTAATTAATGTGAATTAATAAAGATTAATAATAATTGGATAATAAGTGGGAAATTTATTAAATATTGAAGGGGATGGATTTAATTAAAGGGGGACCTAGATAGGACCATAGAAAAATATGCGCACGCGGGTAGACAAGGGTAGAGATACCGAATTTAGGTGTCTACATTTGATCCTTTTTTGAGTGGTTTGAACTAGCAAGCCATGAGACAAAAAATAGTGAGAGGAAGAGTATGATGTAGATTGATGGAAGGTTGATGATGAGCTCCCCCTTAAATGAGGGAGCGATCACTATAGAGAGGAAATCGGTGACTTATTTGAACAAGCTATATGATGAAGAGTGGGTGGGTTAAGAAAGATAGGTAAAAGGATAACGCAAGGAAGATTCCAAAAGCAAAAAGGATCATAATAAAAATGAAAACCATGGTGGTGACTCCAATATCACATCAGTAGAGGGAACAATTATGGTCTCAATGGAGACGAGAAACAATGCTCTACAGCCAATGAGTGGGTGAAGATCACTGCAAAATGGAGAGAATCCAATGGGAAATCTCTCAAATGGATACAAGCCAAAATGATCATGAGGTCATAGGTGAGCATCAAAGTATGCACAACTAAATGCAAAAATTATGTGAAATCCTTCGTACATGAGGAATCGAGAAAAAATTATGCATCTACAAAGGACGAGAAAAAAATAATGGTACCCCAACACAAGACACAAGAAAAGGAAAACAATGAGAGTAGTGAAATAATATGCCCCAAGGGGAAGATAAGTATGGCCATGAAGGTGGAATTTGTGTGCAAATTAGATAAGATTAAAAAATAAAAATGCCCAAAGAGGGAGTAAGTATGGCCACAAAGGTGGAATTCGAGATCACAAAAGGATAAGATCGAGAATATTGAAACAAAATGCCCTAAAGGGAAAATAAAGATGGCCACAAAGGTGGACTTTGAAGAATTCCCAAGAAGAGGTCATAAACAAATATCGGGAATCCAAAATAAAGGCTACCAATGCTAGTTAATAGGGAATAAGGCCAATCGATGACGACTAAAGGGGATGGATGATGACTAGGTGTTGGTGGCTATATAAGCTTGGGGTTGGCAAGATGCTCATTTTCATGTGAAAAATTGATGAGAGAGATATCGAGTGATTAAAGAAAAAAATGAGAAATGGAGGCCATGAGCTGTAAGGAAACACCAGAGGGTGCAGAGGATGGTGAGTAACAAAACTCAAGCTTGTTTTGAGTTTAAGTTTATATTTTATTTATTTTTTCCATTTTTTAGAAAACGTGGATGATGCTAGGGGTGGTTAGTGGTGACCTAGGAAGGTCGACGTTGGCCCAGGCCTAAGGCGTGTCGATCTACCCCAAAACACATTGATCCTACTTGAGTCAATGTCTACTAGGGTTGGATTGGATTTGGTTAGGATTAAATTGATTTTTAATGGAATTTAATGGATTTTGATTGGATTTTGATTTGTGATTTGATGTTGGCATGTTTTGTTTATGATTGTAGGCCAGAGAGACCCTATATTTGAGAGACAGAGTGCCTACTCTATATGAGCATATTAGAGGAGATGTGATAGATGTTGAGTGGGATCACTTAGTTGTAGTGGGGTTAGGTGGGTTCATACATTATTAGAGGATCCCACGAGATGTGGGGTTGATGATTACATTGGTAGAGAGATGGAATCGGTAGACGGGTACCTTCTGGTTTAGGATAGGGGAGATGACCATCACCCTGAAGGATGTGTATAGGATTATGAGATTGCCTATACAGGGGGAGTAGATAGTTCCCATCACATCTGATAGTAGAATTGCAGTTTTGACATGGCTATTTGGAGCCATGTGCCCCATATCAAATTTTCTTTAGGGGTATTTTATTATGAGATGAGGTATGAGGCAGGTGTACCTCACAACTGATTGATATGCTTGGTGATGATGGCAGTGTCTTGTTATGATTTTTGGACTCAGGTGGAGCTCGGTTTCCATGGGCATTGGTTGGTGTAGTTGTGGATATAGTCAAGCACTAAATGGTGTTCTCTTTTGGGACTGCCTTGCTAGCTCAAGTATACCATGAGCTATTAGTGTATAGGGAAGGCAAGAGGTCGGGGTTGGACGTAGGTTTCTTGCTTCACTTTTGGGCCTATGAGCACATTGTTTTCATTTGGACACTAGGGCTTCCATGGGTTATTGGGGATCACATAGAGCTGGCGGTTGGTTTTTTGAGATGGAGGGCCAACTAGGCCTTTGGAGATAGGAGGCTAGAGAGTGGATTGGTATGTTGATCGGTTTGTAGAGTTAGAGACTTATTAGATTAGATGACACCCATATAGGGATTTTCCCATATGGAATGGGCTAGATGTAGAGTTTTCCAGGATGAGGTAGATATGGTGGGTTCAGGGGAGATGACCAAAGATGATCGAGGATTTTTTTGGAGTTGACATTTAGAGACTATACCACATGCTCCTATTTTGTATAGGCGGGAGGAGGTTGATAGGGAGTTATCGAGCCCTATTATGGAAAATCCATTGGAGGAGGAGGTTACACCATGGGATGATGATGACGACATAGGATTTGAAGTAGGATTTGGTGATTGGATGACCACTATCTAGGTAGCTAGGGTGGCTATGGAGGGAGGAGAGGATGAGGTAGAGGAGATGGAGGGGGTTTGAGGAAAAGGAAATTTTGGGAGGTGGAGATGGAGGAGTTGGAGAGACTGCCGAGTTAGCACAACTTTACGCCGAGTTAGACTAGATGAGGGTGGAGAGAGATGCTATGATCCAAGAGAGGGACATAGTTATATAGATAAGGATTGATACCACCGACAGAGAGATGCCTATAGGGTATGTTTTGTAGATCTTACGAAAATACTAGCTTCCGAGGCTACAGGTGGAGGATAGGAGGTACCATAGGAAGGAGGAGAGATGAAACCTCTTGGTATGATCTCAATTTATAGATACATAGCCTTAGCTACATATAGGCTAAGTATTATGAGGGGATTGTGATCAAGAAGATGCCAAAGACACTGTGATACTGAGAGCATCTGTAGAAGATAGCGACAGGTGGAGTTGGGCCATGGAGGAAAACTATGGGTTTGGCTCAACAACATAGAGGAGAGGGCCGGTGGAGTTGATGAGGCTGATAGGTAGATGAAGGGATTATCCCTTGTAGGGGAGGAAAGATATCGGGCTCTATGACATTCATTTTTCTAGTTTTACTGATATCTCTACTTTGAGAGAGCCCCGTTAGAGGGCAATGATGTACTGATACATTTGATTTTGATATATATATATATATATATAATCTCTGTGTGTGTGTGTGTGTGTGTGTGTGTGTGTGGTATCATTTTTTCATGATTTGATATATGTATTGTGTAATGTTGATTATTTGATTTATGATGATGTTGATATTGATAGTATATGTGATGATGATGAGGATTGGTTGCATGTTTTAATTATATTTGATGATGATGGTAAAAGTATAAGATGAAATGATTTACTTTTACTTAGATTGTTAGATTATGATGTTGGATGTGATGTTGTGCTACTTGGGATTTGTATATGCATGGATTATTGATGATGTGAATTTGTTGTATGGTTAATGAGGATTAGGATTACATGTTCATTTTGAATTTGATCATGGTAATGAAATGAATGGATAAAATGTGATGTGGATGGAAAATTAATGTAGATGTGATTATCATGGAGTTCTCACCAAAAGGGAGAACCTATCCATAAGGAATATGCTATGAGCAGAGCCATGGTGCTCATATTTAAGGTCATATCTAGGAAAGTGATGGATGACCACATAATTCCAAATCACTACGATGAAATATGGAAGAGGCTAATGATGGAGGGATGATCTAAGGATATGACTAAGAGCTCACTAGAAGACACACTAACAATAGAATGGTCACAAGTGCAATGTGTTAAGAGGTTCCACTTTTGGTTTACCATCAAGGAGGCCAATCAATAGGCTCCCGACCCATACTTATGTGTGATAATGTATGGTCCAATCCAATTAGGGGAAAAATTCCATGTTGGATCCTTTCTAGAGTAGTGATGTTCTAATTTTCTTTGAGAATGAGGTCACCAACATTAAAGTCACATTTGGATAGGTTGAAAGTTTGATAAAATAGATAATCGTTGGTAAAAACTATGTGTTACCTTTGAGAAAGTTAAAATATGTGTATGAGACGAATGGATGAGATAAAATAGGATATACAAGATGAGAGGATATGTAAATTATGCACTACCTTTTGAAAGTGAGGAAGTGAGAAGATGTACGCATCCTTAATGAGACGTAGATGACCACAAAATTGGTTTTATAATGAAAATGAATGGTACCCCTAGGGACGAAAAACATGAATAGATACCCCGAGAGAAGGAAAAGTATGGCCATAGATGTGGAATTAAAATGACATGAATAATAGTCACCCAACAGGGGGACATGTATGGCCACAAGTGTGGACTTAAAATAAAGGTAAAAGGTCTCTCAATGGAGAGATAAATATGGCCACAAAAGTGTACTTTGGAATAGGAATGAATGGTATCCCAAAGGAAGGACAAGTATGGCCATGAATCTATAAATTTGGATTAAGATTGGATGAGATGTTTGGATAAAATTGGATGAGGTAATGTAAAGTGAAGTCCCCTAGCATCAAGGGAGTTGTAGGGGATGAACCGATGTGGATGGGATGCTCAATGACAAGGGGAATGACCTCATAGTGAAATAGATTATATCATTATGGAAAAATTAGATGTGGATGAGTTAATGGACGCCAGAAAATTTTTAGATGGGATCGTCTTTGATTTATATTACATAAATGGTCGAGGATCATGAGGTGATTGAAAAGACAAACAATACCAATGAAAAATAGAGGACCCTATTTAGGAGGGATGGTAAGAGATGATGTGGATGGAGAAGAAGACTTAGTAATTTGGATGGATGGGGAGGTAAGAATTGGATTTGGATTGGTTGTGGATAAGGTGGTGGATGGAGAAGAATGGTTCCTCTCGAATGAGGAAGTCATATTTTTCAATAAGGTTATGGATAATTGTCGAAAGGCCCTACAATGTTCAATGTCATGGATTGGAGCATGATGATAAGAAAAATGTGATTGGGATTGAACCACAAGGGTTTCTTACTATGAGGATCAAAAGGTCTGATGGGAGGAAGTGTAATGGTGAATATTTGAGTTAAATATCAAAAGATATCCAAGTAGGACCCAATCAAAGTGTCATGGGGAAGATAACTCTTGTGGGTTTTAATAAGATGTTTTGACTTGGATTCAAGAGTAGACATGGATTGGATTGGTAAAATAGGCGTCTTGGAAGGAAAATAAATTTAGGAGGAGAATTGGATTATTTGGATTGGGTTTTGTTGTTACGAGATGCCTTAGATGAAGGGACTAGTCCTAAAGTAGATGAGGATGTGTCGAGAATGGAGGTAGGATCAAACTTCTTACAGGGGATACCTCGAGGTGATTTTGGGGATGTCTACCAAGATTCCTAGATTTTTATTGAGAGGATTTACCCTTGGCAGGGATGACTATGATTTGAATCGGTGGATCCGAAGATCATGATGTAGGTTTGGATTGTTTGATGTAGAAGCAGTTACTTTTGTAGAGGGAGAACGAATCCATTTTGTGTTTGTTTTAGGTGGAGGTGCTTGCTTCATGAATGTTTCAAGGGGAAAAAATGATATGTTTGTAAACATGGTTCTAGTGATTGGTGTGGTAGTAGGTATAAATGTGGATATGGTTGATGTTGATGGGTTAAGTGTAGGAGATTGGGATGAGATATGTGATGTGGCCATGGGTAAGGATATAAGGATATGTGATAAAGGTGTCAAAGTAGATGTGAGTGGGATTGTTGATGTAGTAGATATGGGTGTATTTGGGACCAAAAGGGATGTAAGTGATGTAGTGATAGGTATGTCGAGATATAAATGAGGATATAGGGTTAAGTGTGATAGACATAAATGACAACTATAGGTATAGTTAGAGTCAGTGTGGTTGTGGTAAAGGTAGGGATAAATGTGACAATCGTGGAAATGGTTGATGTGGATGTAGGGGTAGGTATTAAAGGGGCCGTAGGAATAATGTTTGAGATAGGGGTGGATGATGAGGTAGGTGTTTGACGTATAATATTGATCACATGAGGGTTGAATGTGTAAGACGTGGGAGGTGAAAATGAATTTGTTGACGGTGGGTTTGGGAAGGGTTGTTTAAAGATACCCAAGGTAGGGATTGAACTGGTTGGGGGATTGCATGATGTTGGAAAGTAGAGACATAGTAGGATGGTTGAATCTATTGAGACATATATGGAGTTGAAATGTCAAAAGATGGCGATTGTTGGATAGGCATGGGAGACATAACATGGATTTCATTGGTATAAGATGATGGGGGTGAAGTAATATTCTCTGGTTAATTTGATCGAGAGATGGATTTATGGAAAAAATAGTCATAGATGGGGATAAAAGGAGACAATTGTGAGATATCAATCATGGTAGGTGTTTGTGGAGCAGTAACGATGGATGTGACTAGTATGGGTGTGGGTGTAGGATAAGTGACAAATAGGTTTGGGTGTTCAAAATAAGGATGTAAAAAAGCTTGGTGTGTTAAAGTAGAAGGGGATGTTTGATAATATGGTTGGGGTTGGATTGAAATATTTGATTGTTGAGGCACACAATAAGTGTGAATGTCAAGACATCGTAGTGATTAGATGGGCATTATAGATGAAGTAGGGATAAAGTTGATATAAGATGATGTAGGTATAATAGGATCCACCAATTGAGTGGATTGACATGATTGAGGGGTTTAGGGGATTTTCGATGTAGGAAGTCATAGATGAGGCTAGAGGAAGGCCTAAGGGTCTCCAAAGGAGCACGAGGTGGAGATGTGGTTAGTCGAGGTGTAATGGGCTGGTAGGAGATAGGAGAATTAGATTCATAAGGAGGATCTATTTTAATAACATGGTCATTATAGGGTTGAGAGATCCATTGTGGAATCTCAATATTATTGGATGAAGTAGTAGTATCATTAGGCACATCATAGGGTTGCATTGTCTGATTTTGAAAGTAAGTAGTACCAGTGTGAAATAAGATAACATTTGTTTGTGAAATGTGTTAACAAACAAGTCAAACATCAAATTTTTCATTATCTGGATTTAAGAAAGTGTGAAAAATAAAAGGGATGGATAATGAGGTACCTAGGAAAGGCAGTCTATGTTTGGTTTCAAGATGTTTTGGCTTGGGAGAGTCTCGGATGGTTTCTGTTGGGTGATTAAATACCAAGTAAGACTATTGGGTAGGATGTTTTTTTGATGTGTTGATTGGTTTGTGAGTTTTGGGTTGTGTGTGAGGATTGTGAAATGCAACAAGTTAACCTCCTACTTAAACTATGTGAGAAAACAAGATGCAGAAAAGAAAGGTTATTTTTAAAACCAAATCGAAGTGTGATATTTCGATGAGGACACACACATGAAAGGGAAGTATGATGCAGAAAGGATAAAATAAGGAAAAAGAGGAAAACCTGGATAAATATTTTCCTTTTTATCTAAACTTTAGCGAAGAGTGATCCAACTTCCAAACCGACATGAGAAAGCAAGAAGCGAGGTCTCACATTGCAGATTTAATAGAAGACAAAATAAGAAAGAAGATAGAAAAGAAAGGGATCACCTAAATGGTGGTGCCACTGGGCATGCCAAGAATGTTGATGTAATTTCTCATTCAATTCAAGTTAATGAGTTAGCTACTAAATAAAGTACACAACTCAAAACATGGAGGGTTTATAGTACCTCGAAACATTGTGTACGTGGATGAACGGGTGATGAGTAGCTGATCCTTGTTGTAGCTGATGACCTGCAAATAAGATAGAATAAAAAGGGGATTGATTATATGGGATATGTGGGGTTTCCAAAATAATGTTGGCTCCAAGAAGTGTGACCTTCCTTTCACGGATGTCAACCCCATTTGTTTAGAAAGAGCGAAGTAAAAGATGAATAACAGATAGCATGTAGAAAAAAACTACTACTGAATCTGAGAATAATTAAGATATGATCTAGAAGATGATTTAATTGAAAGAACTATAAATTAAATGATACCTAGTCTGGGTCAATGGTAACCCGATGATGCGAGGGCGGTCGGCGACGACCCGAGAGGGTAGATCCGGAAAGTAAGATAAATATGCAGACTTGCAAATGCCTCGGATGCAATCTCAGCAACAATAGATACTTGTGTGTGTTGGATTAAATATAAAGAAGAATATGAGAGAGAGGAAACTAGAGAAATGACATAAAATAGAGATTCAAAAGAGTAGATTGGGAATCAAGACTCTAGTCGATGGTGACTAGGGTGGGTTGACGGTGACTATGATAGAGTTAAATAAATGATGTAGGAGCATCACTTTAAAGGCTTCAATTTTGTAATTTTTGCCAAGGAATGGGTTGATTGAAATTTTATTGGTCTAAATAAGTGTTCTTATCTCCTTCATGGTCTTTTAAGATCATCTTAGTGTGTTAGATAAGAAATTTTAAGCTTCCCTAAAAAGAGACAATTTGAAAATTTGAATGTGAAAGGTGTTGCTTGATAGTTGTAATGTGAAAAATGATGTCACTAAGGGTAGTAAGAGGTCATTCAATAATATACAAGATGTAAATAGAGTATTAACCCTCTCTTAGATGGAATCCATTGTAAAAACTCAACCTCTAAGTCTAACGAGTTAAGAAAATCAATTGTAACCACCTTGTGTAAAGCATGAATAAGGGTGAATTTCGAATAGAGGAAGTGGTTATTGTTGTATATATCTTTCCCCCCCGGGTAGATATAGACAAGTAGAAGAATATGGAAATCAGAGAAAATCAAAGCCCGATATTTATTGCGTCACACCAACAGCCCTTGGTGCGAGTAAGAGGCGCACGGCGGAAGGTGTCGACACAAAAATGGATGCGCCCTTGGCGCGGAGTAAGAGGCACACGACGAAGGTGTCGACACAAAATGGATCGCCCTTAGTGCGAGTAAGAGGTGCATGATAGAATGTGTCGACATAAAAATGGATGCGCCCTTAAGCGCGAGTAAGAGCGCCACGGCGAAGGTGTCGACACGACGAAAATGGATGCGCCATAGCGCGAGTAAGAGGCGCCGCGAGAAGGTGTCGACACGAAAATAGATGCGCCCGCGCACATAAAGGGCGCATGACACATAATGTCAACATGAAAGAGTTCAAGCCTTGGCATATGTAAGGGTATGTTGACATGAATATGGATGCACCTATGGCGCACCTTCAGGGGGCGCACATTCGAGCGCCGCAGAAGTAGACCACGACCTGATATTCGACGGCCATAACTTTTCACAGAGGAGCTCGGATTCACGCAAGGTTGGAATTTTTGGAAAGCTTACGAGGTCCTCTGTCACAAACTATGACATATCTTTAATTGGGTGGGAAAAAAATTCTTAAAAATGCAAAATACAGTTCGCCACTTTTGGGGTTTGCTTAGGGTCCTCATCTACCGTCATAATGAGATGAATTAATTGCAACCTAGAGGTGGTTGGGGTAGATTTGGATTTCCTCTCTCTTCCCTCTCTCATTCTTCCTATAAATTGTAAGGAGGATTCTTTCTAAAGGTTGGAAATTCTTGTTTTGCCCTCCCTTCTTGTCTTTGGCGAGTGAATTTGTGGAGTTCAAACCTACCATTAAAAATTGTAATGCAACTTTGCCTCTTGGCATTTTATAGTGTGTTGCATCAATCTTTGGAGAAAATAATGCATGTCTGTGGATGATTCTCAACCCTCCCTATGTTAATTTTCATCCTCTTGATCTTTCACTACAAATCAGTTATCATGCATGATCTTGCATTGCATTTTTATGGTTCGTGTTTATTGGCAAGACAGTGTTCTTCATTCCTCGATGCATCACCTTTGTAGCTTAGGTTTTATTTTAATCATCTTCTTACCCCGTCTCCTTGGAAAGTTAGTTTAGGTTTTGAGTAAACCCTCTGCATTTTTACGTGTGCATCTGAATAGAGGAATAGGAACCGGCCTTCATCCGGAGAGCTTTTCCGTTTTGCAAGGTCCCACACTTGGGAAAAGCTCCATGTTATGCAATTGCACTAAGAGTCTCAACCCATCGAGTTGCGCAGACATTTAGGGGTGTTGTGATTCGCCATCAATAGTTTTGGCATGCCCGGTGGGACGAAGAGGTCATTCCACAGATTTGAAGGAATTTTCAAGAAATTTGGACTAAAAATTGCAGGTTTTACAATTTCAGATTTTTCACCTTCCAGGCTGAACTTTGAAATCGATTTTCAAGGGCTTAACTTGCTCAAAACAAGTCAAAATTTCACCAGTTGATAGATCGGGGATAATATTCAAAAGGGTATTCTTAGATTTTTGAGATTTTGACTTTCAAAATTTCATGGTTTTTTGAATTTCGGATTTCGGGATTTCAGAAATCTGGCATTTTTGGGTTTTCAGGACTGTCATTCCAAATCAAATTCCAAACCCTAAAATCTCAAATGTACAGGTCTTTTAAAATTTTGAGTTTAAATATTGTCAGGTTTGGTGTGTAACTTGGCAGAATCTAGCCTTTTGAGGCTCATTATCTAACACATTTGGCGACTCCAAGGGGATAGAATTGATGGTTTAGCAGAAATTTGCCCGAGGCATATGAGAAGAATTCGAACCAGTCCGATACTCGAGAAGAGGGGCTATTTGTCCACTTGCAACTATCTCCACCTTCGGAAGGAAAGGAAAGGAAGAAGACCACAAAGGTCACCATCTCCACCTAACTGGACTTTGTCTACACCTCCACCCGATAGACCTTTTCTCGCATCAACAAGGGTTATCACGCCAATCGAATGGCGCAACCACCGAATCCCTTTGTCAATTTCATGCGGCAGCACCACTTGCCCTCAATGCACGAATCCAGCCTTCCAATTACAAACATTGAAGAACATTCCATTTTTCAACTGGAGAAAATCATACCACTCCCGGTGATCATGTCAAAGACATTGCTAACGCTTGTGTAATCCATGAGATAAATGAAATGGATGTTGCTATCAAATTGCTTAGCATCTTCATTCAAAGGGAGGGCATTGCAATGGTTTAGGAGCCTTGGAGCTGGTACTATCCAAAATTGGAATCAGTTATGCATAGTTCTCCATGAGTAGTTTGGAGAAAAGGGAGACAATTTGTCTCTGCTAGAACAATTGACAACTATCAAGAGAGCTCCCAATGAGCAGGATGACTTCAACTTCAGATTTCAAAGGTCTTGGGATAGATTCCAAAGTGGCGTTAGGCCAATAGCTGAAGGTGCTTTTCTATACTATCTTAAGGCTTTGAATTCTGATATTTCTATGTTAATTCAATCTATGGGAGGCACAACCTTACCTGCTGCTTATAGCATTGCCATTAGGGCTGAAAACTGTCTTATTCAAGCTGGTAAGTTGGCTCCTAGGCCTCCCATGCCCTTGTATCCAAACTTAGAAAATCCAAGCACTAGTCAAGCACCCACTTTGGCTCCTATTCCCACTCCTAGAAATCAAAGTTCAAATGAAACTTCTACTTCATCCTCTAGTGCTTCAAATGAACTCCAGGAGGTTATGAAACAATTGCGAACCTTGAAATGAGCCGGTGACTATCAAAAGACAAAGAAGCTCAAATTGCTAGACCATATCACCTCAAGCGCAGCATGCAGGCTAGGCCCCCATACCAAAAAAATAGGTCACCAGCTCAGGCTGCAAATCAAAATCAAAGCCAAGTAAGGCCTCCCACTAATAGACCATTTCAGCCCTATAACCCCAATGTTGCATCTACTTCTAAAGCATTAGTGCCAGTCCAAAACAACATAGCTCAAGAGTATGATTGGTGTTTCCCATGCAATGAACCTCACAACCAATCTATGTGCTTTAATGGTGCTTTGAACCAAGCCTTGATGGTGACAACTACTGGCATTGAGGGTGAAGTGAGCCAAGAAAAAATCAGCAACAAGGGACGTCTCAAAGAAACACAACTCCAAATGATACCACACTTGCGAATGGCAAGTGAGGATTTTGTGGCATGAATCAAACAATTTCTCGGAGCGTAGCAGCTAACACAAGATCCAAGAAAAGGAATATAGGTGAAGGGCGAGTCATTGGCTCCAAGTGATTTGCAACCTTCCAACACTCCACAAGGTGTTGGTAAGAAAAATACAGCCCAAGCATGCAAGGACAGCCCAAACCACCTTCTAAGCCACTCAAATGCCAATGTTGCTGCCCATGCACAAGAAAGGAATGTGCAACCTAAAGGACAACAAAGAGATCTTTCATCCCCATTTAGCATCATTGATCAAATGAAGAAGACAAATGTGAATATATCAATGTGGGAATCTTTATCCATCCCAGGAGCCAAAGAGATATTCTACAAGCTGCCATGAAGAATTGGTCAACTTTGAACCAGCAGGTCCATATGCGAGAGAATGTCCTCACAAACGCTACTCATCCTGAAGGGAATCATGGAGGACAACAAGGTAAAGTTTTGAAGCCCCCTCCATTCTATGTTTCATTAATCATTGGGGATAAACTAGTACACAATTGCATGATTGATTAAGGGGCAAGTAGTTCCACATGCCCAAGCAAATAGCCGATCACCGGTCTCCAATATGAAGTCATATCAAAAGGGGTAGTGCAATTGGATGGGACAACAATGAGCAACGGTGGGAGTGATTAAAAGTTTGAATCTTACCTTGCATGCATGCCCCAACGTTATCGTTTTGCAAGATGTGTCGGTGATAGATTTGCCATCACTCTTTGCCCTATGCTTATCAAGGATTTCACTGACCAAAATTGGAGGCTACTTATCCACCGATTGGTCACACATGTTGTTCAGAACAAGATATGGTACTAAGGTCACAATCAGATCTGAACCAATTGCAAACTTTCATATTGAGCCTCATACTCCAAGCCAAATCAATGCCAACTATTCAACATTTGATCAAGAAGATTATCCAAGCATAGATGAAGCTGACACCAAAGTTGGAAGCATTCCAGATTTGACTCTTGATGAATGGGCAAGCAAGGTACATGCTTTTGATCCCTACCAAGAAGTAGAAGAATCTGAACTAGGAGTCTATTGCATACGTGAAGAAAACCAGCCTATTCCTAGCATCACCAAACAAAACCTTAAGGATGACAATGAGGTATGGAAATTATTTTTCGATGGATCAAGGAGTAGGCAAGGTGCGGGGAGGAGGAGCTATGTTGTTTCACCTCAGGCATCAAATATTATTCAGCTTTTTGTTTCCAGTTTTCTTGTTCAAACAACACAGCTGAATATGAGGCCTTGATTCATGGACTTCATTGGGCTAGGAAAAAGGGCATAAAGAACTTGCAGTGTTCGGGATAGCAAGCTAATCGTCAACCAAGTCGGGGACAACACGCTACAAAGAATGACCTCGTCAAGAACTACAAGAACAGGTATGGGACCTCATTAAGGATTTCAAGCTTTCAACATCGTGTCCATACCCGTGAAGAAAAATGAAGCAATGGATAGGCTCGCACTGTTGAGCATTGTTTGATGTGGTTGACAACATCAAAAGGGGAAAAACACAGCCACATATCCATGTGATTTTGAGGCCATCAGTTCCGAGATAATAACACAAGCTGGCAGTGTTTGAGAATGATCAACGTATCGTCAATTTCTTACAAGAAGAGGCTGAATTCTCACTAGGAATCAAGACAGAATCGAGAGCAAAGAATATGGGGATCAAGTAATACAAACACTGAGACAAACAAGCTTCCCAAGGGTTTAGTAACATTGAGTCTATCTTCAACCCTAACGACTAGTTCCGTAAAGAAAATGCTAACATACGAGTCAAGAGAGAAGATTTAGAGCCAATTGGTTGGGAAGGCAAAACACTTCAAATTGGCAAAGTGGCCACCGAAAGCAGAGAAATCAGATTTCATACAACTTTGCCAAGAATTTCCAGATGCCTTCGCTTGGAGCTATGAAGACTTGAGAGGTTTCAATCCGAAGTTGGCACAACATACCATAGAATTGGATCCAAATGCTAAACCCATCAAAGAAGAGACCAGTCAACCCTCACATTGAGCCTCTAATGAAGAAAGAGCTAAACAAGTTAATAGAGGCAAGCATTATATTCCCGATCAAGCACTCAAGCTGGGTTGCAAACTTGGTTCCGGTCAGGAAGAAGAGCGGAGAAATCAGGCTGTGTGTAGACTTCCGAGACCTCAACAGGGCATCTCTTAAAGACCATTACCCACTTCCTTCAATGGAACAAATATTGCAAGTGGTATCCGGTTCGGAGAGATTCTCTCTCTTAGATGGCTACTCAGGGTATAATCAGGTAATGGTGAAGGAAGATGACTAGTTCAAGACGGCTTTCACCACCAAATGGGGCACATATGCCTACAAGAAGATGCCATTTGGCCTATCAAATGCTGGAGCCACTTTCCAAAGGGCAATGGATATGGCATTCAAGGGGTTGATCAATAAAATAGTTCTGATATATCTTGATGACATCACTGTATTCTCCAAAAATGTAGTGGATCACCTCTTTCATCTGAGGCAGGTATTTCAGAGGTGTAGAATATTTGGGGTATCATTGAATCCCAAAAAATGCATATTCCTGGCTCACGAAGGAAAAATTCTAGGCCATATTGTTTCAAAGGAGGGATTGATGATTGACCCAGAAAGAGTTGAAGCAATTCGAGCATTGCCATTGCCAAGTCACAAGAAGGCTCTTCAAAGCTTCTTGAAAGGATCAATTTTGTCCGCAGAGCTTGTTCCAAACTTTGCAGCTCTCGTAAAGCCAATAACGCTGATGTTGAAGAAGAGCATGGAATTTAAGTGGACACCAAGGCAAGGCAAGTTTCGAGGCAATAAAAGAGGCTATATCTCAAGCTCCGACTCTCGTCAACCCAAACTTCTCCAAGGATTTCATGTTATATGCCTTCGGTGGTGGAGACACAATTTCTACAATCCTGGTTCAGCAAAACAAAGAGGGATTAGAACAACCAGTTGCTTTCTTTAGTCAAGGTCTAGAGGAATACGAAACAAGGTACTCGTTCATTGAAAAGCATGTCCTTGCAGTGATCAGGAGCTTAAAGAAATTCAAGCACCTAGTCTCAAACAACAAGATCCAATTGTTGGTCTCTCATGCAAGAGTCAAGAACTTCCTTTTAAACAAGGATCTAAATGAGAAACGTGCAGGATGGATCACTCGTGTCATGGAATATGACATCAAAATTAAGGTCACTAAGCTGGTCCGTGGAAAGGGATTATGTGAACAACTAGCTTTGAGTCGGCAAGTTGAAGCGGGTGATGAAAAAGAGACTGTCTTGGTACTACAGGATGGTCAAGAACAGGAAAATGATGACGTGCCCACTCCTTGTTGGACTCAGAATATGATACACTTCCTACAGACAGGCCTATGCCCTCTAGAAATGAGAAAAGCAAAGAGGAGATACTTTAGATTACAAGCCATTCCATATGTTCTTGTTGATGGTGTTTTGTTTAAAAAGACATCAATGGAGTTCTATTGAGATGCATTGGATAGGTCAAATTGAGAGGGTGTTATGAGATTTTCACGATGGAGATTTCTGAGGACATTTCACCCCACGAATGTAACGGCTCTCAAGATAATGAAGGCAGGGTATTATTGGCCCACAAAGTTTGATGAAGGATGCTATACATGGATAAGAAAGTGTAAGAAATGTGCACTCTTCATAGGAAAAGAAAGACTAGCAGGAAGACTTCCATTGCACCCAATTTTGGTTGACCAAGCATTTATGCAATGGGGATTGGACTTTGTCAGGTCATCAATCCAAACTCAAGCCAAGGCCACAAGTGGATTCTCACGGCAAATGGGACTATTTCACCAAGTGGACCGAAGCAAAGAGCGCTCAAAGAAGCAAATGAGTCTAGCATACTAGACTTTTTACGAAGGAATAGTGACCAGTTCGGTGTGCCGCCACTATCATATCGATAACATGCATTGGCATTCATAGGCTCCAAGATTACGAATGGGCTGTCAAGAATGGAATCTATTTGAGCACCTCTTCAAATTATTACCCGCAGGGTAATGGACAGAAGAGTCCACAAACAAGAATTTTCTAAGGATCATCAGAAGGACTCTGGATGAAAACCAAAGGACATGGCATACCAAGCTAAGATCAGCATTGTGGGCTGACAGAATAACGCCAAAGAGGTCTACTGGTAATTCTCCCTACAAGTTGGTCTATGGGAAAGAGGCAGTATTGCCTATATCATTAGAATTGCCAGCATTGGAGCTCATGAAGCAGTTGGAGTTGTCTGAGTTTGAACCAATGGAGGCCAGATATGCAGAGTTGATGGAATTGGAGGAAATTAGAGAACATGCAGTTCAAACAATTGAGAAGGATCAGGCCTTAGTAAAAAGATGGTTCGATAAGAAAGCAAGAGCAAGGACCTTCCAGGAAGGGGACCTAGTTCTGAAATGGGATGCAGATCGGGCAAAACCAGGAAGGCATTCCAAGTTTGATGCCATTTGGAGTGGCCCCTACATGGTCACAAGATGTAAGAATAGCAATGCCTTCCAATTGTCTACATTGGATGGAGAATAAATCCGATTAAGTTAATGAATCTATCTTAAACATTACTTACTTTGAAAGAAAAGGTTTACCCTTGTAAATATTAGCCTAGATTTCAATTCCTCTAAGTGTGTATGCACATTGTCTTGTTATAGTTAGGTTTCGTTTTCCCTAAGTGCTTCGGCATAGGTTTTGTTCCTCTCAGGTTGAATTTCTACGCTTTAGCGTCTTTGTCACAGAAGAAGTTGCGGTATCAAGCTTGGGATCAGATATCAGGTTAGTTTCAGGTTATTGCTTATGACTCCATGCCTAATGGATTGCTAAAAGGCCACTGATCTTCTACCTAGCAGGCAGGTGATCCCGTTGAGTCGCCAAATTGTTGTATATATCTTTCCCCCGGGTAGATATAGACAAGCAGAAGAATATGGAAATCAGAGAAAATCAAAGCCCGATATTTATTACATCACCAACAGCCCTTGGCGTAGGTAAGAGGTGCACGGCGTAAGGTGTCAACATGAAAATGGATGCACCCTTAGCGCAGTAAGAGGTGCATGAGAAGGTGTCGACATGAAATGGATGCGCCCTTGGCGCAGTAAGAGGTGCACGCATGAATGTAAGTCGACACAAAAATGGATGCGCCCTTGGTGCAAGTAAGAGGTGCACGGCGAAGGTGTCAACACAAATGGATGCGCCCTTGGCGCAGTAAGAGGTGCACTAGAGAAGGTGTCGACACGAAAATGGATGCGCCCTTGGAGCAGTAAGAGGCGCACGGCGTAAGGTGTCGACAAGAAAATGGATGCGCCCTTGGCGCAGGTAAGAGGCACACGACAGAAGGTGTCGACACGAAAATGGATGCGCCTTGGTGCAGGTAAGAGGCGCACGACAGAAGGTGTCGACATGAAAATGGATGCGCCCTTAGCACAGGTAAGAGGCACACGACAGAAGGTGTCGACATGAAAATGGATGCGCCTTGGCGCACGTAAAGGGCACATGACATAGAATGTCGACATGATAGAATTCACACCTTGGCACATGTAAGGGTATGTCGACATGAATATGGATGCGCTTATGGTGCACCTTCAGGAGACACAACATTTTGAGCGCTTTTCGACAGAAGCGTAACCCGACCTAGATATTCAGATGGCCATAACTTTTCACAGGGAGATCGGATTCATGCAAGGTTGGACTTTTTGGAAAGCTTACGAGGTCCTCTATCCAACTACAACATATCTTTAATTGGGTGGGAACAAATTCTTAAAAATGCAAAATACATTCGCCACTTTTGGGGTTTGCTAGGTCCTCACCTACCATCATAATGAGATGAATTAAATGCAACCTAGAGGTGGTTGGGGTAGATTTGGATTTCCTCTCTCTTCCCTCTCTCATTCTTCCTATAAATATTAAGGAGGGGCTTCTTTCTAAAGGTTGAAATTCTTGTTTTCCCCTCCCTTCTTGTCTTTGGCGAGTGAATTTGTGGAGTTCAAACCTCCCATTAAAAACTCGTAATGCAACTTTGACTCTTGGCATTTAATAGTGTGTTGTATCAATCTTTGCAGCAAATTATGCATGTTTGTGGATGATTCTCAACCCTCCCTATGTTTATTTTCATCCTCTTGATCTTTCACCGCAAATATGGTTATCTCAGTGCATGATCTTGCATTGAATTTTTATGGTTCGTGTTTATTGGCAAGACAGTGTTCTTCATTCCTCGGTGCATCACCTTTGTAGTTTAGGTTTTATTTTATGCATCTTCTTACCCTGTCTCCTTGGAAAGTTAGTTTAGGTTTTGAGTAAACCCTCTACATTTTTACGTGTGCATCTGAACAGAGGAATAGGAACCGGCCTTCATCCGGAGAGCTTTTCCATTTTTGCAAGGTCCCACACTTGGGAAAAGCTCCATGTTATGCAATCGTACTGAGAGTCTCAACCCATCGAGTTACAGACATTCAGGGGTGCTGTGATTCGCCATCAACAGCTTATGATTGGTATGAAGAATATTTGAGACAGGAGCGCATGAGGAAGATCCCGAGATGGCTCAAGAAGTCTCAGAATTGGGTTGAAGATGAATAAAACAGATTTATTTCTTATTCAATTTCTAACTTGTGTCTTTCTTGATTGTTGTTGAATAAGATCCTTGTGATTTTCATCAGATTAATAATGTATGATGATTTAAGCATGAGAATTATTTTAGATCTTTAAATGTAGTTTTTAGTGAAGGATTCTTCAATACAGTGCATTCATACAATATTTTTGTAGTTTTTAGGGCATTTGAAAGCTTGGTGAGGTGATTCATGGTTAGTGGGGTTTATCATAGCTTGAGAAGGTTTACTAATCCTTTAATGGAACTTATAAGTGGTATATGTACTTTGACATAGGTGACAAGATGAATATTTTTACTAAAGCCAATTCAAGTTGTTACTAGGCCATGCTATAAAACTAAGGGTTAGATTCAACATAAAAGGAAATTTTGACAACATTCATATATAAAATCTCAATCATTCTTGGTGAAAAGGTATGAGTTAGGTGTTAGGAGGATTCTTGTATAGTAGGGTTTCTTAAAAGGAGTTTTGAGGAGCTGAGGGTATTAAACACAATTCTTCTCTGCTTTTCACAAGATCTGTATTTGTTGAGGGTTTGAAATGCCATTTTTGGTTATCTAGAAGAAATAAATTCCTTCATCGAGATCAAAAATGGTTTACAGTGTATTTGGGGAAAATATTCTAAATGAAAAGTGACATTGTAATTAAGAATGGGTGCCAAGTTGTGACTTAAAGGGTGAAAATTCAAGATATGGACTGTATACAAAGAAATTGTGAGATTAAATAGAAATTTATTATTATATTCCTTTTAAAATTTATCGTATGAGACCAATGGGAATGCTTATGGATCAAAAGGGATATGTGTAAGGTGTTAAGGATCTTTAAAGGATATTGAAAGTGATAAAGTGCACTATGAAAGGGTTATCACCCTTAATCAAAACTGATTGTCTCATTTTTGAAGAGATATAGTGATTTTTGGTAATGTCTTGAGGTTAATATAGCCCTGATAGACTTTAGCAAGCATATAATTATTGAATGTATAACTTATAACTCTCAAGAGAAACCCTAATGTGGTCTAATTGTTGTAATGAGAAAGAATTATATAGTGATTGTGAACCATGCACTCGGGGGTAGTAGAAAAGTTGAAGAAAAGACAAATTTTCATGTCATACTACCACCTATAGTAAATCCATCATGAAGGTAAGTTCCTTATAGACCCAATTTAGTGGTTTGAAATAGAATGTAATACAAGTTACTGATATTTTTGTCCTCTCAAAGCTTAAAGGAGGGTTTTTAGTGTAACGGTGCTAGGGCATGAAGACTCGAAGCCTTGAATGGAATATTTTTGCATGAAACTTGGTGGTAGATATCCTTGCATGATCCTTGAAGAAATTCTAAAGTATTTTCAGAGTTCTACCAGTTAGAGGTTGAGGTTTTTCTTGATGAGTCCCTAGTTGGACTATGCATACAATTAGAAGCTTGATTTGGAAGGAACTTTTATAAAGAAAGTACTATCTAGACTTAAAGTTGATCCCTGAAACTTTAAGGGTATTACAAGTGGAATAATAGATGCCTAAAAACCTACATATTACATCCTAAAGCCCCCTTCAAAAAAATATTTTCATGACAAATTTGGAAGAAAGGTCTAATAAGGGTGTAAAGGTCAAAATACTAAGAAAGAGCTACATGGAGTTGTGTGAATAATTGTGTCTTGGAACTTTGCAATCATGTCTAGGGGATTAAAATAAAAATACTAAAAGCATAAGAGATTTGTGGGCTCTACTAGAATTTGATTTTTATTGGTAGAGAAAATAACTTGAACTAGGAGGAATATGAGACAATCTTGTACATTGGAGGATGAAGTAAGGTTCTTAGCTATATATTACATTCCTTATGTAGAAATTAATAGTTTTGAAGTGTCTACAAGGAAAAAGGAATAAATAACCTTGCAAAGAGAGACAAAGATAAGAAATTAAAAGCATGTCAAAGATGAAGATAGCTTGTAGTATTTAGTTGATGGACAAAGGAAGAGTTGAGTAAGGGAGTTATCTTTCGATTGATTTCTTGAATTATACACCTGAACTACTCATTTAAAGGTTTTTCAGTGATTGAGAGGTTGGAAAGAGATTAGAGCTCAATTAGACCAATAAGAAGGATGAAAAAAGCTAGTTCAAGTGGAAGTTAGTATAAGAGAAATCAAGAACATTGTTGAAGGGAAGGACCAGTATTTGAGGGAGCTTTTAGAGATTAGATGAACTTAAGACATGTATGAACATGATGGGAATATGACAAAGAAGAGTATGGTATAAATTTAATGATATATTGTCTTAAATATCAATTTTTGTAATTTGAGTTCATCTAAAATCTAGAAATCAAGATTTTCATAAAAAGGAATTATACTCCTTGAATGTATGAATGGTTGTTAACATGTTAAAGGAAGGTAAAGGGTGTACTTGAACTACATCAATTGGTATCGAGCTAGTACAATAAAAGAACCAGATATTTGAAAAAGCTTAGTGCAAGATATATTGTTTGGTTTTACAGGTTAACTACAAAGGAAGGCCTAAAATCACAAAGACAAAGAATGTGAAGAAAGGTTTAGAAATGGAGAAGGAAATTTCAAAGTTGAGAAGAGATTTGTAGAGTTTGGAAGCCTTGATGAATATGTGGATACAAGCAAGCAATCAGTTAAACGGTCAAGGAAGAAGTGAGTTAGGTGGATGAAGCCTAAAGAGAAGAGTGAAGTGGCCAATCAAGTCACTTATGAAACAAGCTAAAAGAAATGGAGGAAGTAAATAAGTGAGAGCCTATGGAGGCATAAGAAGAAGAGAGTTTCCATATGAGGAAGAAAATATATTTCTCATAGTGGAAAACATAGTGAAAGAAGAAGAATGGAGAAGAAAGGAAGTGCAAAATGAAGTGCCTAGAAAAGAAGGGTGGATAAGGAGGATGGTGTCCAAGAAAGAGACACTTATAGAGAAAATTTGGTCTCTGATTTTATATTCTAATGTTGTGTTTGCATGTGTGTATATAGGTATGAAGGATTTTGTGAAAAACATTAAGAAGAAAGAAATGAAAATTACAAGTGAGAAGCCAAGAAGAGACTCCTTTGAGTCAAGTGAACATGAAAGAAGGAAAGATCATGTTATAAAAAATTGTGAAGAAAATAATGAGGTATTACAATATGTTTATGACGAGGAAGAAGAACATATAGAGTTATATGATGCTATGGAAAGCATTCAAGAGAGAGAAGACAAGAAAAAGAGCAAAAACAAGAAGATAGATGACAAGAAGGTAAAAGAGAAGGACATAGTCACAAATATGGCATATAATCAGGTATGGAAAGATGAAAATTATGAATTTATTCATGCATGTGTTAGTGAATTATTTGGTATGCAAGATAACACAAGGAAAGAAGATGTTAGTGTTATGGAAAAATCACATCACCCCTGAATGCTTACAAGTGAATAACTAGGAAGTTAGTGTGATTTGTCAAACATGGAACTATCCCAAAGTGTGGGACTTTGCAAATGGGATATATCTCCAGAGAAGGCCAACTTCCTATTCCTAACCTAGTGCCAAACTATTCAAAATTGTAGAGAATGGATAATCTAACCCTACTCTAATGCTTTCCAAGGGGAAAAGGATAGAAGGATTGCATAAAAATGAAATATACTCTAAGGGAAGGTGATGCACTAAGAAGGAATGTTGAACAAATATGCATTGCATGGGAATGGAGAAAATAAAAATTGAGGAGGGTGGTCAAATACCATAGATAAAAAAATTGCTACAAACCCATTTTCCAATAAATACAACCCTATTTTAAACCCTGCAATACAAGTATGATAGTGCACAATAAACTTATATGAAATGAAAAGACCAGAAGATGCAATAAAACAAAAAGAGGGTTGAAACATCCACTAATATGAATTTTTATTACTCCATAATATTGATATAATTCATTACATTGAGGGGCTAAAGGCAAAAATCTTGTATTAAAATATTGAAATAGAGAGGTATGAAACTCCACATATTTCTTACAGACACAAAGAAGGGAGGGCAAATGCAAAGTGTCCAACCTTTTGAAATGAGCCCTTCTTTATAATTTATAGAAGAAATTTTAGCATGAGAGAGAAATTTTGGGTTTATATGCATTGTGGGTAACCATATATGCTTACATCATACATTTTTTTTCCCATGTCTCTCGGTACTTAGACCCCATGATGAGAAAATAGGTGCCCATACTCCATTAATGACTACTTCACCTACCTTGTCAATGTTTACTCTGAGAGTGTTTTATAAAATTTTGAGTCTCAAAACCTTCAAAATTACATTTTAATGCTTCTACACTATAGATCTTCTTCCCACATTTCCAATGGCTATGATTTTATCAAGATCTGATAAGTAAGGAAAATTTATGCCCATTTTTGTGGAGGGGTATTTTGGTTATCTAAGTCAGTGCATTGCATTAGATGGTTAGCTCAACCCGAGCTAAGGGGGTGAAATCTCCTCTATATTTCATGGCATCCTGTACCTACCAATTCCTCCTTTGTTTTTACTTGTTAGAAATTGAGCTAACTTTATTCACCGCTAACCATTCGTTTCATCCCCTCCGCCACTTCAGTATTCGACCCCATTGAAATCAACTCCTATTGAGCTCATTGTATTGATCTCATTAGGTGAGATTCCCATTACTCCCGCTTTGTATTTCCCATTTGGTGAGCTCCTTGAATTCACCTCATCACCAATCCACCTACTTTTTCATGATGTGGCACCTTCTTGACACCCCCGGCACCAATGTTCCACCTAACTCGACATGTCTACTGAGATCCCTGTGGCAATTTCAAGTTTTATTTTACCCTTCGAGTTTCATACTTCTCATGCCCTCCCACGTTGGAACTATTCACTTGAATCGACTCTCTAAAAACTCGAACCTCGAAAACCAAAAAGTTTGAATTTCATAATTTCAAGATTTTGGCCTTTCTTACCCCGACACCATGTAACCCACCGACTAGAGATCCAAAATTATTTTATCCAAAATTTGAAACCGCATCGCCCTTCATGTAGACCCTGATGTAACCGTTGACTTTGCACAATTTTTTATATTTTTGCATTCGAGATTTTCCTCCCACCAAAGTGGCACTATTCATTGAACTTGCCCCAGGTTTTCTCTAAAATTCTGAAGTCATTTTCCCCCGAAGTTGACCCCTCCAACTCGTTAACGCTTCACCGCATCTCATCGATGTTTCTCTTGGCTCGGCTCTGTGTTTTTCCTTTTCGACTCCACCTACCACCAAGTTGTCAAGGTGAGCTGACCCAAAATACATGCTAGAGTTGTGCATTAAAATCCTATATGAGCCAACTCCCCTCATCTTACCTTGTGATGTCTTAGTGTGAGCTTGCTTGAGTTGGCCCTTCTCCATTGCCCACTGATGCACTATTTGGCCGAGATCGGGGAGCTTAGCCTATCTCGGTACCTTCACCCCAAGGGCCACTTCCATGACTCAAACTCTTGACAAACCTCTCTACCCATCCAATGAACCAGATGCATATATGCCGTGTTGACTCATCTTCTCCTTCGCCGAGAAAACCTCCCTCCCCGTGGATCATGCACGCAACTAACTCGCTCAAAGCAGTCGACCTCCACACCAATCTCGCTCCAATGCCAAATAACCTTACCAAATAGCTCTATCCAACTGAGCTATGACTAAGCTCCTATCTCCTCAACCACCAAACATCCTTTTGAACTCACTGAGAAGCTTGCCAAGATGCTCGATGAGCTGATTCTAGCTCGGTTACCTTCTAGGCCCCCTTTCATGCAATTTATTGCATTCTTTAACATTTTTATTGATTTTCTTGAATGTTTTAGGATCAAGGGGGCATGGAAATGTAACAGAATGCCACAAACCAATTTTATCCATTTATGGCTATTTTTGGGCAATATTTCATGTTGGTGGGCCTCGGGGATGACATTACACTGATTGAGCTCATGGGTTTCCCCAAAACCTAGAAAAGGAAAATTACCCTGAATGGTTTGGATCCTTCCTGAATTCATCGTGAATGCTTTTAAGTCATGAATTACACCTGTAACTCTTTGGTTCACCTTAGGGCTCTATCATTTCCTATTGTCAATTTTGACCCGGGAGGTAAAATGGATAACAATTTGGTGACTCATGGGGACATCTAAATGCTAAATGTTCATAAACAAGTAACCCGAAGCCTCCACTAGGCGCTGAGTCACTATTGATGGTCTAAAATTGATCTCGAGCCTATGAAATTCTACCCCGGGAACCACTTGTGACATTGTTGATCCACCGAATTGACCCACTTCTTGGAATCCCAATTTTGTAAGAAAATCTCAAAGTTTGTATGAATGGAAAATTGTTTTGATTTGAAATTTTCTTTTCCTTTCACTTTTGACAAGTTTGATCTGTTTGGGATAAATTGAAGACTTGAACTTGTTTCTAAGACAAAATCTATGCTAAGTATGAAACACGTAGAAGCCAATTATTTCCTAGCACACATAGCTCATTGAATTTTTTTGAGTAAGACATTTGTTTATTTTGGACATCATTTAAATCTATTAAAATCTAATTTTACTTTTCTTCCGAATATTCCATTTTTGATTCTGCTTGGAAAACTACTGAAGCCAAAGATGCCCACAAATTATAAGATGTTCAACTAAACCAAATCTAAAGGATGAGTAAGGAAAATTTGAGGTTGATCTTCTGCTCAAAACCTAAAAATATCTTGGAAGAATTGGGAAGGATTCTCCTTGAGAATTAATTTTTAATTTTGTTGAGGTGTTAAATGCTCGAATCAGAATCGATTTGAAGGGACAAGAGAATGAAACTCTAGAAGTGGTCACTAAAGCTGATTTTAGTTGCTCTGTATTTGAAACCTTTTAAGAATTGAAAATTTTCCCTACAACTTTGAGCTTCTGTTACAACATCTCTTTCCCGAGAGGCATATTGAATTGTGTAATGATACAACTAGGAGCAATAAAACCTGTTCCTACAAAATTTACGTAAACTAAACTTATATACAACAAAAACAATGTGCATAAGAACTTAGAGGAATGAAAATCCTAAACTAATACGTACAAAGGTGAACATATTATTTTCAGTAGTAGTGCTTGAGATAGATTCCATTGACTAGAATCGGAGATCCTCTCCATCCAAAGTGGACAGTTGAAAGGCATTACTAGTCTTACATCCTATAACCATGTAGGGGCCACTCCAAATGAAATCAAATTTGGAATGCCTTCCTAACTTAGCCTGATCCATATCCCATTTCGAACCAAGTATCCTTCTTGAAATGTTCTTTCTTTAGATTTATTTTCAAATCTCCTCTTGATCAAGGTTTGATACATCTCTATGGTTTGCATTGCATGCTCTCTCATTTCTTCCAATTCCACCGAGTTCTGCATACCAAGCTTCTATCGAACTCGAACTCAAGTATTTCATGATCTCCAATGCCAACAAATCAAGTGATATAGGAAGCCTTGTTTATTTCCCATAAACCAACTTTTAGGGAGAGTTTTCTATTGACCTTTTAGGTGTGATTCTATCATCCCACAAGGCTGATTTGAACTTAGTATGCCACGTCCTCTAATTTTCATCTAGAGTCCTTATGATAATTATAAGAAGATTCTTATTTGTGGACTCTACCTTCCCATTACCTTGGGGTAATAATTTGAAGAGGTGCTCAAATAAATTCCATTTCTAATAGCCCATTTTGTGATCTTGGTACCCAGGAATGCTAGAACATTATCTGATATGATGGTGGGTGGGTCTCTAATCTTGTCACTATCCCCTCATTGAAGTCCAGTATGCTAGACTCATTTTCCTCCTTGAATTCTATTGCTTCGGTCCATTGGTGAAGTAATCCGTTACGATTAGGATCCACTTATGACCTAGGACTAGAGTTTGAATTGATGACCTTGATGAATTCCAATCCCCATTGCATGAATGGCTGCTCAACCAAGATAGGATGTAATGGAAGTGCTGCTAGCCTCTCCTTCCCTGTGAAGAATGCACATTTTTTACATTTCTTAATCCATGTATAACAATCACTTTGAAAATGTGGGCCAATAATACATGTCTTTCATAATCTTGAGAGTTGTTACTCATGGTGCAAAGTGACCTCTAGCCTCTCCATCGTGAAACTCATGTAGCACATTTTCGATCTAATTTGTCTCAACGCACCTCAATAGGACTCCATTCACATATTTATTGAACAAAAACCATTATGGAATAACTTGGAGTCTAAAATATATCCTCTTTACTTTACTCATCTCCTGAGGGTATAAACCTATTTATAGGAAATGTGTCATATAATGAGTCCAACAATGAGTAGGCACAATATCATTTTCTTTTCCTTGATTATCCCTGTAATACCAAAACAACTTGTTCTTCATGATTTGCCTCATTATTTTGACTAGAGACCAGCTGCTCACACAATCCCTTTCCATGGACCAATTTGGTGACTTTAATTTCAATGTCATACTCCATTACTTGGGTGATCCAACCTACCCATTTTTTGTTCAAGTCTTTATTCAAGAGGAAATCCTACTCCTGAGGACACCAACAACTAATTTTATTGTTTGAAACTAAGTGCCTGAAATTCTTCAAACTCCTAATAATTACGAGGACATGATTCTCAATGGAGTACCTTACTTCATAGTCCTCCAAGCTCTGATCAAGGAGGTGACTAGTTTCTCATATCCTTCTTTATTTTTCTACACTAAAATGGTATAAATAGTGTCTAAACCACCAAAAGCATAGAGCGTGAATTATTTGGAAAAGTCTAGATTTATGAGAGTTGGGGCTTGAGATATTGCATGCTTGATGGCCTTGAAACTCTCTTTTCCCTTCACTTTCCATTTGAAACCCATATTCTTCTTCATCATCATAGTCAATGGCTTCGCAAGAGCAAAAAATTCGGTACAAATATGTAGATAAAATTGATTCTTTCTAAGAAACTTTGAAGGGATTTTTGTGACTTGGCAATGGAAATGCACAGATGGCTTTATCCTCTTAGGATCAATTACCATCCACTCCTTATATACAATGTGGCCCAAGATATTTTTGTGAGCTAGGAATATACACTTCTTTGGGTTTACTCAAATCTCATCATTGGAAAAATTTCCTGAGGTGGAAGAGGTGGTCTACTACATTTTTGAGAATATGGTGATATCATCAAGATAGACAAGCAATATCTTGCTAATCAACCCTTTAAATTCCATAACCATTGCTCTCTGGAATGTGGATCTTATCTTTGATAATATGAATAGCATTTTCCTATAGGAATAAGTGCCTCATTTGGTGGTGAAACCATATTGAATTGGTCTTCTTCCTTTCACCATAATCTGATTTTAGCTCGAGTACCCATCTAGGAGAGAGAACCTTTCCGAGAAAGCTACCAACTAAAGTATTTTCTCCATAGAAGGAAGTAGGTAGTGGTCTTTGAGAGATACCCTATTTAAGTCTCAAAAGTCCATACACAACCTGATTCATCCATTTATTTTCTCACCATCACTAGATTTGAAACCCAACTTGAATGCTTGATTGAAAAATAATGTTCACCTCAATGAGCTTGCAGTTCCTTCTTCATAAGAGGCTCGATATGGGGATTACCTAGTCTTTGTTCTATCTAATGGGCTTAGCTTCTAGATCTAGTTCAATAGTATGTTGTGATAACTTTGGATTAAATCCCTCAAGTCTTCGTAGCTCCAAGTAAATACATCGGGAACTCCCGACAAAGCTGTATAAAATTAAACTTTTCTTGATCAATGCTTACCTTGAAAATTTGTAGTACCTTGCCTTATCCCACCAAAATAGGCTCCGAATCCTCCCCTTTAACTTGGATATTTACCTTTTCCTTTCGGAATTTTTCATTTGGGTTGAATAATGACTCTAGAGTCACTAGCCCCTTAGGAAATTTGTTCATCCGTAGCTGCACTACTTGATCCTCGTATTGCTGATCTAATTTATCCATGTTCTTAGATGAGAACTCAACCTATTCTTGTAAGAATATAATGATTTTTTGATCAATCTCAAACACTTTCCAGCTTTGTTTATTGTATGGTACATTGGCCTTACAATTACATGGATATGTGGCTATGGTTTATCCCTTCTAATTCTATCAATCACATCAAATTTTGCTCTATTGCTGTAAGTTTATCCACACCTTCATTCTTCTTCTTGGTATGGAACTGATGTTAAAGGCTTTGAAATCTTTGATGAGATCCCATACCTTGTTTTTGTAGCTTTTTAAGAGATCATTTTACCCTTTGACTTGATTCACTATTAGTTCACTATCTCCAAATACCTAGAACTTCTTAATACCCCTTTTCCTTGTGCAATTCGATGGATTAATGCCTTGTACTCAATTGTCTAATTTGAACAATAAAACTAAAAATAGAAAGATGAGTAGTATTTGATACTTTGTGGTGACACTAAGACTACACTTCCTCCAAGTAGCACCTACCCGCTCCTTAAACCATAAAAATAGATGCCATACTTCATTGTCATCCTTGTCATCTCTGTCTTGGTGAGGTAAGGAATGGGTAGGTTTTCTTCATGTAAGCAATAAATGCCTAACTCAACTTCTTCAATTTATCTGTAAGGATCAAAAGCATGCCTTTTGTTTCCCCATTCATCTAATGTCAGATCTGGAATGCCTCCAACTTTGGTACCTACTTCTAGAGTGCTTGGGAAATCTTCCTGATCAAAAGTTGAGTAGTTGGCATTGATTGGGCTTGGTATGTTGGGTTCAATGTGAAAATTGGCTCCAACAATTGGCTCTCGACATGATAGTGGATTTGGCTCCATATATTGTTCTAAAAGCATATGTGACTAGTCTACATATAGGTACCCACCAATTTTAGCCATGAAGTCCCTTGATAAGCACAAAGAAAAAATTGAGGTAAGTCAATTACATAAACATCTAGCAAGATAGTTATATTGGGAGACACATGCAGCGTTAGGCTTAATCCTTTGATCACTCCAACTATACCTATTGTTGTCCCATCTAATTGTACCACTCCTTTCAATACTAGCTCATATTTTAAGCCCAATTGATCTTCTATTTTCTTTGACATTATCAAGATACTTACCTCAAATCAATCATACAATTATGTACTAATTTATCTATGATAATCAATGACACATATAATAGTGGAGGCTTCTAATTTTTACTTAGGTGACCTTCTTCTTGTTGTATGTATTAGTAAGAGCCTTCTCCTAGTTTTTAGATGATTAATTAGAAGCGGACCAATTTACCATGACTTCCTAAAAAATCTCGTTGCCCTGAAATTACTAGTGATACCCACATGGAGATGCTCACATGTGTCTTCTTCATTTGATCAATGATGTTAAAGGGAGACATGTTGTCTTTTTGCTATCCCTTTCTTGGCAAAACCTTTTCTTGTGCATGTGCATGGCTGGTACTTGAGTTGTCACAACGGGTTCCTTAGGCTGAATTTGTACATTTAGGTATGCATTTGACTTGCTAACACCTTGTGGGTGAGAGTGGGTTGAGTAAAAATTGGGTTAGATGACTTTCCTTCTTATATGTTCCTTATTCTGACCGTTGTGGTGGCTGCTACACCTTTGATAAGAAGCTTGGTTTACTCCACAAAAGGCTTCTGTTTTCCAATAGACCAATGTGGTTTTAGTTGGAGAAGAGCCTCTTGTGGACTTGTTTGTTGCTTTTTTCTTCCTCCTTTGTTTCCTAGGTCACACCAACTATTGCACCATTAGGGCTTGATTTAAAACACCATTGAAACACGTTGTTTGATTGTGAGATTGACTACATGGGAGGCACCATTCATACTCCTCTGAAATGTTGTTTTGGGTTGGATCAAAGGCTATGGATGTTGAAACTACATTTTGATTATACGGTTAAAATGGCCTAGAGAACTTGAGGTTGTCCTTAGTTTGGGTTTTTATTTGTATTCTAAGCTGGAGGTCTATTTGATTGATATGGGGGCCTATTTTCTTGAGCTTGAGGCTGATATGGTATAAAATTATAAGCTTGATTTCTATTAATAGTCACTAGATCATTTCCCAAGTTTTCCAGTTTTTCATAACCTCCTGAAGTTCCTTGGAAGTGCTTGAAGAAGTGGAGGCCTCACTATTGCTCTAATTTCTCGGGGCCTAGAATAGGGTTCAACTCAAGTGTTTGACTGGTTGTAGGATTTCCCATTTTTGGATATAGAGGCATAGGTGGCCTTGGTGCAAGCTTGCCAACTTGAATCAAAAAATTCTATGCTCTGATAGCTATGTCATAAACGCCAGGTAGTGTTGTTCCTCTTATTTATTGTATCATCATAGTAATGTCATAATTTAGAGCCTTCAAGAAGTAAAGGAATGCACCTTTGATAGTTGGCCTTATGGCTATAGTAATCATGTCCCATGTTCTTTGGAAACGAAAGTTAAAATCTTCCATTTGTTCATTTGGAGCCCTTTTGATTGTGGTCAATTGTTCCAATAAAGACATATTGTCCACCCTTTCTCCAAACTAATTGTAGAGAGTTGTACACAATTGATTCTAGTTTGTAATAGACCTTCCGTAAAGATCCTAAACCACTAAAAATATTTAACCTTGAAAGAGGAAGATAATAGTTTGACTACAACATCCATCTCATTGATCTCATGTATGACACAAACATTTGCAATGTCTTGAATATGGTCGATGGGAGTTGTATGGTTTTCTCTAGTGAAGTAAGGGATATTTTTAATGTTGTAACTAGAATCATATTTTGTGAATTGAGGGAAAGTGGGCTACTTCCCATGTGAAGTTGAAAAAGTGATTTGGTGGTCCTTGTGGTGGTTGTTGATGTGCCATCTTGATTGGCCTAAGAACCCTAGTTGATTGAAGGAAAGGTCTACCAAGTGGAGGTGTAGAACAAGGTTTTGTTTAGTGGAGATGGAGACCTATGTGGTCTTCTTCCTCTCCTTCCTCTTCCTGGAGATAACTACAAGTACAAAAATATTCCTTCTTCTCTTGTCTCAAATCTGGTTCAAATTCTTCTCATGAACTTGAGCAACTTGTGTTGCTACACCACTAAGTTCTAACCTTGGGAGTCACCAGATGTGTTGGAAATGAGCCTTTAAAGGCTATGGTCTTACCAAGACACACACCCAATCTTGATAAATAAGAAAACAAATTTGAAGGGCTTGAATGTTGATTTTTGGAAGTCAAACCTTGTCTTACAACCTGGCGTCTCCAAAATTCAAAATGCGAGATATCCCCAAAATCCCAAAGTGAGAAAAATACCAAATCTAAAAATAGTGCATAGTTGAAACTCTGAATTTCTGAAATCCAAAAACCAAAGTTTGAAATCTCAAAATTTCCAAAATTCAGAAATGAAAAAATCCTAAAATTATGAAAACCCAAAAAAAGTTCTCAAATTAATTCTAAATCATGTAATTCTAAAATGCAAAAATCCCAAAATTCCAAAATTCAAAATTTTGGATTTCTAAGAATACCCTTTTGATCTTCAACCTCCTATATATCCTTTGGTTAAATTTGGGATTTTTTTGCTCATGAAAAACCTCCAAAATTGATTTGAACTCTAACCCCGACACTAAAAAATATGAAACCCAAAATATGTAAACTCAAGTCCGAATTCCTTGCAAATGCCTCCAAAGTTGTGAAGATAACTTCTTGTCCCACTGGGCATGCCAAAAATTTTGTGTTAAAATCACAACACCCCTAAATTATTGTAAGTGAATAACTGGGCAGTCAATGTGATTTGTCAAACATGGAGCTATCCCAAAGTGTGGGACTTTTCAAATGGGATAGCTCTCCTGGAGAAGGCCAAATTCCTATTCCTAACCTAGTTCCAAACTACTCCAAAGTGTAGAGAATGGATAATATAACCCTACTCTAATGATTTTCAAGGGGACAAGGATAGAAGTATTGCATAAAAATGAAGTTTATTCTAAGGGAAGGTGATGCACCAAGAAGGAATGTTGAAAAAATCTGCACTGCATGGGAATGGAGACAAGAAAAATTGAGGAGGGTGTCAAACACCACATTCAAAACAACTACTACAAACCCATTTTACAATAAACACAACCCTATTTTAAACCCTGTAATACAAGTATGATAGTGCACAATAAACTTATATGCAATGAAATACCTAGAAGATGCAATAAAACACAAAGGAGGGCTATAAACATCCACATATCTATTTTTTTATTGCTCCATAAAATTGATACAATTCATTACATTGAGGGGACAAAGGCACAAATATTGCATTACAATATTCAAATAGGGAGGTTTGAAACTCCACAGATTTCTTACAACAGAAAGAAGGGAGGGCAAATGCAAAGTGTCCAACCTTTTGAAATGAGCCCCTCCTTACAATTTATAGAAGGAATTTTTAACATGAGAGAGAATTTTGGGTTTATATGAATTGTGGTAACCATCTCTCCTTGCATTATCCCTTTGTGTTTCCCATGTCTCTGGTACTTGGCCCCCATGTTGAGAAAATAGGTGCCCATAATCCATTAATGACTCCACCTACCTTGTCACTATTTATTGCATAGAGTGTTTTGTAATTTTCAGAGTCTCACAACCTCCTAAAATCCATTTTAATGCTCCCAATATGTATATCTTCTTCCCACCTTTCCAATTACTATGATTTTATCAAGATTTGACAAGTAAGGAAAAATTTATGCCCATTTTGGTGGAGGCGTATTTTGGTTATCTAGGCCTGTCCATTGCATTGCATGGTTGGCTCACTAAGAAAATTTCCAAGCTTCTCAAGAGTTAAGGGGAGAGATCTCCTCTGTATTTCATGATGGATTTTACCTACCAATTCCTATTTTTTTCATGTTAGACACCGAGCTAACTTTCTTCACCGCCGACCTATTCATTTCATCCCATCTACCTTTGAGATTCACCCCCTTGAAATCAACTATCGTTGAGCATGCTGCACCAAGTTCATTAGGCGAGATCCCCATTACTCTCAATTTTCATTTTCCCAGTCGGCCGAGCCCCTTGACGTCACCTCATCACCAACCAACCTACTCCGTGCATTGACATGCCACCTTCTCGCCAAACACCCTCGCGCCAATGATCCACCTAACTCGGTATGTCTATCGAGCTCCCCAAACAATTTTGGGTTTTTTTACCCTTATGAGTTTTGGAATTCTTATGCCCTCCACATGTTGGCATTGTTCACTTAACTCGACCCTCCAAAAATTTGAACCTTGAAAACCCAAAATTCCAAATTTTGAACTTTTAAGATTTGGGCCTTTCTTCCCCACACATTGTGTAACCCACCAATAGAGTTCCAAAATGATTTTCTCAAAACTCTAATTACATTTCCCTTCGTTGAGAAAATGTAACTATTGACTTCACATGATTTTTGGATGTTTAGACTCGAGATTTTCCTCCCATTGAGTTGGTACTATTCATCCAACTTGCCCTAGGTGTTTTCTTGAAATCCCAAAGTCATTTTCCACGAAGTTGACCCTTGAACTCATTAACACTTCACCGCATCTCGCCGATGTTTCTCTTCGCTTGGCCTATGTTTTCCTTACCGACTCCACCTACCACCATCTCGCCAAGGTGAGGTGACCTAAAATCCATGCTCGAGCTTTGTGTTAAACTCCCACATGATCTAACTCCCTAATCTTCCTTATGATGTCTCAAAGATGAGCTCGACCAAGTTAGACATTCTTCATTTGCCCACCGATGCACTATTTGGTGAGCTTGAGGATCTCAAATCTAGCTTGGTTCATTCACCCCACAAGCCACTTACATGACTCGGCCTCTCAATGAACCTCCCCCATCAAAAACCATGATGCACATATGCCGAGTTGACTCAACTTCTCCCTCGCCGAGAAAACATCCATCCTTGTTGTTCATGCACACAACTAGCTCACTCAACGAGTTAGCCTCCACACCGATCCCACTCCAAAATTGAATCAACTTGCCAATGAGCTTGCTATCCAACCGAGTTGTGATCGAGGTCCTAGGCTCCTCAATTGCTGTACATTCTTTTGAGCTTCTTGAGTTGCTTGGTGAGAAAATTCTATCTCGGTCACCTTCTAGACCCCCTTTCATGTAATTTATTGCATTCTTTAACATTTTATTTATTTTCTTAGATTTTTAGTATCAAGGGGCATGGAAATGTAGCAGAGAATGCAACAAACCAATTTTCCCATTTACAACTATTTTTGGGCAATATTTCATGATGGTGGGCCCCCGGGGTTGACTTTGCATTGATTGAGCTCATGGGTTTCCCCAAATCCCAGAAAAGGAAAAATTATCCTGAATGGTTCCGATCCTTCCTAAATTCATCGTGGATGCTTCTAAGCCATGAATTGCACCTATAACTCTCTAGTTCACAATAGGGCTCCATCATTTCCTATTGTCCATTTTTTTCCCTGGAGGCAAAATGTTAACAGATTGGTTCTTTAAAATTTGAATTTAACCATGGGTATATTATGCATAAATGGATTAAAAAGATAGTTGTGTGTGAACAAGGAAAAAAAATGCAAGAAATAAGATAATGGGGATATGGTAAGTAATGAAAAACAAGAATAAAATGATGGAAAAATATTAGATTTAAGTTTGAAACAAGCACGTAGTGAAGATGACCAAGGAATAAAGAGTGAAGAAAGAGTTTCTAGGTACAAGTCAACCTATGAACCAAGAGAAAGGACTAAAACTATAGGGGTATATCAGCATAAAGAGACAAGAAATAAAATATGGAAAGTCAAAGAAAGAAAATAATAACAAATAAGCCTCATAGGAGCTTGGAAAGAGAAGCAAGTGAATGAAAAGCAAGGTAAGCATGATGATTTGAATGTTTTGGTTAAGCAAGTAAAGAATGAGTCATTTAAAGATGAAAATGAGTTGTTTATGAGTAATAACATGCATGAGGAAGACCATGTGAATGAAGAAAAGAAAATGAAGATGAAGTAAAGGTAAAGGAAGTGAAAGTTGATTTTTTTTAAACTAGCATGTGATTTCAAAGAAGAAGAAGATCAAATGAGTCCTAAATTTGATGAAGCAAGTGAAGAGGAGAATGAATACTTTTATGAGGAAATACAAAGGCTTGAGGATCTATTCATGATAGGTATAAGCTTAAATTTGTCAATGGAGTATAACAACAAGCGAGAATATGAAAAGAAATGTAAGGAAAAATAGTGGTAAACTTGGATAATAGGATCCTAATGAATATGAAGGAACACTACAGTTCAAGATCAACAAAACAAGAGAAATATCAAGAGAATAAGTTAAGAATAATATGGATGAAAGAAGATGATCATAAATGACATGAAGATTTCAAGGAAAAGAAGAAAGAAGGACAAAATGAGACAAGTTTGTCTCATATTTTTACAACTAATGTTGCTCCTAGTTGTGTTTGTACAAAAAAGTCAAAGAATGATCAAATAAGGTGGAAAAAGACAAGAAAATGAAGGAAAAGTACAACTGAGTCAAGAAGAACAAAGAAATGAAGACAATGAGGAAGAATTGAAGCAAGATGAAGACATAGAAAAAATTTTAAAGAAAGAAGAGGCAAGTCAAGAAAATACAAGAATAAAGAAGTTGAAGAAGAAGGTAAACAAAGAAAGGATGGATAATATATCAAGCAAGAGAGATATTGGAAGAAGAGAAAGAAGACTTAAACCTCCATGGGGTTTAAATTTTTCCTACTAGGGGAGTATGATGAAGGAGCATCACCGTAAAGGATTAAATTTTGAAATTTTGTTCCAAGGTATGGGTTGAATGAAATTATAGTGGTCTAAATAAGTGTTCTTAGCTCCTCCATGGTATTTTAAGATCATCATAGTGTGTTAGATAAGAAATTTTAAGTTTCCCTCCAAAAGAGACAATTTGAAAATTTGAATGTGAAAGGTGTTGCTTGATAGTTGTAATGTGAAAAATGATGTCATTAAGGGTTGTAAGAGGTCATTAAATAATATACAAGATGTAAATAGAGTATTAACCCTCTTTTAGATGGAGTCCATTGTGAAAACTCAACCTCTAACTCTAATGAGTTAAGAGAATAAATTCTAACCACCTTGTGTTAAGCATGAATAAGAGTGAATTTCGAATAGAGGAAGCGGTTATGGTGGGTATGAAGAATATTTGAGTGAGGGAGCACGTGAGGAAGAGCCTGAGATGGCTCAAGAAGTCTATAATTGGTTGAAGATGAATAAAATCAGATTTCTTTCATATTCACTTTCCAACTTGTGTCTTTCTTGATTGTTGTTGAATAATATCCTTGTGATTTGCATTAGATTCTTAATGTATGATGTGGAAATAATGATGATTTAAGAATGAGAATGATTTTAGAGCTTTTAATGTAGTTTTAAGTGAAGGATTCTTCAATACAGTGCATTCATACAATATTTTTGTAGTTTTTGGGATGTTGAAATCTTGGTGAGGTGATTCATGGCTAGGGGGTTTGTAATATCTTGAGAAGGTTTACTAATCCTTTAATGGAACTTATAAGTGGTATATGTACTTTGACAATAGGTGAAAAGATGAAGATTTAGTACTAAATCTAATTCAATGTTACTAGGCTATGCTACAAAACTAAGGGTTGGATTTAGCATAAAAGGATATGTTGACAACATTCATGTATAAAATATCAATCATTCTTGATGACAAGATATGATTTAGGTGTTAGGAGGATTCTTGTATAATATAGGGTTTCTTGAAAAATATTTTTGAGGAGATGAGGATATTAAACACAATCTTATCCTGTTTTGCATGAAAGATCGTATTTGTTGAGAGTTTGCAATGCCATTGTTGGTTATCTAGAAGAAATAAATTCCTTCTTTAGATCACAAATGGTTTGCAAGTATTTGGAGAAGAGATTCTAAATGAAAAGTGATAGTGGAATTAAGAATGGGTGCTGATTTGTGAGGTAAAAGGCGCAAATTCAAGATATGGACTATGCATACATAGAAATTGTGAGATTAGATAGAAATTTCTTATTACATTCCTTTATAACTTTATCCTTGGAGACCAATGGGAATGATGATTGATCAAAAGGGATATGTGTAAGGTGTTAAATATCTTTAAAGGATAGTGAAAGTGATAAAGTGTACTGTGAAAGGGTAACTCAATCCTTAGTCAAAAGTGTGATTGTCTCATTTTGAAGAGATATAGTGATTTGTGGTAATGTGTTGAGGTTGATAAAGCCATGATATACTTTGGAAAGCATATAATTATTTAATGTATAACTTCTAACCCTCAGGAGAAACGCTAGTGTGGTATAATTGTTGGAATGAGAAAGAATTGTATAGTGACTCAGAATGACGACATACTCGGGGGGTAGTAGAAAGTTGAAGAAAAGAATTTTTTTTATGTTATACTACCACCTCTGGTAAATCCATCATGAAGGTAAGTTCCTTAAGACTCTACAAACCCAATCTAGTGGCTTGAAATATAATACAACAAAACTTATTGATATTTTTGTCCTCTCGGGCTTTAAGGAGGGCTTTCAATGTAACAATGCCGGGCATGAAGAATGAGGCTTTGAATGGAATAATTTTTGCATGAAACTTGGAGGTAGAGATCCTTTCATGATCCTTGAAGAAATTAAAAATTATTTTCAGAGTTCTACTAGTTATAGGTTGAGATTTTTCTTGACAGTCCCTAGTTGGATTATGTACACAGTTAGAAACCTGATTTGGAAGGCACTTTTACAAAACAAGTACTATCTAGACTTAGAGTTGATCCCTGAAAATTTAAGGGTAATACAAGTGGAATAATATAATCCAAAAACATACATATTACATCCTAAATCCCCCTTAGAACAAATATTTTCATGACAAAGTTGGAAAGAAGGTTTAATAAGGGTTTAGAGGTCAAAATACTAAGAAAGAGCTACAAGGAGTTGTGTGAAGAATTGAGTCTTGGAACTTTGAAATCATATGTAAGGGGTTAGAATACAAATAATAGAATTTTTAGAGATTTGTGGGATATAGTATAAGTTGATATGTATTATTAGAGAAAATAACTTGAACGAGAGGCATATGGGATAGTCTTGTACATTGGAGGATGAAGTAAGTTTCTTAGTTATTGATTACATTCCTTGTGCAGAAATGACCAAGTTTGAAGTGTCTATAAGGAAAAAGGACTAAATAACCTTGGAAAGAGAGATAGAGACAAGAAATTCCAAGCATGTCAAAGATGAAGAAAGCTTGTAGTAGTTAGTTGATGGACAAAGGGAAGAGTTCGAGTAAGGGAGTCCTCTTAAGATTTCTTTATTGAATTATACACCTGATTAAATACTCATTTAAAGGTGTTTCAGTGATTGAGAGGTTAGAAAGATATTAGCACTCAATTAGACCAAGAAGAAGGATGACACAAGCCATTTCAAGTAGAAGCTAGTATAAGAGAAATAAAGATCATTGTGGAAGGAAAGAACCAATATTTGAGGGAGATTTCGAGATTATATGAACTTAAGACATGTATGAACATGATGATAATATGATGGAGCATAATATGGTGTAAATTGAATGTTATATTGTCTTGAATATCAAATTTTGTAATTTGAGTTCATCTAAAATCTAGAAATCAAGATTTTCATAAAAAGGTATTAGACTCCTTGAATGTATAGATGGTTGTTAACATGTTAAATGTAGGTAAAGGGTGTAGTGCACATACATCAATAAAGATGAGGTCAAAAGGATGAAATGGATGACCTGCAAGTAAAGGAGATAGAAAATAAGGTTGATTACAAAGCTCTGAGTGTTGCTAAGGATGATCTCAACTCAGTAAAAGGTTAGACACAAGAAAAACAACAATAATACAAAGATAATATAATAAAGGCTAATAAAGTACATAAGATAGTGATAAATCTTATGAAGGATGATCATGAGCAATGTAAGCATGTTCCAAGGAGTTCCCGGAGGTCTATAAATGTTGTAGGAATGCTCAAGCACATGAGTCAATTCAAAAGTCACTAGAGAGCTCCAAAATTTGCATGCATATGATGATTTCTCCTTTGATTATGGAAATATTTAACTTAGTTTTATACGATTGATGATGACTTAGATCACAGAAACTTTCCCCATGTGCTTTGAGTCGGGATTTCATGTTTTCAAGGAGTGAAAATCTTCTTTAAAGCTTAGGGATTAGGTTCTTGGGGATGGATAATGGGTAGTTAGAAGATAAGGATGGGTAGAGAATGCATAGAGGTTTATATTTAGGATAAAAATGTCCTAAATTGCAAGCTAATTAGGCAAGTTAGGAATATGGATATTGATTAATTAATTAATTAATGTGAGTTAATTAATTAATGTGAATTAATAAAGATTAATAAGAATTAGATAATAAGAGGGCGTTTTATTAAATATTGATGGGGATGGAATTAAGTAAAGGGTGACCTAGATAGACCATAAAAAAATATGCACACGCTGGGTAGACAAGGGTAGAGATATTGGATTTAAGTGTCTACAATCCATCTTAAATTTATTTGTATTTAAAACCACCAAATTTAAATACCTTAAAAAGTTCCTTCCACATAATTTAAATGCTCAAAACGAAATAAGTTGATTGGAGATCATAATCAAGGGTTACTATTTTTAATGATTATGTGGTGCTTACTTGGCTATATTCATCCCTTATATTATTTTGTAGAGTCACTGTCATCTCTCCCTTAGCTTATTTTTTGATAAGAATTTTGGGCTAAATTTGATGTTGAAGTCATCATCAAGTAAAATTTCTAGCTACATATTTAAAATTTTCCTTTTGTTTGAAAAGATGTAAATTCTCTTCTAAAATTTGTTTTAAATAAAATTACATTGTTAGTTCTCATCCCTAGAGGTTGATTTGATGCTTATATTTTTGGGGTGTGATGCATTTATTCACATTGTTTTTATGATCGACCTTATTGTTTGCAATATAAATAGATAACATATTTTCAATAAAAAATTATTTTTCCCTTTAATACTATAATATTTGAGTACATTTTATGTTTCATGGTAGATTTCCTTTTGTATTCATTTTTATTATATCAATCTATCAAATTTAATCCCTAAATAACATGTCAAGATATTACTTGTTTAGTGAAAAGGCACTTTTCTCATGTCAAAATTACCAAAATAAACAATGGAATCATTGTTACTCCTAAATTTGGAAATGATAGTCACCCTTGCTTGTCAAATTGAAAATTCATGATAGTTTAACAATTTATTTGTCACCAATTTACATTTTAAGTAATATTCTAGTTTTTTTCTTTTTATATTTTTTTTGTGAAATAACATTTTTGTGAAGGCTTATAAATGACTAGGAAAAGCATCTTGATTCAAATAATACCTAATGAAATATCTAGATCTATTAAAAATTACATCCATAATGGGTTGTATGTTTACTAGTCTACAAGCAATAAAAACTACACATTTTAAAAAAGATGCATAGAAGAATAAAGTATAACATACCATGATTTCCTAAGAGGTAAGGAAAACATTAAAAAAATGAGTATTTCTATATCCCAAATTTTAGGTATTTGCATCATAGATCCTTCATTTGAAACATAAATACCATTTTATTAATAATAATAATATTATAAAAAAATTCTATTTTATAAACAAGTGAAATGAAATTATTTTAATTATATCAACCTAAAAATTAAAGCAATTTATTTTAAGAATATTTGAGATAGTATACAAAAATATATGACAAAAAGATAAACATCCAAAAAAGAGTAATATCCCGGATCAACATGCACATCCAAACAACCTCCAAAAAAATACCCCAACTAGAGCCACCAAGAAAACAATACAAAGAGACCCCATTAAAGGGAAAATCACAACATCTGAATACAAAATTTGCATAATTCGATCAAAGACACAATACTAACTAGATAGAAAATAAACTAGAAAACAACAATTAAGGGGAATTTCTATGTAATCCTTACTAATATTAGGCTTTTAATTAGAAACCATTACAAACCCCGCACTAGTACATTTCCGAGTGGATTCCTCATACCCAATGGTCTTGAGTGGTGCATCAATAATGATCCCATGCTCATGTATTTTATGGATTATTTCCTTGATGTTCCTATTTAAAATCTCATAAAACTTCTTTTCCTCACTTCAATCACTTAGATAATATTTGAAATCAACCTCCTTAAACCACGAGCCTTGCACACACCGACCCCCTCATAATAACACACACTGAATAGAATATGTGTTGCATTGGATAGATTAATCACTTTCCTTTTCTACCATATAGCATGATGCTTAAACTTCAACATAGTTTATTTATCTCTATAGTAATCAACAACATCAACCTCTATGTTCTCACCTCTATCCACTCACAGAGCTCCCGAAATTCTCCTTCTCCCTTACTTTTCCAGTTCAAATTTTAGGAAGTGAGCTTACCTCTCTTACGATCTTGCGTAAAATAAAGGCCTACAATTTAGGTTCATAGTTATCCTTTCCATCCCTTGTAGGATTTATTATCAATATAGGAAACTTTATATTGTCTTTGAGAAACTCTTGACCAATCTTAACAACTCAAACTATATAATTTTTCAAAGATCCCCTCTAAGAAATTTCATTTGTATGTTGACTTGCAAGAAAAGAACATGAAAGTGTGAAAGTGTTGAAGACTATACACTTTTCATGTATCCTCGCTGGGGTTCGGGGGTGCAGCCCCAATTTTTTTAGGCATAAATTTTTTGGCCTCGAAAATTACACCCGAAATATCGGGAAACGTGTTTTCTCATATGGGTGAGTTTTTGACCCATAGGTTTATGGGACGGGTTTTGCCCATGGTTTTGATACCTGATTTTGTGAAATTGCTTAAGCAATTGTCTATTTATATGGTTTTATGCATATGATAGAAGGTATGAAGAACATTGCGAGATGTGCTTTGAATTGGTGAATCAGATAGAAGTGTAGAGTTTGTTGAGCATAGCTCCAAACGGATTTGGGTATTGTATTGAGAGAGCGGTGGCTTGTAATAAAATCTGAGCAAGTGATTCTTGGTGGACGTAGCCCAAATTGGGTGAACCACGTTAAATACTATCTCTTTGTGTTGTGTTATTTTATTCTACAATTTTATTTCGATTTGTAATAATTTATGCATATTAGTTTCTACTGTTGCGATTCTGTGAGGGATTATTCCGCATATTTTATCTCTTATTTCCTAACAATTGGTATCAGAGCTTGGTTTGGTTTGCTGAAGTGTTGAATCATAGGGAAAGTTTTTAGCTTGAGTGGGAGCTATGGCAGATGATGGAAGATCTAGGGTTGATAAATTCAACGGGTAGAATTTTAGTCTTTGGAAGATGCAGATGGAAGATTACCTTTATCAGAAGGATCTTTATACTCTTTATCTGAGAAGGTGAACAAACCCTCAAGTATGACAGATGTGGAATGGGATTTGTTGGATCGGAAGGCACTTGGAACGATCCGGCTGTGTCTTGCATCTTCGGTATTATTTAATGTTTCAAAGGAAAAGACTACAAAAGATCTAATGGATGCATTAGGGAAGTTGTATGAAAAACCCTCTGCCTCTAATAAGATATTTTTAATGAAAAATTTGTTTAATATGAAGATGTCTGAGAATAGTTTAGTAGCAGATCATTTAAATGATTTCAATATGGTTGTGAATATGCTAGCTTTGGTTACAATAGAATTTGATGAATAAGTTAGGGCTTTATTAATTCATGCTCTTTACCTGAGAGTTGGAATAGCCTGGTAATGGCGGTAAGTAACTTGGTTCCAGCTAACTTGAAGTTGAAGTTTGAGGATGTTGTAGGGGTGATTCTAAGCGAGGAAATGCGAAGAAAAAGCTCTAGGGAATCTTCTACTTCAGGGAATGCTTTGACAGTGGAAACTAGAGGGAGACAGAAGAATAGAGGAAACCATGGAAAATCAAAAGATCGGGCAAGGTCAAAATCCAAGAACAAGATTGTATGTTGGAATTGTGGAAAGTTTGGGCATGCAAAGAAGGACTGTTGGGAGCTTTGGGATAAGAAGAAACAACAAGAAGAAAACAAGGAGGCAAATGTGGCAACGGGTAATGTATGTCAGGATGCTTTGATTCTTTCTTTGCACAATATTACTGAATCTTGGGTTTTAGATTCAGGGGCTTCTTTCCATGCTTCTCCACATAGGCATTATTTTGTTGATTATGTTCAAGGAGATTTTGGGCATGTTTTTCTTGGTGATGATGAGCCTTGCAGCATAGTTGGAAAAGGTTCTGTTCAAGTTAAGATGTAGAATGGGAATACTTGGCTATTGAAGGATGTCAGACATGTGCCTACATTAAGACGAAATTTGATATCGGCAAGGCAGTTGGGAAGTGATGGTTGTATTGTGATATTTACAGTGGACTCTTGGAAGGTTACCAAGGGTGCTCTTGTGGTGGCAAGAGGTAAGAAGGTTGGAACCTTGTATTTAACCACTTATAGCACTAATGTTTGTAATCTTATGGCTTCAGAAGTAGATACAACATTGTGGCACTATAGGCTCGGTCATATGAGCCATAAGGGCATGGAGATCATAAAGAAGGATTTTCTTGGATATACAGAAATAGGTTTGGAGTTTTGTGAGGACTGCATATATGGGAAATAGAAGCGAGTAATATTTCTCAAGGTTGGACCTACAAAGAAAGAGAGTAAGTTAGAGCTAGTGTATTTTGATGTGTGGGGGCCAGCTCAGGTATCATCTCTTGGGGTTTAAGTTATTATGTTACTTTTATTGATGATGCAACAAGGAAAGTTTGGGTTTATTATATTAGAAACAAATATGATGTATTTGACACTTTTGTTAAATGGAAAGCCTTGGTAGAGAATGAAATAGGTCTTAAGCTAAAATATATCATGTCAGATAATGGAGGGGAGTATTGCGACAATGAATTTGATGATTACTATTCTAAGAATGGAATCCCGAAGGAAAATACAGGTTCAGGAACTCCGTAGCAGAATGGGGTATCAGAAAGGATGAACAGAACAATAATGGAACATGCTAGGAGGATGAGGTTACATGCAGGACTGCCTCTTTCTTTTTGGGCAGAAGCGGTGAGCACAACTGTGTACTTGATAAACAGAGGACCCTCAAGTGCCTTGGATGGAGGCATACCTGAGGAGGCTTGGTATGGTAAGAAAGTTGATTATTCATTTCTTAGAGTCTTTGGATGTGAGGTGTTTGTTCACATAGACAAGGATGATAGGACTAAGCTAGAGGCTAAATCAGAAAAATGTACTTTCATTGGTTATGGTGGTGATGACTTTGGATATAAATGTTGGAGTATTAAGGACAAGAAAATCATTCGATCTAGGGATGTGGTCTTTAATGAGAAAGTCATGTATAAGCAGCAGTTGCAGGAAAACAGGGAAGAATCCAAGAAAGAATATGCAGTGGTAGAGGATCTTCCGGATGGGAAAGTGACACATGAATCAGTTCAGGAACCCCCTCAACAGGAACCCCAAACTCCTATATTGAGGAGGTCTTCTAGGGTAAGAAGAGAACCTGAACGTTTTTCTCCTTCTCTTTATTATTTATTACTCACGATAGTGGAGAACCGAGAGAGCTTTGATGAAGCAATGCGGGTAGATGCCGGAAGAAGTGTGAGCAAGCCATGGATGAGGAGCATCGGGCTCTCATGGAGAACCGGACATGGGATTTGGTAAAGCCACTCGAAGGAAAAATATCATTCTGCGAACAAGTGGGTGTACAAAGTTAAAGATGAAGGAGGAAAGAAAAGATATAAGGCCGGTTGGTGGTCAAGGGGTTTGCACGAAACAAGGTATAGATTTTGATGAGATATTTTCTCCGTAGTAAAAATGACTTCTATTGAAATCGTTCTAGGAATAGTTGCAGCAAAATACTTGCCGAGAATAGCTTGATGTAAAGACTACATTTCTCCATGGTGATTTGGAGGAGGATCTATATATGCATAGCAACCAGAGGGTCTATGAGGTCAAAGGTAAAGAGGAGATGGTGTGTAAACTGAAGAAGAGCTTGTATGGCCTAAAACAAGCTCCACATCAATGGTATAAGAAATTTGATAGATTCATGATGGAGCAAGGTTATATTAGATGTCATTCTGACCATTGCGTGTATACAAAGAAATTTGAGGATGGCAGTTATATTATCCTTTGTCTATATGTGGATGACATGTTGGTTGCAGGTAAAAACATGCAAAAAATAAAAGTACTCAAGAAGCAACTAAGTGAATCCTTTGCTATGAAGGATTTGGGGCAGCCAAACAAATCCTTGGTATGAGGATATCTCGGGATAGGAAGGAACGGAAGCTGACTTTATCTCAGGAAGAGTACATTAAGAAAGTCTTGGAGAGGTTTAATATGCAGGATGCTAAACCAGTTGGGACTCCTTTGGCTAGCCATTTCAAGTTATCAAAGGAGCAGTGTCCCAAGATAGAGCAGGAGAGAAACCAAATGTCCAAGGTACCTTACTCATTAGTAGTTGGCGGTTTTATGTATGCTATGGTGTGCACTAGGCACGATATTACCCATGCGGTGGGGAGCTGTGAGTAGATTTATGAGTGATCCGAGGTAAAGAGCATCAGACAAGCGGTAAAGTGGATCCTTCGGTATTTGAGAGGGAACCATGGGGATAGTTTTGTGCTACTGATGGATCGAGACACCACTTTACGTGGTTATGTAGATTCGAACATGGCTAGAGATGTAGACAGTAGGAGGAGCACGACAGTTATATTTACACTTGTAGGTGGGACAACAAAGTGAGCTGGATTTCACGACTACGAAGTTGGTGGCTTTTTCAACCACGAGGCCGAGTATGTTGCTTTTACAGAGGCAAGCAAAAAGAGATGATTTAGTTACAACAATTGCTTGAGGAGTTGGGGCATAAGCGGGAGGAATGTAAGCTTGCATAGTGATAGTCGAGTGTATACACCTAGCTAAGAACTCGCTTTCCACTCTAGGACAAAGCATATACAAAGTTAAGGTACCATTTCATCGGACAACTTTGGAGGAAGAGAAGTTGAAGTTGGAGAAGATTCATACCACTCGAATCCTCAAGACATGATGACCAAGGTGGTCACAAGGGAAAAACTGAAGTTGTGTTCAACTTTGGTTGGTCTTCACGAAACTAGTGAAGGGTTGAGAAGCTTGCTTAGAGGAAAACTAGTCTCAAGTGGGAGATTGTTAGGTTGTGGAGCTTGTTTTCATGTGTGAAAGTGTTGAAACCGTACACTAAGAGTATTGTACACTTTTCATGTATCCTCATCGGGGGTTTGGGGCACTTCAAAAAAAATTTAGGCGTAAATTTTTGGCCTCAAAAATTGCACCGAAATATCGAGAAACGTGCTTTTCTCATATGGGCGAGTTTTTTTGACCCATAGGTTTATGGGACGGTTTTTGCCCATGGTTTTGATACCCACGGTTTTGTAAAATTGCTTAAGCAATTGTCTATTTATATGGTTTTATGCATATGATAGAAGGTATGAAGAACATTGCAGATGTGCTTTGAATTTGGCTGTGAATTCTGTAGAGTTTGTTGAGCATAGCTCCAAACAGATCTGGGTATTATATTAAGAGAGCGGTGGCTTGTAATAAAATCGAAAGCAAGTGATTCTTGGTGGGCGTAGCCCAAATTGGGTGAACCATGTTAAATACTTTTGTCTCTTTGTGTTGTGCTATTTTATTCTATAATTTTATTTGAGATCTGTAATAATTTATGCATATTAGTTTCTCTAATTGCGATTGTGAGGGATTATTCTTTATATTTTATCTCTTATTTCTTGACATAAAGGCCTATAATTTAGGTTCATAGTTATCTTTTCCATCCCTTGGGATCTATTATCAATTAAGAAACTTTATATCTCTATTGAGAAACTCTTGACCAATCTTAACAACTCAAACTAATTACAAGATATAATTTTTCAAAGATCCCCTCTGAAATTTCATTTGTATGTTGCTTGCAATGAAAAGAACATGATTTATGAATTCACTATTGAATTCAACATTTCTCTATTATAACATTGAAAAACATCATTATTACATTTATTTGTTATAAACCATAAAGTTTTAGTGATTATAAAATACCACAAATTTGAAAAATAAAAGGAAAACAAACATTATTATGGATAATGTCAATAATATCTTTTGACATAATGTTTTTATGTGTAAAATATGTTCTAAGAATGTAAACCAAATCTAAAAAAAAAAATAAGGGAATTCAAAATAACATGCTTAATGTAACACATCAAACATATAAAGTAAATATAAACTTCCAATGTTTATTTTGTAGCAAATTTTTACCAACAACTAAATTGTTATGAATTAAACCATCTCATTTTTTTTGTTCCACACAAAAGGACCAAATGCCACTAAACCTATTTATCCACACTCTAAGGGCGTCATAAAATTTTCACTTGTTGTTCATTAATGTAATACACTTGGGGTGTATACAATATATCATATAGAATCTTAGAGTCACTTCCAATCAAGGGTAGACCTTCTATCCATTCTCAATTGTTCATATAATAGCTCCCATCTTCCACAATTAAGGAAATAGATTTGGTCCCAAAAAGTTACACAAGAAGAGTATATGTCTTGTAACTATTTGATTGAGAATATTTATATGTCAATTTTTATGAGGATATTTAGAAAGATAAAATAAAGGTAAATAAAATTAAAATAAATGGATATATAAACATGAGATAATTTATATCAAATTTGGGATCCTCACCTAATGACTCAAAAATTCTTAAAGAGATTATGCCTATTAAGAATCAAATAGCAGTCTACCAATCATACATTATGGTACCCGATTAAGTCAAGAATGATGGGTATCAAATATGGGGATAAGGGTTATAAATATGTACCATATAAATTTATTATGTATAATAGTATTGGATTTCCAACGCTAGGAGGAAATATATATATTCTTAGCATTCTTTTATGAGGTTATTCATGCTTTGTAGAATTAATCATCATTGAGGTATAACCCATTTAATTTATAAGTACTCTTTAAACCCTTAGTAATGTTCACATAAAGGACTATAAAATTTCATATCAATAGGGTCATGATGGTCAAAGAGTGTATAAACTTCATCATAAACTATAATTTTCTTTATATAGAGGTGGAAAAATCCTAGAATATATATCCTTTTCTTACTAACCTTATTACTAAATAATATATCATATACCTTTATTTTCCTTTCCCTTAAACAAGGAATTAACCATCTAATAAATCTCTTAAATTTCATCCACCAAAATTGCTCTTTTCCTTTCCACTCCACATAATGGTAGCACCCAAACTTGTCTCATTTGTCCTCAACCATATCAAGTTAACCTCATGTGATCGGGAAGCCACTTCCAAAGGTAAAACACTTCTACATATTCATTGGGGCATAAAGAGAACAAATGCCAAATTCTCAATGGCCAACTATAACCAATGAAACCCACACAAGGAAAAAACCCATATTCTTTAACATAAGGAGCCAAATTGTTACTAATAAGGATTATAACATCCCCACACTATTTATCATGATAAATGGAAAATAATTGAACACCATGGTAGATAAAGTAAAGGGTATGTTGAGGAAAACTTATTTTCCTTGTAGAAGTAGGAAGTCCAATCCAAAAGTAATAAATTTAAAAGAATCAAAACATTTAGGTTGAATTAATTTAATTTTTAGTGTAAATTAATTTGGAAATGGATGAAATGAGAATATTGCAACATGTAATGAGAATATTTTGATTGAGTACCTCACATGCAAGAGAAATTTATTTTAAAGAATGAAGCTATATTTATGTAGGAACATCCTAGATTTAAGAGCAATCCGATGCAATGAAAAATTATTTTCTTTCACTTTTGATGTTTTGATATTAAATTACAACTATTAATGCCACCAAAGGATCTTCAAGACTAAGGTCACACTATTCAAAAGGTCACAATCTCAATATCACTATACAAGTCAACTGCGTTTGCATTTCTAACTCAGAGTCATTTGTATATTAATTGTATTTGTCATTTTAAATTAATTTAGTTTATGAATACTATCTTAGTCTCCTTTTCTGCACTTATATTGATTCTAAATATGTGAGATCATTTTTCTCACATGCTTTAGTAGAAAGTTGAGTGTTCATAAACCTTTCATGTCTTCCTTTTCTTAAAAAATATTTAAATTGTGATCACATAAAGTTTAATTGTTGTCCAAAATAGCTAGGTTACAAGGTTAGGAACTTTCTCTTTGGGAGCCCATCTAACCTCAAGTAAATTAAAATTCCTTCATTTTAAAGCTTACATAAATAAGATGTTTATAAAATTTAATTTTAAAAATAATAAGGTATTACTGATTTGGGTAAGAAAAAATTAGTTATTTGTTTTTTCTAGTGATAGTTAAACCCTAGACCACAAAAAAATAAAATTAAGAACAAACGTGGTAAACTTCCTCAACAAGTATAATGTAAAGGGTATAGAGGTACCAAATAAAAAAGGAGGAAAAATTTATAATTATATAAAAAGATATTAACCGAAAATCAAGTCACCATCTATAAGAAAGAGGAATAATATCATCATGCAATTATTATGCATCTAATTTTCAATATTAACTCAAATCAACCTATGCTTCCATTGTGGTAATGTCTCTTATATTACTCATGTAGAGTATAATTCCATGTGTCATTCTAAAATATATATTTACTATGATATTAAAACATTTTAAAATATTATATTTGACTAAAAATAATTAATTACCAAATTAATGGCTTAAATAATCATTTTGATTTTTTAATGTACATTATACATTCTTAAAAGTCATTCTAAAATATTATATTTGAATATAAAGAAAATATAGAACTCATTAAAAATCCAAAATTATCAAATCTACTATATGTTTTTAAATTATAAAGCACAACTAAAATATGTTAAAAACTACCATAAACCATCAAACTATAGATATGATTTATAATATGTTGTGTGAATAGTTGTGAGTGCGTGGACCATCTACAATTGAGTTATACATCATATTTTTCTCAAGTGTCTACGGGTACCATAATAATAAATTGGTTGACCAGAGACAACCAATCCACCATTTAATTCAAAGGCATACGAAACTAACATATGTAATATAAAGACCCCCTTTAATATTAGGATAGAAAATTATTTATAAAACAAGACCAAGATGTTCCCTTCTCAAAGTGATGCGGGAGCATAACTTGCAGAGGCCATAACTTTTGATCCGACTGTTGGATCGTCTTAAAATTTTACAGGTGGTAGATATACATTATTACTATGCTAGGGTCAACTTTTCTTGCAAGGTTGTGCTCATTTTGGCACATTTTCGGGCTCGATTCCTTCATCTAGTGGTCTAAAATTGGCTCCGAATGTTTTTTCCGCTTTTGACTAGGTCTTAGAACTTTAATAACTTTTGTTGTGCTTTTAGAATAAGTCCAAATTTCGCGTGAGCCCTAATTTATGAATGCATATTTGGCACGCAAATTTTGGGGTCAATCCGAGTTGTTTTGCATTTTAGGGTTTTTTTAGCATTTTAGGGTTTTTTGGCATTTTAGGGTTTTAGAGTAGTCTTGAAATAAAAGGAGAATGGTAATGATGTAATAGATCAGTGTGAATTCCAGAATGAGAAGTAAGCTATTGTGAAACTCTTGGTTTTATTTGCAAAGGTGTTTATGTGTGTTTTTGGAGGTATTTCAACCTCTTGCAGCTGGATTCACATCAATTGGTATCAGAGCTGGATTTTGATCTTGCGGAAATAATTAAGGTAACATATTACATTTTTATGTGTAGTTTTTACCTCTATTTTATATAACCATGGCTAGACGCGGGAGGGGAGGTTATGCCCAGATGAATAGGCATATGCAGGAGCTACAGAGACAAATTGCTGAGCTCACGGGGGAAGTTACCCGCCTTAGAAGGAGACATGCAAATGGGGATGCAAACCCAGATAGTGATATTGAAGAAGAGACTCCATTAATGAATGAAGGAGGAGATGAAGAAGAAAATGAGAGAGACGAAGAAACCTTGAATGAGAGACCATTTGAGGAGAGATTGATCAAGGCTTTAGAGGGAAAGAATGACGACATCAAGATTAATGTTCCTGATTATGGTGGAGGGTTACGACCAGAGGAGTTGATTGACTGGTTAAATCGCATGGAAAAATTATTTGAGTGGAAAACCCTTTCAGAGGAGAAGAAGGTTAAGTTTTCATGCACTAAGTTAGCTGGACATGCATTGATCTGTGGGATCACCTACAAAATGAAAGACAAAGGAATGGAAAGGGCAAGATCCGAAACTAGAATAAAATGGTAAAGAAGCTGAAAGAAAAGTTTCTTCCTGTAGATTATGCTCAGACACTCTTTTGAAGGTTCCAAAACCTAAGGCAGAAGGATCTCAGCATTGAGGAGTATACTAATGAATTTTACAAGTTATCAATCAGGGTGGAACAGGGAGAGTCTGAAGAACAAAAGGCTACACGGTACATAAATGGGTTGAGTTACACCATACAAGATGAGCTGAGTATGCTCCGGATCCATAGCCTAGATGATGCTTATCAACTTGCATTAAAAGCAGAGGAAAAGAACAAGAGGAGTAATTTTAGAAGAGGTGTGAAGAGAGGTCCATCATCATCTCCAATGAGGGGTAGGGGTAGATTTGAATCTACAAAAGGTGAATCCTCTAATACAGAAGGGCATGAAGATTCTGGTCAAAGCCATGGTAACTACCAAAGAGGTAGGGGATTTCAGAGGGGAAGAGGTTATAATGGAGGACGGGGCTGGAATAGCCCCCAAAGGCAATATACATGTTACAGATGTGGTGAAGAGGGGCACAGAGCTTTTGAGTGTCCGCACTATCCTACACAAGATAGATGGCAAGGAGAAAAACCACGAGTAAATCTGGTTGAGGCTGAAGAGGAAGAAGAAATGGAGGTTGCTGCAGACTTGGGTGAAACCCTCATGATAAGGAGGACGATGATTGTCCCAAGGAAGGAGAAAGAACGTGATGTTGCTGGAGCTGATTCATGGCTTCGAACAAATATATTTCGAACAAGATGCACCTCTGGAGGAAAGGTATGTAAAATTATTATTGATGGTGGTAGTTGTGAAAATATGGTTTCAACTGTAATGGTTGATAAACTGAATCTGAGCTGTGACAAGCACCCATATCCCTATCGTATATCATGGTTCAAGAAAGGAAATGAAGTAACCATAGATAAAAGATGCCTTATAAAGTTTTCAATTGGGAATACCTACAGGGATGAGGTGTGGTGTGATGTTATCCCAATGGATGCATGTCATATATTACTGGGTAGGCCTTGGCAATACGATAGAAAGGTTACACATGATGGAGGGAAAAATACATATACCTTTTGGAAGGATGGTGTAAAGGTGGTCTTATTACCCTTCAAGGAAGAAGAGAAGAGTGAGGGCTTGTTGGCTACAAAAGAGTTTGTTACAGAAATGGAAGAAGTTGGATGTTGTTATGCACTAATGTCAAAGAAGTCGAGAAAGAAGGCTTTAATATACCTATCAGTGCAGCGTTAAAAGATACTAAAAGAATACAAAAATGTGATACCGTATGAGCTACCGATGGGTTACCCCAAAGCGAGATATTCAACACCATATTGATTTGATCCCAGGATCGGCCCTTCCAAACCAGGAAACTTATCGGATGAGTCCGACACAGAGTGAAGAGTTGAACAGACAAGTGACAGATCTAATACATAAAGGGTTAGTGAGAGAAAGCATGAGTCCATGTGCAACTCCAGCATTATTGACTCCCAAAAAGATGGAGACTGGAGAATGTGTGTAGACAGTAGAGCCATAAACAAGATCACGATTAAGTATCGGTTTCCAATTCCGCGATTGGATGATATGATGGATGTGCTAATGGAGCCCGATATTTTAGCAAGATTGACCTACGGAGTGGTTACTACCAGATCCGAATCCGTGAAGGGGATGAATGGAAAACTACTTTTAAAACAAAAGATGGATTATACGAGTGGATGGTGATGCCATTTGGGCTATCTAATGCACCCAGTACATTCATGAGGTTGATGAACAGAGTACTCCGAGAATACAATGGTAAGTTTGTTGTTGTCTATTTTGATGATATTTTGATATTTAGTAAGACAGTGGAAGAACACTTGTTACATCTGAAATTGGTGCTAGACTTGTTACGTAAAGAGAGTCTATATGCAAACTTAAAGAAGTGTAGATTCCTTCAGAAGAGTCTTGTTTTTTTGGGATTTGTCATATCAGGGGATGGAGTGAGGATGGATGAGGAAAAAGTAAAGGCAATTCTGGAATGGCCTATTCCAAGGAATGTGACAGAGGTTCGTAGTTTTCATGGATTGGCAACTTTTTATAGGAAGTTCATCAGGAATTTCAATAGCATTGTTGCACCCATAACAGAGTGTACAAAAGGGAGGGAGTTTGTATGGACTAAGGCAAGCAACAGATAGTTTTGAATTGTTGAAGAAGAAAGTATCAGAAGCACCTGTTTTGGTATTGCCAGATTTTAGCAAGGTCTTTGAGGTTGACTGTGATGCCTCACATGTTGGGATTGAGCCGTGTTGAGTCAAGAAGGACGACTAAAGGGCATTCTTCAAAAAAAGCTAAATGAAGTCGAGGAAATATTCTACTTATGATGTGGAATTTTATGCTATTGTTCGTGCACTAAGGAACTCGGAGACATTACTTGGTAGCAAAGGAATTTGTACTCTTCACCCACTTACCATGAAGCCTTGAGGTATGTAAACACACGAAGAAACTAAATAGTAGGCATGCAAAATGGGTTTCATTTTTGCAAGAATATACTTTTGTTTTAAAGCATAAGTCTGGTAAGCATAATCAAGTTGTTGATGCCTTGAGTAGGCGTGTAGCCCTTTTGACAACAATGGAAAATAAAGTACTAGGGTTTGAGGCGCTTAAGGAATCAGTATGGAGGTGATCCCGATTTTGGTGATGTTGTCGTAAAGCTTAAGGAGCCTACAAAGAGAGGTAGTGATTCTTTTGATTATTTGATACAGGATGGTTATTTGTTTAGGGGGAAACAATTGTGCATCCCTGCTGGTTCAATGAGAGAAAATATTATAAGAGAATTGCATAGTGGAGGGTCAATGACACTTTGGTATAAGTAAGACAATTTCTCTTGTCGTAGAAAAGTATTATTGGCCAAAGGTAAAGAGGGACATCAGTAGGGTTGTAGCAAGATGTAGAGTGTGTCAAATGGCTAAGGGTCATGCACATAATACTGGTTTGATATGCCATTGCCTATCCCTACAGGGCCATGGGTTGATCTGAGTATGGATTTTGTGTTAGGGCTTCCTAACACACAACTGAGGGAATGATTCTATCTTTGTTGTGGTTGATAGATTCTCTAAGATGGCACATTTTATTTCTTGTAAAAAAACTAATGATGCTTCCAGAATTGCAGATTTGTTTTTTTCAGAAGTGGTTCGATTGCATGGAATTCCAAAACGATCACTTCAGATCGGGACACGAAGTTTTTGAGTCACTTTTGGAGGACTCTGTGGAAGAAATTGGGGACACAACTACAGTTCAGTAGTGCATATCACCCTGCATCCAGACTGATGGGCAGACTGAAGTAGTGAACAGAAGCTTGGGAAATCTCCTACGTTGTATAGTTGGAGAAAAGCCAAAACAATGGGACTTAGCTTTACCTCAAGCTGAGTTTGCATATAATAGCTCGATAAACAGGTCAACAGGGAGGTCTCCTTTCCGTATCAGATATGGTAGGAATCCGAATGGGGTCCTTGATCTAATTGTTCTACCAGTGAAGATGAAACTAGTGATGATGCGTACATTTGCAGTAACACATTCTACAGCTACAAGATGAAGTGAGGGAAAAGCTGAAAGTGAGTAATGCACAATATAAAACAGCTGCAGATGCCAGGAGAGTAAGTGTATTTGAAGAAGGAGATATGGTGATGGTTCATCTTAGAAAAGAGAGGTTTCCAAAGGGAACATATAATAAACTCAAGTATAAGAAGATTGGGCCATGTAGGATTCTGAAGAAAATGAGTGATAATGCCTACAAGGTGGAGCTACCTGAAAACTTTGCTATCTCACCAGTTTTTAATGTTTCTGATTTATATAAGTTTCCAGGTCATGATGAAAATGTTGCAGAGGAGGAAGAAATAAACTGGAAGAAACAGATGCCGAAGGAGAAAAAGGAGAGGGTAATGCGTGTCTTGGACCAAAAGACAATCACTACTAGACATGGGAGCTACAACAGATATTTGCACAAAGGGGGAAGGTTTGCAAACAAGAAGAAAACACTTGATTCCCGAGTGGGAGCTGAGGAAAATTGATAAAAAGGCAAAATTAGATGAGTTCCACAACGCACTTTGCAGGAGCTGAATTCTTTTCAACCAGTGGAGAATGATGCGGAGCATAACTTGCAGAGGCTATAACTTTTGATCCGACCGTTGATCGTCCCAAATTTTACAGGTGGTAGATATACATTAGTACTATGCTGGGGACAACTTGCTTGCAAGGTTGTGCTCATTTTGGCATGTTTTCGGCTCGGTTCCGCATCTAGTGGTCTAAAATTGGCTCCAATGTTTTTTCTCGCTTTTCTCTAGGTCTTAGAACTTTAATAACTTTTGTTGTGCTTTTCGTAATAAGTCCAAATTTCAAGTGAGCCCTAATTTATGAATGCATATTTGGCACGCAAATTTTGGGGTCAATCCGAGTTGTTTTGCATTTTAGGTTTTTTGGCATTTTAGGTTTTTGGCATTTTAGGGTTTTAGAGTAGTCTCAAAATAAAAGGAGAATGGTAATGATGTAATAGATCAAAGTGAATTCTAGAATGAGAAGTAAGCTATTGTGAAACTCCTGGTTTTATTTGCAAAGGTGTTTATGTGTGTTTTTGAGGTATTTCAACCTGAATGGTATAAAAACAAAGTACATGGTTATAAAAAGAGAATATAATAAGAAATGTATGCATCCAACCCAACTAGATTATATCCAATAATAACCATAATAGGTTAATAAGATTCCAAGAAAAGTACATTTCAATAAAATGTTGCAAAATAAAATGAGATAATTTTTTTAAAAAGAGCTAATTTTTTATTTATTTATCCTAATAAGATGGTGTTAAGGTTGAATAAATGAGTGTGAAGTTGAACCATAAAACATAGAGTTTTCGAGATAAATATCAAGGAGACAATCTCCCTATCGTATCATCTCTATGATGAATATAGATAAACACATTTAAGTCTTGATTTCATATAAAGAGGCATCAAAATATACAACAATTATCATAATGCATTGGAAATTGCAATAAAAATATTCCCATGATTCTTTCTCATTATTAAATTTTTAACATGTTTACTATTATTATAGAAGAAATTTCTCCCCCATGCAAATTTAATGAGAGCATACCCGTAATTGACTTAAAGGAAATATCAAACCATAAAAGAGATTCTTGTAATTTAGAGTTATGTCCATTTTCTATTTGAATATAGTGCTCCAAGTAGTGATGCATTAGTGTTGACAATAGTTCTAATGATTTTATGTAGGATTTTTCGATCTCATTCTAAATCCTTTATCTATATCCCTTTTTAACATATAGGATCATTGATGAAAGATGTATTAAGCGGAATAAAATTGAGAATGATACCAATTCCTTGTAGGAAATATGTGCATCGAGCATAAAAAAGTGTCCTTGATCTCTCATCACATAACTTCATATATGATTAGAGAGATTTGAAATCATCTATATTATTCCCAATTGTTGTATATACCATACATATTAATATGTGAAGAATCATCATTCCATGTAAAACAATTGAAATATGAAGGTGATGTATGCAAAATTTATAAAAATAATTTCATATCAAACTTTATGATTTTTTCAAGCAAGTTTTTAGATAATAAGAAAATAATAGCTATATCAACCTCGATGCCACCAAGTACTATGAATTCTAGGTCACCAAATATCATAGCCAAACAATACTATCATGTCCACATTAAACTTGAAAGATACACTATTATTATTTGACATATTAAAAATGAAGCTAGAAACATTGTCTCTCATGTGTATTAAGTGCAACATAATTTATATTTTACATAATACCCATGAATTTTTGACATGTCAAAAAAATGAGAGGATATATTATACAATGGATATATAGATCCATCAAAATAAACTTTCCAAGGATTATAGTTTATGTTTGAAAAATAAAATGAGATAGACCAAATTACATAATGCATTAAAGATTATACTAAGTGCATGAACATGAAATGAAATGAACACAAGACGCCAATAAGTGGGATAACCATAAGGTAAAAAACCCACTGAAAATAACTTATCTTTATTGAGAAAAATATGTTTCACCCAACACTCCCACTATTTCCATGCATGCATATCAGTTACACATTCATGGAGGAATTACAAACTATCATAAACACTTTCTCATAGATCTTCATCCATTCACCTCATGTATTATGCTAAATTAGCTCTCAATCAACTCACACACACTTTGGATTTTTCATCAAATGAACCAATTCAAAGAGATCACCTTGATTTATATCAAGGCGGGTGGCCCAAAGTTGGGTCACTCTTATATTTTTATTTCAAATCACATGCCAACCCCCTGTGGAATTGCCATGCACTTATATTTAAAATATAAGTTATATTCAAATGTCATGACCATTTTATTCCTTGACAAGTTTTTACTAAAGTAATTTCCCACTTAATATTAATAAACCAACACTACCCCTTAATGTTAAGTAGGAAACATGAAAATTTACCTTTTTATACAAAAGGAATTACAATCCACAAATCATGAAAATTTAGGCTAGCATGTAGAATTATAATTCTTTTTCCAAATAACACATACCATTCACCTTTTTTTACAAAAGGAATAACAATCCATAAAACACATAAGTAATTTAGGCTAAAGCATGCAAAAATCATTTGTTCTCTGGATTTTAAAAATACATGGTACACTATTTGCAATGTTCTACGGGTTTTAAAACTCCATGGTACACTACCGTAGTGTTCTAGAATTTTGTAACTCTACAAAGACACTCTGCAAAAGGTGTTCTATGGGTTTTGCAACTCTGCAAGCACACTAGTGTAGTGTTTCATGGGTTTTACAACTCCGCAGCTTACTACTATAGTATTCCGTAAGTTTTGCAGCTCAAGTAATACATTATGCAAGTTGTTCTATACTTACAAAGTCAGTGAAGTAAAGAAGTAACCTACAGGTTTTAGAAAAGCTATGGAGCACTCGCTTTAGTGTTTTGTGGACTTTAAGAAGTTGCGGTAAAAAAGAAAGCGTTATGCGGATTTTGTAAAAACCGTGGTACACTAGGGATGATAAAAATTTCAAAAATTTCTCAAGATAAAGTGATTACCTATGAATTCTTACATAATATTATGGAGTTAACAAACTCTCATATCTAATGATTTGTTGGGTTTTACAAGTAAACTTACATAAAACAATATTTTACTCAAACAAAATGGAAATAGTATAGGGAGATTTCAATTGAATCAATTAGCTCGATAAGGGTTAACATTGAAAAAATAGGTGGCATTGTAATAACCATGTAAATAATTCCTTTTTATTTCCCCTTTAAGGGAAACTCTGAAAGGATAAAACTCATTTAATTCAAAGGTGAAGAAATCATTCACATGATCATTTAATTCTTTCCCATATTATTTAGAGGTGGAGATCAAAGTCATCCACATGATCATGTGAGTCAAACAACATATGATCAATTGATTCAGAGGTAGAGATCAATTTCATCCACATGATCATTGAGCCTTGCTCATTTGATTTAGAAGTGGAGATCAAATTCATCCACATGATCATTGATCCAAATTATACCACATGATTATTAGATTCGAGAGGTAAAGATCAAAGGTCTTCCACATGATATTTAGATTCAGAGGTGGAGAACATATTCACCATAAGAGCTGCGTACTTGATATGCTTCATTCTTTAATGATGATCTGTATTGTTTGTAAGATAAATACAATATTGACTTCCAAATAGAAGTAGAATGCTTCCTTTGACTCTGATATGAAGTCCATCACCAATATTTTTAAGCTATATAGATTCCTTTGCTTCTTCCATAATACTTCATAGTGATTTCTCCTTTCCACTCTAAGTGATTGATCCGTATTCAAATTGAAACAAGAACATCCGGGTATAAGTAACATGGTAAAAAATAAAAATATTCTATTAAAAATAATTCATAACATAGTTGATTATACCTCAAATATCCTTTTTTACCATTTTTCAAAGGTTTGTCATGGGAATCCTCGGGTGAATAATTATAAACAAGTCCTAATGTATATAATGTCGGTGATAGTTAAATAAATTTATCACACGTAAGTTTATAATCAAAGATGTTATCTCTTTGAAGTAAGTTAGTAGCATACAAAAAAGAGATTCAATAACATATTTTGTGATTTTGACATATAACCATGCTTAAAAGAATTATTTACTTAAACTTAAATAGTATATTTAAAACATTGTCTTAATCTCCTTCGCTTTTAAGATTTATATTCTTATTTCTACAAGTAATTAATGATCATAAATAATGCAATACTAATAAATATGTCTCTGTTTTTCAAATTTTACACATCATATTCAACTTGAAAGAAGAAAGCAGTCTTAGTGTACTACACTCTTAACTAGAGTTATAAGAGAATACACATGTATGTTGCACAAGAATTCATGAAACATTATAAAATTTATTTTGAGAGACAAATTGGGAGTAAACCTAAGATGCAAAGAGGTTTGAAACCAAATTAACAAGACAAGCTTCTTAAAACAAAAAACATCACCAATCCCGATAAGAAGGTTGCCAATGGTTTATCTTCCTAAGGTAATTATGAATGGTAATAAAACCATATTTGAGCCCATTTTAGAATTATAGACAAAGACACAATTAGAGATGACTCCCTCAACATATAAATACATCAAAGTCAAGAAGGATGAACATACTCTTGGACATTTGTTTCCAAATTCATGCAAAGAAGGACTAAGTAATTTTAGGATTTGTATTTTAAAGGAGAGTTAATAAGTCAATATAAAAAATGGTTTAAATTCTAAAAATTCATGCCAAATTTATAGGACATTATGAAAAGAAAAAGAAAACCGATACATCCATGAAACATGTAATCACCAACATTGAACATGTATAAATAACATTACTAATTTTTTCATAAAGCAATAGTTTTCTCAACAATATTTGCATGGTTCTTGTTCTCATTCTTCTTTATATTATTCTTACTTTGAAAATTATTATTTGAGTTAGAATAACAATCTAATTCTTTATGCCCAAACTTTCCACAAAAGGTACAAGTGCCATTTGTAGACACAAAATCTATGCACTTGGGTACATTTCTAGATCCTAAAGCATACTGATGAAAACATGTTCATAAACAAGAAAACTAGTGGTTAACAACTCCTTTGGGCCTTTTATTACTGTATTTTACACTTTAACTCGATTGATCTTTTATGACCTTGGACATTAGTGACCAATTAGGACATAAGTGCATAGGAACTCCTATCCCTCTTAGGCAATCCTTCCATTATTTATATTCTTCATAATCTTTTTGTTCTTTTTCTCCTTTTGGTCACCTTTTAAAACTTATTGATTTGTGAAGATTAATTACTTCATTTTAGCATGCAATTGGAACTTGATGGAAAATACAGTAACCGACATCGGTTAAGGTCGATTGAAGGCATCGATCGAGGGCAAGTGGAAGCAGAACCGTGATGAATTAGGAAGAACGGCATCGATTACCTATGCAACAAATTTTTAACTAAATCTCGAATTATATCTATTTTTAGCATTAAAATAGATTTATTAATTGTAATTGCATGGCTAAGTGCCCTAAGTCTATAAATGACTATATAAGCATAAAAGATAGGGTTTAGAAGTAAGTGTATGGATCATAATTACAAGATAATTATGTGAGAGAATTCTTGGTGAAAAAGAAGCAAAAGCTTGATGGAAAGAAAGTACTGAACATCTGAGAGGTGTGGAAGATTGTAAATCTTCATTGTATATCTTGTCAAAGCTTTGGATAATAGATTGACTTGTTTCTTGGTGGATGTAGCCCACACTGGGTGAACCACGTTAAATATGGTGTTGATTTATGTCTCTTGTTTTGTATATTTCTTCTAGTAGAATATCCACTTTTATTTGCATGTATGCTTAGATCTGATATATTGTTTGTAAAACCAGGTGTGCTAACCCCAACAACTGGTATTAGAGCTTTGTTTAAGGGTTTTGTGTGTTGACATATTTACTCACAGAGGGTTTTCTGATTGAGTGGGAGCTACAAATGGCAGAAGATAATAAATACAAGGTAGAGAAATTTGACGGCCAAAATTATCAATTATGGAAGATGTAGATTGAGGATTATTTGTATCAAAGAGATTTTTACTTACCGTTGGATGAGAAGTCTAGACCTATGAAGATGACTAATGAAGAATGGAAGATTCTTGACAGAAAGACTTTGGGATCTATAAGATTGAGCCTGACAGCATCCGTGGCTTCCAATATTATAGAAGTGGCTTCTACAGTAGACTTAATGAAATCTCTTGCTAATTTATATGAAAAACCTAGTGCTTCAAATAAAGTTTATTTGATGAAGAAACTATTTAGTTCTAAGATGCATGAAGGTGAATCTACCTCTATTCATTTGAATGATTTCTGATCTATTGTAAATCAATTAAAATTGGTTGTAATACCATTTGATGATGAAGTAAAAGAACTTTTATTATTATGTTCTTTGCCTAATAGTTGGGACAACTTGGTAATGGTATTAGTAATACAACATCTACTAATAATATTTTGAAAGTTTGATGATGTGGTTAGTATAATCTTGAATGAAGAAATTCGCAGGAAGAGTACAGAGGAAACATCATATGGAAATGCTTTGAATGTAGAAAGTAGGGGTAGGCAGAAGGAGAGATCTAAGAGTAAGAGTAATGGGAAATCAAAGTCAAGGGATAGTAGATCTAAATCTAGAAGTAAGGGAATTACTTGTTGGAAATGTGGAAAGAAAGGACATGCAAAGAAAGATTGTTGGTCAAAGGATAAAGAGAACCAACAACTAGATAAAGGTAAAGAAACAAATCTTGCTGCATCAGAGGTAATGCAAGATGATCTTATTATTTCTTTAGATAATAGAATTGAATCATGGGTTTTAGATTCAGGAGCTTCTTTCCATGCAACCCCTAATAAGGGTTATTTCGAAATTATGTCCAAGGAAATTTTGGGCATGTTTATTTGGGTGATGATGAACCTTGCAATATTACTGGTAAAGGGGAAGTTCATCTAAAATTACAAAATGGAAATACATGGGTATTGAAAGATGTGAGGCATGTGCCAAGCCTCAGGAGGAATCTTATTTCTGTAGGGTAACTAGGTGAATCTGGTTGCATGGTTACTTTTATAGGAGACTCTTGGAAAGTCACCAAGGGTGATTTTGTTGTGGTAAGAGGTAAGAAGGTAGGAATGTTATATTTATCTACCTGTATTATTGATTCCTTTTCTTGCATTATCTACTTTAGATTCAAATGCATGTATGTGGCATAATCGGTTGGGTCATATGAGTCAAAAAGGAATGCATATCTTAAAGGCTAAGGGTAAGTTATCATATTTGAAAGATTTAGATCTTGATTTCTGTGAGCATTGTATCTTTGGAAAGTAAAAGAGAGTGAGATTTCTCAAATTTGGGGCAACTAAGGAGTAGAAATTGGAGCTTGTACACTTAGATGTGTGGGGACCAGCTCAGGTAGCTTCTCATGGAGGATCCCAGTATTATGTTACTTTCATTGATGATGCTACTAAAGAAAGGTATGTGTTTATTGTATTAAATGTAAATCGATGTTTTTGAGACTTTTAAAATATGGAAAGCCCTTGTTGAGAATGAATCAAATTCAAAGTTAAAGTGCCTTAGATCTGATAATGGTGGTGAATATTGTAGCAAGGATTTTAATGATTATTGTTCGAGTGAATGGGATATGTAGAGAAATAATGGTTCCAAGAACACCATAGGAGAATGGTGTTGCGAAAGAAATGAACAGACAATCATGGAACATGCTTAGAAGTATGAGGATACATTTTAGATTGCCTTTGCGCTTTTGGGCGAAGCGATTGATACAACAGGTTTATTTGATTAACCATAGCCCTTCAAGTTCACTAGATGGAGGTATTCTAGAGGAAGCATGGGCCGGAAAAGAGGTAGATATTTCTTTTCTTAAATTTTTGGTTCATAAGCTTTTTGTGCATATTGATAGGAAAATAGAAAAAAGTTGGATGCAAAATCCAAGAGGTGCACTTTCATTGGTTATGGATCTAGTGATTTTGAGGTTTCCATTTTTGGGATTTAGAGAATTCTAAAATTATTAGGAGTTGTGATGTTGAATGGAATGAAAAGAGAATGTACAGGATCAAATTTTGGTACCCAAGGATGAGAAAATTGAGAAGTTTATTGATGAAAATGAACTCTCAAGTTTTAAAGAAACACCTACAGAAATACACAGTAATTGTGTGGTCGGTTAGGCCACTAACAACATCGATCAAATGAACCACCGATGGTTACAAAGGATCCAAACCAACATCGGTTAGTTAGTATGACGTTGGTTAGAGGTGACCGATCGTCAGTCACTGTTCAGAAGTTGATACTAATGTCTAGGAGGCCCAGATAGAGCCTCTGGTACCCCAAACTCCTGTGAGAAGGTCACAAAGGGTAAGTAAACTTCAAAAATATTTACACCTTCTTTTATTTATTTATTATTGGTGATAGTGGTGAACCAGAAAGCTTTGAAGAAGCAATGCAGGATAAGACTCACGTTCAGTGGGAGCATGGCATGGATGAGGAGATGGACTCCTTGGAATAGAACCAGACTTGGGATTTGGTTAAGTTTCTAGCAGGAAAGAGAACATTGTAGAACAAGTGGGTTTACAAGATCAAGGAAGAAGAAGGTGGACAAAAAAGGTACAAGACAAGGCTTGTAGTAAAGGGATTTACACAGAAAGCATGTATTGACTTTGGTGAAATATTTTCTCATGTTGTTAAGATGACTTCTATTCAATCTTATATTGAGTTTAGTTGCAGTAGAAGATTTGCATTTAGAGAAAATAGATGTGAAGACGGCTTTCCTTCATGGTGATTTGGATGAAGAAATTTATATGCAACAGTGATTGCTTGGGTATGAAGTTAAGGGTAATGATAAATTAGTGTGCAGAGGTTGAAAAAGAGCCTATATAGACTCAAGAAAGATCCAAGGCAATGGTACATGAGGTTTGATAGTTTTATGCATGAGCATGGTTACTTGAGATGTGAATCTGACCATTGTGTTTATTTCAAGAAGCTTGAAAATGGGAGCTATATTATTTTGTTACTGTATGTGGATGATATGATTATTACAGGATCTAGTATGTAGGACATTGGTGAGCTTAAGAGAAAGCTATCTCACACATTTTCTATGAAGGATTTAGGAGCTATAAAAAATCCTTGGCATGTAAATACATAGAGATAAGAAAAAAAAGAAATTGTATTTATCTCAGGAGGATTATATCTACAAGGTGTTAGAAAGGTTCAACATGTAGAATGAAAAACTTGTTAGCACACCTATGGCTAGACATTTCAAATTGAGCAAAGATCAGTGTCCTTCATCACATGAGGAGGTAAAATACATGACACGAGTGCCATATGCTTTATTGCATTAGGAAGTCTCATGTATGCTTATGGTTTGTACAGACCAGGACATTACAGCGATGGGAGTTGTGAGTAGATATATGGCTAATCCAGGTAAAGATCATTGGAAAGTAGTCCAATGGATACTCAGGTATTTGAAAGGGACATCTAGCATGCAGTTATGCTATGGAGGTTCGGATATTTCATTATGTGGCTATGTTGATTTGGATATGGTTGGAGATCTGGATGGTAGGAGGAGCACTACTAGATATATTTTCATAGTAGGTGGAATGACAATTAGCTAGATTTCAAGATTGCAGAAGGTTGTGGATTTGTCTACTACAGAGGCAGAGTATGTTGTAGCTACAGAGGCTAGAAAGGAGATGATATGGATGAGTAAGTTAATGGAAGAGTTGGGAAAGGAGCAAAGTGATTGTAAACTGTTTAGTGATAGTCATAAGTGTAATTCATTTGGAAAAGAACTCAACATTTCATTCGAGAATGAAACACATTCAATTGAGGTATCACTTCATATGGTAGGTATTGGAGGATGGATAGTTGAATCTGGAAAAGATTCATACGAGCAAGAACCCTGCGGATATGCTAACGAAGCCATTAGCAAAGGAGAAGTTGGAGCTACACTCCACTTTTGTTGGTCTTCGAGTTTGAGACTTGAAGAGGAAGAAACAAAGCCAAGGAAGGATCCAAGAATGACATTGTATAGGTATGGTGTAGTAATTAAACTCCAAGTGGGAGATTGTTGAGTTGTGAAGCTTAATTACTTCATTTTAGCATGCAATTGGAACTTTCTGGAAAATACAATAACCGACATCGGTTAAGGTCAGATCGACATTGGTCAGGAAGAATGACATCGGTCAAGGGCAAGTGGGAATGATGACGGTTAGTGTAGAACAGAACTGCGCATGTTCGTTACTGCTGACGAAAGTTTTAATTAACTCTCGGGAATTATATCTATTTTTAGCATTAAAATAGATTTATTAATTGTAATTGCATGGCTAAGTGCCCTAAGTCTATAAACGACTATATAAGCATAAAAGCTAGGGTTTAGAAGTAAGTGTATGGATCATAATTACAAGATAATTATGTGAGAGAGAATTCTTGGTGAAGAAGCAAAATCTTGATGGAAAGAAAGTACTGAACATCTGAGAGGTGTGGAAGATTGTAAATCTTCATTGTATATCTTATCAAAGCTTTGGATAATAGACAGGTTGATTCTTGATGGACCTATCCCACACTCGGGTGAACCATGTTAAATCGGTGTTGATTTATGTCTCTTGTTTTGTATATTTCTTCGTAGAATATCCATTTTTATTTTCATGTATGCTTATATATGATATATTATGCATCATAATTGGTGTGCTAACCCCAACAAAATTTTGGCTTGGCCTTTCAATTATCAATTACAAAATTCAAACAAGGGAATCATATATATACTTAATTATTTCTCTCAAATAAGGGGCCAAACATCATAATCATTATATATCATCACCTAATCTTGCACAAAGGAACAAGATCACTACAAGGCATACATCTAGCACATCCATACAAGGGACAAGGGATGCATTATTCTGCATACACAACATAAGAGGGGAATTCATTATAATCATGACACAAATTCTACATACTCAAGACACTCTACATCTATCCCGCTAGCATCATGTAACTTGTAGAAGGGAAACCTAAGGCATCATTACACACACAAGAATAGAGAACTATATGGATTTTTAGATGTAGTGAAAATACTTAGTCGTAAGTTCACTCTCTTCGTGTGACCATCAAGGTTATTCTCGACTCCCCATTCTATAATTTTTTATTACATTTGATGTGGTTTATGGGCATGTAGGTAGTAGTCATCTATTTTGTAGGTTATATGTATAATCAACAACATTATATTAAAACTAGAGTGACAAAGAGATATCAACAAAGAAACTCCTCTATCCCGAAAAAGACTTGAAATTGAGCATTTGAGTGGACACAGGCACCCAACTCGATCCACTGGAACCCGGGCACTTCATTCTCCCATGGATGCTTCATCTACACATTTCTAGGGTTTTGAACCATCATCAAGTTTTGATGACTCTATTTCTGCTTGATCAATAGATACTTAGTCCATATCACTCCCAGGTTGCAAAATCAGCTAAGTCATCTTCCATCTCATTTACTTAGGGTTTTACATTGTTAAATTCTTATTTATTGTGTCTTATGGCTGTAATTATTATCGTAATATCATTTATTACGTAGTTACTTCTACGAAATTAATATTTAATTCAATTTATATTAAATCACCATCAAACTCAACCTTTATTTTTTTATTATTTTAAGGCTTGAACTTATATTTCAAGTTTGATTGCTTATTAGAATTGTTGTTGTTATTATTTCCAAATGAATTATAATTTTGGGATAACAATTCACGAGGAGAATTATATTTTAAGTCAAAATTTTCCATGACTCTTTCTTCTTGAATGAGTAAAGAAGACAAGGTATCTAAATCAGGTAAATTAGATTCATTTTGATATTTAGAATTCAAAATAGAAATGTAGTTTCTAAAATTTTCATGAATGTTAATCTGAATAATAAAGTATAGCAACTTATCTTGAAATAATTGAAAATCACAACCATCTAACTAAGCCTTAATGTTCTTAATTTTTGCTAGATAATTAACTATCTTTTCATCTCCTTTCATTGGAGTTGTAAATAGTTCCATTATTAGTTTTATTATTTTAGAGAGGAAAATATCCTCATGCATAGATTCCAATTGGGTCCATGTATCAGATGGAGACTCCATGTGTCCTATGTGTAACACAGATTCATCTTTGATACTTTGGAATAAGATTAACATGGTCTCTTAGGACTTTTGGGATAAGATGCTCAAGTTATCACAAATATCTTGTCTCATAGTGGCTCTCTTTTCAACACCATTAACTAAATCCCATAGCTTTCTAGCCATAAAGATAGATTTCAGCCTAATTATCTAAATACTATAGTCAGTACCATTTAACAACCGGGATTTATCCATGGAGAAATTAGATTAACTAGCCATATTCTATGAAGGAGTTAGTAGTTTTACAACACGTGGTATGAAGTATTTAACAATTGTAAATTTTAATAAAATGAAGGAAAAACATTTTAAAAAACTCACAATTTATTAAACATACTCCAAAAAGTATGGGAACCAAGAAGAAAGCTACAAACACTTTCATTAAGGCATGAGAGGCCCTAATAAAAATGGTAAAAAGTTATAAAATTTTCAAAATTTGAAAAGTTGTGGAACAAAGAACTAGTGTTCCATGGGTTTTTTAAATTTGAGTTCTGCCGGAACATAAAAGGCTATAGAATAAAGGCAATATTACGTGAAACAAGGGTGTCTACGAGATAAAAAAGTAACGTCATAGAACACTTTGGAAGTCCGTGAAGCAAGTAAAGATGGCTGCAAAACACTTGAGATACACAAAATACAACAGAGAGTCATGGTACACTAAAAGTTAGAAGAATAAAACTAGAGGGACGTGAAACCCAAGAAGTCCGTGAGACAAGGGGACACATGGTGCATGTAAGAAGAGGCATGGCGAAAACAAAGTAAGAGCCGCGTAATACTAAAAATCATGGTAACACAACAAAAATCGTGAGACAATGGAATGCAGTAGATAAAGAAATACCATATGAAAAATAAATTCCATAGAATAAAGAATCCACACAATAAGAAGAAAATAACCCGTGGATCAAAGGAATCCATGCGACAATTATAATACTAATCAGTGGAACAAATAAAACAAATAACTACAAACTTGAGGAAGGATAATTTTTACAACTTGATAATTTTTAAAAAAAACATGGAGTGACTAAGGAGAATTTGTGAAGCATGAAAATTATGCTTACGAAGGTCTACAAAATACCACTCAAGAAGAAATTTCTTGAAGAAGATTTGAAGTCAGCGATCTTTGAAATTTTAAAAACTAGAGTTTTGTAGGGTTTTTAAAATTGAGTGATCGAGATAAGAAAAAAATTTCTAAAAATCCATGGGATACTCAATATAAGTGTTGAAGTCTAGAAAATGTGCTACACTAAAAAAGGTCAAACAACAAGGAGGAAGGCCACAAAATATTTCGTAGTGTCACACAAAAAACTTAAAATATAATTTAAAACAAAGGAATATGTCCATGAGACAAATGAAGTGACACGAAATAAAGGTAAGTCCATGCACCACTAAAATATGCCACGCAAGTCACAAAAAGTGACACAATAAGAAAAACTACCAAAGAACTAGGAAAAGGGTGCATAAGTCTAAATCATGCCACCTGAGTATGTGAAAACTATGTAAAAGCAAAAAAGCTACTTTACAAGTATAAAACCCATAAATGAATTTACAAAGCGACGAAAGACTTTAAAAAATGCGACGAAAATGTATACCACGAAAAATTCAAAATATGACGTAAAGGTCTTGAAACTTGAAAAAATGCCACAAAGATAGAGAAAAGTTACGATACACTTAAAAAAGGGTGTGAAATATTCAAAATGCTTTAAAGGTCTTGAAACTTCAAAAATAGCCAAGGACGATTAAAACACCAGATCTAAGCATACATATTCAACAACGACCTAGGTTGTGATCATTTAATTTGATGTAAATTATCCAAACACTCCAAATTTAATCTAAATGCAAGGCATTGGTGTTTTGCACCTTGTAGATTTGAAAAAGCCATGGATCACGATTTAAGAGGTCATGAGTTCTATTTTTTTCTAAAAATTCAGATCCATAATATTCTTAACACTTGAAAATCAAATACAACAAGATCTATCTTGTCTTGAGCATAAAACTAACTTTGGTACCATGTTAGTTAAAATGATAGGATATATAATGCAACAGATTTATCGATCCATCAAAATAAACTCTCAAGGATTATAGTTTATGTTTTAATAGTAAAATGAGATATATAAAATTAGAGAATGCATTCGATATTAGATTAAGTGCATGAACATGAAATGAAAGGAAAAAAAGACACCAAATATAAGTTAAATTCAAATGCCATGATCGTTTTAGTCCTTGGTGGGTTTTTACTAAAGTTGTTTCTTGCTTAATATTAAAACCCCTACATGATGAAATTACTCAAAATGGACCTAAAGGAAATATCAAACCATAAGAGAGCCTCTTGTAATTGGAAAAAATAATATGTTTGTATTCTATTTGAATATAGTGCTCCAAAACAACAATGCATTTTTATTGAAAATGGTTATAATGATTATATACAACTTGATTTCATGTAGGATTTGTTGATCTCATTTTGAAGTCTCTATTAATATCTATTTTCAATATGCGAGGAGCATTGATGGAAAAATGTATTAGGAGGCGGATTTGATTGATAAAATACCAATTCCATGTAGGAAATATGTATAATGAACATCTGAAAGTGTCCTTGATCCCTCATCACATACCATCATAAATGATTGAAGATATTTGAACGAATATATGTTATACCAAATTGTTATATCTACCATAAATATTACTATACAAAACAACATATTTACATGGAAAATGACTTAAATATGAAGGGAATGTATGTCAAATTCAGAAAAAACAATTTCATGTCAAACTTGGCTCTTTTTGCAAGTTTTAAATAACATGAAAATAAAAACTTTTCATCCCGATCTAACTCTTACTATGAAGTATAGGTCCTCAAATATAATATCCATACAACATTGTTGGTCACATTAAATTTTGGAAGGTACACTTTTTTCTTTGACATATTGAAACAAAAGTTGTAAATTTTTTCTCTCAAGTGTATTAAGTGCAACACACCCCCATGCGACATACTTTATCTTTTGTAGTAGGGAACATATTGAAGAGAGACCATTTGAAAAGTGTACCAATTTCATTTTAAAATGAGATTAGTTTTATATTCTTTTTCTTATTTATGTTGAAATCCTTATTTTGTAGTCAAGTTCAATTTTAAACCACGAGTATCACAAAATGATATTATAATGTTCATATGTAAATATAGGCCTACATAGTGTGTGAGACGAGAATATTTTTTTCAACAAATAAATAACATACATATCTACAATAAATCTATCTAAAAATGCCTTTAGAGATATCATTCTCGAGGACTTATATTGGATTAGAGACATAAGTTGAATATGTGCCTTGAGAATTAAATATGTTGATGTTGTTTACATAGATTTATCTAAGATATGTTTGACGTATAACATCTATCGGTATTACATTTTACATTAACATATCTTATGAATATTTTCATTAAAATTTAATTGTGCAATATGTGTCACATTAAATGACACCATGTGAGACATAAAAACATGCACGCATCGTCCTACCACCCCCACCCGCATGCACATGTGCACACACACAAGATAAAAATGAAATATAAATAATCATATAATATTAATCCTTATTCCTTACCATAAATTTATATGAGAGATAGCCACAAATTTTAAACCCATTATATCCTTTTGTCTCTATATAAAATGTAGTTTTAGAAAGAATTCAACCTTACATTTGTGTATTGTTAATGCCCAAATTCTTTGTAAGGAGTCGTTGGTGCTTGCGTCCATGTTGTATTGGTGTAACTAGATTTGTATGCAAAATTTAATATTTAAATGGTATATCAAAATCAATGTCTAATTTGACCATAATATATGCTAGTGGTATTAGTGAGACACTCCATTTCTATATAATGCTTTGGTTAAGCCCTATAGATCTATTTATAATACTTAGTTCTATCTAAAGATTAGAGGTTAACTTGACCCTTGTATTCTTACTATTAATAAATCCAAGTAAATTTCATCATTTGGACATCTTGTTGGTGCATTAGGTACTACTACTTTGATTGTAATGCTTATAAACAAATAAAAATATCACATAATTATAGGAACCTTAGAAACCATTCCAAGAAAAAAATAAAATTTCAATGAAAGTGATTTTATTCTATTGTTATTATTCACCAAATTTAGTATTATTTGTGGAAAACAAATGAATACTATTGTTAAATACTTTTTGATAGATCTTTCTAATCCAACATCAGTTCTTTTCATATAAATTCCAATCATCAATCACCAAATTTGCATCTCTCATATTTGTGAGAAGTTTTAAAACCTTTATTGGTCTCACTTTCTCCTTCCTCTCCAAATAGTTTATCGAAAGTAACAAATATTTTGATTTCTTCCCTTAATATCTTGGCATGTATGCTTTTATTGCATTGCGGTCTATTCATAATAAGAGAAATATGTTCCTATATCCCACCAAAATGATAGATATGCCTCAAAATCCATGTAATCCTTTGTAGGAAATATTTTACAAAGTCGATTTTATGTTTTGTGAATATTTTTGAATGAAACTCATTGGATTAATCAATTTATATTTTATATTGTAAATATCTTATTAGAATGTTGTAACTTTTGTTCCTTCTAATTCTAGTAAATTATCATGTATAATGGGAAGGAATTTTTACCTTGGAGTCTCAATTTGGTAATTAGGTGTAGAGGTTTGTTGTGAAGTCACCAAAGAAATTGGTTGTAAAATCCTTGTTGAATTTTGGATTTATTGGCATGAAATAAACTTAGCTAATGTTATATACCAAATTCTAAGTTATGGTGGTCCGATGGTTTATTCGATCGCGATGGATGTGGTTTAATGATTGTTTAAATTGTGGGGAGCTATAACAATTTGTAGATTTATGGAAATATTATGTTATCTTTTTCTCCTTCATCTTAAACTTTATAGATTTGGCCCTATAGAAAAGGCACATGTGAAGTTGGAATGATCAAACTTCCCTTATTTATTTTAAATTTTTATACTACCTTCTTGAGACCATTTTTTTATCTTGCGTCTATTTAGAGGCCACTTTGATATAACTTTGGATTCATATTTATCATAACAATTTGTTTGTGTGCAACTTTTGCCTCTTGTTAAGTAGATTTATGATCTTCTTGTTGGTGACAACCAATTGGGTAGGAGATCATAGTGGTTGTGTTTCTTATATGGGTTTTCTTCTTTATCTTTGCATAATATTTTTATTGGACATATGTTGGGTTGTTGTAGGGTCTCTCCTAGGATTTACATAGCCGAAAGAGTTGGAAGTTAACCACATTCCTATTTTTTTTATCTTGAATCTTCCCTCCTTGTTGAAGAGAACCATTGTTACCACAATTAACCTATCTTGTACCTTCTCTTCACTAATACAAACAAAAAAATAGATCACAGGAGCCAACAAAACATAAATTTCATACCTCGTGGAGAAAAAAAGACAACACATCACAAACTTTATGGTTAGAAAAAACAACATATGAAGTAGTCGATACACAACATAAGAAAGTAATTAAACGTGGTCAACTAAATATTGATGTACCAATATATTAGAGTGTCTCAAATATGAATTAAGTATATCCTAGCTACATGAAAGTGGATGAATTATACAATTTTTTTTTCTCAAATTACACAAGCTATGTTGATATATGTGATGACCCAAATGCTACATGTATGATTGTTTGGTTTCAAACAATATCTATACATATAATTAAAGAAAAAAACATTTGAAGCATCCATATAACTAATAAATCATCAAAAATAATTAATTAATCATTATTATAATATAATCAATTAAAAATTTATACCATTTAACACAAAAGTAAGAAATTAATATATACGTCAATTATAGATGTGATATTATGAATAACTAGATATTTAACACTTCTCATAAAATAAGGTTAAGATTGTGAAAAAATAGAGTTTAGATTAGGATCATATAATATAAATATAGGAAAAAGGAAAAATATGCATGAGGGACTTTGTTTAAGATATAAAGATAATTTAGATTAATTAGCATATTTAGGAAATAATATTATATTATTTTATAGGCTTAGTTCATTAGTTGTTTTGTTAAAGCCTATTTTGAAGCATTTGTTTTAGTGGTTGGTCATAGAAGCCTTGTATAGGATAGAGGTTAGTAGTGTTCTTATTTTATAGGAAATTGGTTGTACTATCATTTTGCCTATTTAATAGGCCATGGCAATGTAATGTTTACGGTTTGATTATTCCGGATTTTATGGTATCACAACGAGAGATCTTAAAGGAAAAAACTAGAAGAGACATTCTTATGTTTTTATTGTAGCATTGAGGAAAGACAAAGCAAAGAACATGGTGTTTTTGTTGATTGTTAAGGCATTGTACATTTAAAGGAGGGCGTTTTTTCTATTTCATTCTTTTTCTGTTTAAAGGAATTTGTGGTGAAGAGAAGGTAGAGAAGGATGTTTTAGGAAGAGGAAATTTTGAGTGAAGGAAAGAATTTGTTGATGTGGAAGAAGCTCTATAAAGTAGGGGAGCTCAAATTCAACTCAAACTCAGCCCAAATTTGTAGCCAAGGGTGCCATAATTAGGAACATGGTTTCTTTTGAAGAATTGTGGTAAACAATCTAGCAATTTTAGTCCATTTGGCAGCCCATTCAAGCGTCCAAGCAAGGAGGAAGGTGCCATGTTGAGGAGAAGAACATCATTTGTTTTTCAAACACACAGGTGGATTATCATTGGATGATTTAATTCATATTATTTTTATCCAAAGTTTTGATAGATAAAACTATTTAGGATTTAATTGATTTTTAATTGCTGGAAAATCAATTAAAACTTAGAAAACCTCTTTTGTTTTTACGAAAACACTTTCCTTAAACAAATACAGTTAATTCCATAGCCAAAGAACCGTAAGGAGAAATCCTTGAAAATTTTCCACATTTTAAATTTTGATGTCCTTGTCCACGCACAACAATATTTTTGTAAATGGGGTTGTAAATCTTGAGATTTTAAATTTTCCATCTTTTAAAGGAAATTTTATCAGAGTTGTTATTTAAAATATCACAAATAGTATAGAGTTTTCAACTAAAAAATAGCAGTGTTATTTAATATTATGGTAGAATTAGTTTACAATAGGAATTTGTGTAAAATCTTTTATAGTTTTTAGGATGTAATTATCTTCATAAAAAACTAGGTCAAATGGCTGGTTTACAACACTTGTTGCTGCCAGATTCTCAAAAATTGACAGGCAAAAACTTTAGTTTGTGGAGTCATAAGATACTTACAATATGTGAGTATCAAAACCTTGATCAAATTGTTCTTGGCAAAGAAAAATAGTCAAATGATGATTAACTTTCAGTTGATGAACCTAATAACTATGATAAGCATCATAGAGAAGCATTGATGTTGTTAAAACTTTCAATGGCTGAAAATTTGATTCTTGAAGTTAGAAATGCAACTATTGCTTCAGATTTGTGGAAAATTCTAACATCTAAGTACTAGGATTTAGTACTCATAGGGTACTATACTTGAAAATTTTGTTATTTTCCACTAAAATGTAGGAGGGTGGTTTGGTCTCTGAATTCTTGTTGTAGTTGAAGGACATTTGTGATTAGTTGAAAGAAGTTGAAAATCCTTTAGATGAAAAAAGATATGATTTCTTTACTACTAAAACCTTCCAACATCATTTGACTCATTTGTTGAGTCCCTGCATATGATTGTGGAAACACAAGAGCTTACTTTTAAGAAGTTGCCAACACTTCTCATACAAAAGGAAAGATGGAAAGATCATTTAGTTACCTCAATATCAGAATCTATAGAAATTGTGTTCATGGAACCATAAAAAATCAAGGGTAACTAATAGAATGCTCATAGTTCTTTCAAATAATCCTATGACAACAATGTGATTACTTCTAAATCTAAATGGAAGTGTTATACTATAATAAATCGGGTCATGTGAAGAAATATTGTCACAAGAGAAAATATGATTTGGAAAATAGAAAGTATGTAAATGTGGTCAAAGAAGATCAATAAATTTTAGCGGGAGTTTGCATTTATTGCCAAATAGAACTAGTCATCAAAGTCAAGAGTGTGATATTTTGAATCGGGTGCATCCCGAAACTACATGTTTCACAAAGACCGGTCCATAAAATTTGAAGAAGATGATAGTTGCAATGAATCAATTTCCTTAGGTGATGGTTGGGTTCACTATGTGAAAGGATATGTGGATGCTTGCATTACATTGAATGATTATACGACTTATCTTTCCAAGAATGCTCAATCTATTCTTGACATGAACAAAAATATTCTTTCCATAAGTGAAATAACTACTAATCCTAACCTTTGTGTGGAGTTTAAAGGAAACAAATGCATAATTAAAAAAATTCATATGCAAAAAGTCATTAGTATCATTATGAGTAATAAGGGATTGTATAAGTTGATTAATCCTAAACATCAAAAGAGAATGCACTAACAATAGTTGATGACACCACCGATCTTTAGCATAAGAAGTACGAACATCTTGGTTACCAAAATTTACATACATTAATTAATTCTCACATGGTGAATGGTATTTCTTCTATTCCAAAATCTAATAATGTATGTTTAGGTTGTTCAATGGGTAAATATTTTCAACATCCATTTGATTCTAGTAAGGTGTTGGACTAACAAAATGGATAAGTACGGAAAGCATGTGAAATATTGAGGCGTGCAAGTGGGGCGCATGAACGCGTGAAAGGGGTTGGTTGAAGTGGTGCATTCCTAGGAAGATAAATTCATTACGGGATAAAAATAGAAAAAGTGAGTTGGAGTGCAGATCACACAAAGGAGAAAAGCAAGGAGACTTGGCAGCCAAGGAACGTCTATTTTTGGGATAAAGCACATGTAAAGAGAAGATGAAATTTCATGCATAGATTGAGATATTATTAGGATTAAATAAAGTTTTATTTATATGATAATATATTATTAGCTCCATTGTAAAAGCATGCAATTGTTAACACATGACTATTTTGGGCATGAAGCCTATTTTGAGAGTGCATAAGGTGAAGGGAAAGTACCCACCCCTATATATATATATATATATGGAGTATGTCCTTGTTTTAGGTACAAATGATGATGTGAGAATAGATATGTGATGTGTGAGGGTTATTATTCTTAGATGAACTAGCGTGTATGACTATGTGGTAATGATGGTTATGTATTCAAATTCTGTTATGTAATACTTTGTTATGATGGAATATGGAGGATGGATTCTGGTAATTGATGTGTCTAAATATGGTGATTACATGGTGCATATGATATTAGTTGTTATTTGATCTGTATGTTTCCTTATTACATGTGTTTCCAATTGAATGTATGCAATGAGTTATTATGAATGAACACTTGGTTATCTATCATCATGTATCTGCATGCTAACATCTTGAAAAGCAATACAAAGGAGGGACTGGTAGCTTCACGTGCTTTGGGTGAGAATTTAGATTTGTCTGAATGAGGTGCCAACATGCATAGTAGTTAGGTGAAATAAGAGACTACATTTTGGTTCCATTGTTGGGACCTCTTTTAAAATCCTTTTGCCAGGATGTTGCTTGTAGATGGAATATCAATTGAATCTAGAGAGCATTGAAAGTTGGGTAGAGAAAAGTCAGGATCAATTTGCACAAAGATATAACAATTGGACCTAATTTCAATGCATATCATTGGGTGGAAGATAATATTTATCATGAGCTCTATGAGATGTTATTCAACTTATTTCCAGTAGAATTGTATGAGTGGTTGGTAGCATATGCATTAGGAAAGTGTTGGGGATATAGGCCGAGACTCTGACACAAAATGATTACCAAACTCTTGCTAATGATGATGTGGAGTGGAATAGAGTTGTAAATTGTTGGTGGGCTGGAGTGTTGTGTAATTACACATTGGAGTACACTATTTATACTTATTTTTGTCCTAGAGGAAGATGAGTTTAGATTATTTCATGAGCATAAAGGATCATACTTGCGCATTATACTTATTTTGATCAAGATTTTGATAATATAAATGGATTTAAAGCTTCTACCCATGGATAGATAAACTCCCCCGTGCACAGGCAGTAAGGTAAGTGTGTGTGAGAAAGATGGTTGAATTGGTGGTAGAAAGGAATAGAGAGGAAAGATGACTCAAGTTTAATGAAGCCTGAGAGAGGGATATGGCACTTAAGTGGGATATTCGGGAGGTGCTAGAGTTGAGGAGGATGATGGATCGTGAAGGTTTTGAATCTCTTGTGGAGATGAGGAAGCACATCATCGGATATCTAAAATTTAGGAAAAACAGAGAGAATCCTTCACTTTGGATGAGAGCACGTTAGAGGAGAGAATGAGGACCGCAGGTGCGCATCTAAACCCACCTAGCCACCTAGCCCTTATTCATGGTGTCCCAGATCCATAGGTAATCATTGAGAAATAAGATAATGTAGGTAGAAAAGAAGAGACAAGTAGATATTGATTTGTATTAAATTTAGGAGATAAAGTTAGTAGCACACCCATGACGTCACATTCAACACCGTTGTTTGGGATTTTGATGGTAGGATTGTTTTCAGGCACATCACCAGGAAAGAATGTTGTTGTGCAGACCATTAGAAGTACTACAATAGAAACTAAAACCATGTAAACCATTGGTGTCCAGTCTAGTACCTCCAATGGGACACAAGGGAGTACATCAACTGGCCCATTTCCATAGTAGGAGGATCGGGTAGATCAAGAGGATCGGAGGAGGAAATAATGGTGGAGGTTCTAGATCTAGATCTGGCAAACAAGGTCTACATCCCCAACAACCACCAAATAAACTTCAACAACCATTGCATCCAACACCTTATGTTTACTATGAGATGTCTCTCCATTTACCAAAGTATAGAGGGATTGAAGATGTAATAGAGCATGTGCATAAGTGTGAACTACTATGGTGTGTTAAGGGAATTAAAACTTTAGATAGGAAAGCTAGTTAGTTTTCTAGTACACTACAAGGGCACGTGCATATCTGGTACAGAAGTATGACCCACATCAGACTATGGTTGATTATGATGCTTTGTGTTATGCATTTCTATCATATTTTCACATTCTAGAGTTTAAGAAATAGAGCATAAATGCACTCAAGGATATCAAACAGGTTTAGCTGAAATTGTGAGGGAGTATGATGCACGTTATAAGACCATGTTGTCTAAGTTGTCTTATGATATTCATCCCAGTCAGCATGCACAATGGTTCATTAGAGGATTGTTGACTTCATTTCGAAGAGAACATTCTCATAAGATATATGTGGATCCACACAAGGATTTAGAAGAAGCCTTGCATTCTAAGGCAATTAGAAGTGTTGATATTGGAGTGAGCTCTTTCTTAGAAGCAAAAATTGTAGCCATGGAAAAATAGTTGGAGAAGCTTTTACAATTTCAGTACATGAGACACACAATGGAATATGGTACATATGTAATGAGGTGGAGGGACATACTAAGGATAATTTCCCATGTAATTCAAAGGTGCGCGCATATTACTAGATTGTGAAGTATATGTCACCCGAACCATGATGTGCATGATTACCCTCTTTTAAAGTGTGTGATATAGAAGAAGGTGTCCCCATACTATAAGATTTGTAATTCCTATACTCATTACACTTGCAGATATAGATTGATTGATCACATCCATGAAGCCATTGAGATAGGAGTGTGCAAAAATGGTGTTGTGGTGAGTGGATTTAAGGAGCAAGAAGGAAAATGTATGAAGGGAAAAACCATGGAGATAATAGGAATGGAGGATTCTGGGAGGATAGTGTGGACGAGGTCATGGTGGTGGTAGAGGTAGATTTTTTTAGAGGAACTTGTTACACTTGGATCACCCGATCATTCTCAATGGGATTTCCTTCAGATTACAACATGTTTATGGTGTGGGAAGCCACATAAGTTGGAGGATTTCCTAGAATTATATGAGCACATGAGTAAAAATAAGAAGAAAGAAAAGGGTGTTGGGATGATCAAGGTGCAACATGAAAATGTTGATCAATAGATTCCTAAGAAGACTGATCTAGAGTTACAACCCATGCTAGTTATGATAAGCTCCGAGGCAACATGTGCTTACGAGCCTATGAAGGCCAAACCTCTTATAATGAAGGAGGAAGTGATACATGATAAGTATTCAGATGGTGCGCACAAAAGGAAGTTATCAGAGACTATGAGAGTCATTAGAGATCTACAGGTGGTAAATACAATGCTTAAAGGAGTAAGTGCACACACAAGAGCATGTAAAGAGTACTGAATTCCAAAAAAGAACGTGGATGACTTGAAGGAGGTGTGTAAGATTTTATGCTAGGAGAATATCATACCATTACTAGGGGAATGGTTTAGAGAGAAGTTACTATGCGTTGAGTTAAGCATGAGAGACATAAACTTCAGGAAAATATACCACCTCGTAGAACTATAAATTTGACAAAGAAATCACACTTGATGTAGTTATTGATGGTTGGTTAGTGAGAAATATTTTGATCGATACATGTGTTGAGGTAAATGTGTTGACACTTGAAGCATGGAATTAGATGGGAAGACCTACATTACAACCATTGTGTGTTGTATATGAAAAAAAAATAAGGCATTTCTATTGGGGTACTAAAGGATGCATCTATTATCATTTAGGGAGCTAAGTTTACTAGGGACTTTGAGGTGTTGGAGCTTGTTGAAGAAGAAAAATTTCCAACATTACTTGGACGACCCTTGGTGCTATGCAAACAATGTTGATTTGCACTTTAACAAGAGGTACATCAGTTTTGAGAAAAGGATGAGTGTGTGATTATACCTCTATTTGAAAAGAAAGAGAGCCTTATGTTGATCCTTTGAGTGAAGAGGAACTTAATAGAATCTATGATCAGATGATGCACAATCTATAAAATTATAGAACCATCAAAGGAAGGCATTCTTCAGTGGGAGGATGCGTAGTTGTAAGTGAAACTACTAGTGTTGCTTATGATAACTAGGCCCATGGCATGTATGAACTAGTTGGGTGAGAGATTAAAGGGTGAGTCACTCAGATGATCAAACACATGATGTGGTGGTTGGGATTAGCTCAGGTACCAAGGTATACTGGTGAAGGGAATCCCAATACATTATTGTGTGTAATGGAGACTCGGTGGAAAAATGAAGTGGATAGAGAAATATGTTGTTCTATACCTTGCGTGGGATAATAACACGCTAGTGGGAAACACATAGACATAGCCTTCTGAATGGTGAGAAGTGAGAATCACCTTTTCTACTAGGTTTATTCGGGAACAATGTACCTACACAAACATGCAAATTTCATGGTAAGTATCCTACCTCTCATCACATCCATGAGTGTGAGAGATCATGGGTGTAGGGTAAGGAGGCCTTACTACCATCACTTTGGGTACACAAGTTCTACTCCACATTATGTGGTTGTGTGTGCATGGTATGTCCATGTTGAGTTAAAAGAGAAACAAAAATTGGCAAGAGATGACTATAGGTATGATCCAAACTTTTGATTATTTTTCTACTAAGCCTCTAGTCCATGAAGCATTATAGATAATGAAGCACATCACTTTGGGGGATAACAAAAAGGTAGAAGAGCTCATGTTAGAGATGTTTGGAGAACTTGATCTCAAGGCGTGCCTTGATCTTGAGGAGACAGAAGAGGTACAGATGGATCATGCCTAGAAAGAAAAAGAAAAGGGTAAACTTGGTCTATATGATTGATGATGAAGAAGTTGATAATTTGATGTTAGCCACACTGAAGGTACGCATGAGGTAATGGATTTTATAGATGAGAAGGTGCACACATACCATGCTCCTATGAAAATAAAGAAGGTTAACATTAGTACATAGTCTGAGCATAAAGAAGCCATTATTGGGGATTACTGGTCAGAGAAAGAAGTAACAAAGATTATTGAGCTCTTGCATGAATTTTAGGACTTATTTCCATGAGGCTATCATGAGTTAAAGGGAGTACACCCTTCTTTAGGTGAGATGAAGATCAATCTAAAAGAAGGCACACACTCGGTTAGGAAGAGGCCTTATAGGATGAATCCTAACCTATGCATGAAGGTTAAAGAGGAAATTGATAAGATGCTCAAGTTTGGAATAATTGAGCCTATTGAAGAATTTGAATGGGTCAACCCCATGGTCATAAGTATTAATAAGGATGGGAGGATTATGATCTATGTGGACTACAAAGATTTAAATGCTTCATGTGTCATAGATCCCTTTCCCACCCCTTTCACAGAAGATATCCTTGAAGGTGTAGCTGGGTGCTGAGATATATTTTTTACAGATGGGTTTTCAGGTTATCACTAGGTATGCATCATGAAAGAATATCAGGAGAATAAAAATTTCACCACTGAGTGGGGAAGTTTTTCATATACAATTATGCCCTTTGGACTAAAAAATGTGCCAACAGTGTTCTCGCATGCATTGTTGTGCAGGCCTTTCAAGATTTTATTCACAAATTTTTGCAGGTGTATTTGGATGATTGGACAATGTATGGTTTAGTCAAGGATCATTGTGATAATATGAGACTCATGTTTGAGAGGTGCAAATAGTTGAAAATCTCTCTTAACATTAAGAAGTGTATCTTTGCTACACCTTTTTGGAACTTTACTTGGGCATATCATTTGCAAAGAAGGATTGTTGGTAGACCCAACCAAGATAGTTGTAATCTTGGGCCTAGAAGAACCTACCAATCAAAGTGACGTGCACAAATTTCTAGGCATACAAGATACTACAAGAAGTTTATAAAATGCTATAAAAATATTTTTGTGCCCTTGGAAGAATTTTTAAAATCTAAAGGAAATTTTATTTGGGTGACACACAACATAAGGCATTCAAGAAATTGAAGGAAATGCTTAATAATGCACCTATTTTGCATTTTCCTTCATGGGAAAACTCTTTCATATTCATATTGATGCCTCTCCGCATGGAAATTAGTGTCATATTGGTGCAACCAGGAGAAGGAATTATGGACCATCCTATTTTCTTTACAATAAGGAATTACACCACTACTGAGTGCGAAGCTTTTGTCTATGATCTAAGGCGTTGTATAAGTTCAGAAAATACTTGTTGGAAACCTCATTTATTTTCTATACATATCATATGGTGCTCAAGTATTTGGTCAACAAGCCTATTTTACAAGGGTGCATATGCAGGTGGATACTTCTATTTGAGAGTTTGATTTTACAGTTGTTGGGAAACCAAGGAAAATAAATTCAAGGCTTGACCATTTATCAAGGATCAATTCTAGCGAGGACGTACATAACATTGAAGATACTATACCCAATGAATAATTATTTAGATTCAATCACACACCCAAAGAATTAGAATATATTGTAGTGTTTTGGCACCTTGGCATGGTGCCGTAAAGGAATGAAAACATTGGAAAATAAGTAGCTTATTATACACACAACACCTTATCAATTAATTGGTGGATATTTGTACAAGTTGGGCCATGACGATGTTTTGCGTCATTGTATTCTAGAACATGAGTGTGAAATCATTATGGAGGAGGCTCATGGTGGGATAAAAGGTGTGCATTTCATTGGTGATGCTACAACGTGTAATATTCTTATGACAAGACTTTGGTGGGAGACCTTGTAAAGGATACTAAGGAGTATGTGCAAGCATGTGATCATTTTCAACGCCTTGGAAAACATGGACATAGAAATGAAATGTCATTGACAATTACCTATTGCAAGTGTGGGCCTTTTGAAAATTGGGCTATTGACTTTATAGATAGATTTCACCACCCGTGCATAGGACTGATGCATGTTATATTATTACTTATATAGACTATCTTACATGGTGGGAAGAGGTAGCACCTACAAAGGACTATACAAAACCACAACAACAAGGTTCTTATGGGAGAATATCATTAATAGGTATGGCTGCCCATTAAGCTTAACAAGTGATAGAGGAACTCATTTTCTAATGAGACAATCAGAATTCTATTAGAAAAGTTTATGGTGGCACATCATAAGACTACTCCTTATCACCCTCAAGCTAATGGCACTATAGAAGCTTTCAACAAGATCTTGGGACAGACCTTGACAAAAATATGTGATGTTGGAAGGAAATATTGGGATGATAAAGTGTCAACTATACTTTGGGCATACCGGACCACTTATAAAAGGTTGAACAAGACCATATCTTTCCAATTTGTGTTTGGTGCGAAGAAGTAATACCAATTGAATTCATGTCACCATCCCTACGTATTGCATGCACATGTGGACTAGATGATGATTATGTTGTTAAGGAGTGCATTTAAAAACTAAAATAGTTAGATGAGAGGTGTGCCACCGCACGTTGGATCTAGAATACTGAGAAGGCAAGACATAATGCATGGCATGATAGGCACATTAAGAACAAGATGCTTGAAGTTGGCAAGATGGTCCTTCTTTATGACTGCAAGTTTATGCGCACCACCCAAGGAAGTTTAAGGTGCATTGGTTAGGACATTTTGTAGAAACCAAGATACTCAAATCATTTCTTTTCAATTTCAGGTGTTGGATGACAACATACTTCAATGGGATTAGGCTAAATCCTTGCAATAAATAAAGCTTCTTGGTGTTTGTAATAAGGTAATATTGTCATTTAGATTAGATTTACCTTTTATGTGTTTCCTTTCATCATTGTTATGCTTTGTCATTTTTGAATTTCTTGTTTTGTTGTAATGATTGCGCTTGCGTGCATGAAGCTGATTATTATCTATTGAGTTCATGCGCAGAGGACCATGTATATTTTTAGTGTGGGGTGAACTAGGTGCAAGTGCGCGGAAGAGAAAAATAGTGTGGGGTTGGAATGGTTCAGTGGTGTTTTTCAGAGGACAAGTTGAGAAAGGGATAAAGTTCCACAAAGTGCTAAGGTGATGGTACTCATAAGGGAAATTTCTCTGGATGAAGACCACACATAAGAAAAGGATTGCACAGGTAACATGAGATAGGATGTGACATTGTGAACTACTTGGTATATGATGTAATGGATTATGTTCTTCGACATAGAAAGGCATGTGTAAGGAGCTATGTGGTTGAGAAGTAGTAGGTGCACCAGAAGGTTACAACTTGGGCATAAAAGAAAACAATGAAAAGTGTGGAAAAAGTAAATGAGCATCATTAAAGTTGGGTATAGTGGTAGGTGAGGAGAAATTAATGTGGTAAATTTGGAAAAATATATAAAAGGGGTGCATGTGACTCCATTCTTACCTTGCATGTTTGAGTTTTTGAGCCTTGAAGAGTGGATTGATCTCTCGAATGAAGCATGAAGTGTGATTATAGATGAGAAGTACATCAAACCAATTGAATTTGGTCATGGACGTAGTGTATATCCTTCGTAGGAAGTGTGAGAGAAAGTTAAAGGCGTGAAGAGTAGGGTTCAAAGAGATAGGGTTTGGAAAAAAATAAATCATAGCTAGGGCACAAATTTTTGGGGTGATAGAGGTAGAAGAAGGAAGAAAAAGGTAAGGATAAGTTGTGTAAGTTAGTAATGGCACCAAAAAAGATCACAGTAGTGATCCACAAGGAGGAGGAAAGTAGAAGGAACCAGAGGAAGAAGTAGAAGGAGCGCCCAAGGAAAGGTTTTTAGAAATGCAATATCCTAAGGGCATAATCATGGGGCATGATTGGGAATCCCATATTCATAGAAGTAAATTAAGTGATTATAACCATCGCACTAGTGCAAACAAGGACCAAATAGAGAAGGAATTGATAAAAAGACTAACTTGTGAATCAATATGACAAACTAATTTACGATGATGAATGCTACAAGACTTTGGAGAAATTTGGAGTCTTACAGATTTATGAGTTTCCATACTTTGGAAAACCAGAAATACTTTATCAATGGCTGATGTCAAGAGTCTATGAGGACTTCTTCTAATTCATAGGAAGGAAAGTGCACATCACCATCCCTTTGATACAAAAACTTACATGGTTACAAAGCTTGGGAAAAGAGATTTATCAAGATATTGATGATGAAGTAGGTATTGAGGCCATTACTATTGATTTGGATTATTAGAAAGGAGGGCGAGAAATGATTGTATAAAAGGTAACTAACCATGTGGTTAAAATCATTGTTCACTCTTAACTAAGTTTAATAACTAGGAGAGGTGGAGCCAAGTAAATAAGAAATGGCTCTACATTGTGAAGAAGATGGAAGAGGGGACTATCTAAAATATTATTGCATTCATTACATAAGGCATTATCAAGGAATCATGTGTGGGAGATAAGATTTCATGGAGTGAAATAAATAAGGAATACCCCAAGCTTTTATTACTAGTTGAGGAGAAGGAGACCAACGCGCCCTAAAGACTTCTATTCTTTATGCCTTATTTTTGTGTAATCATTCCTTATTCTTTACATTCTTTATTCATTGTATTCTGGAGAGATAAGTCAAGAAACCCCATTGTCGAGGGCGGAAATGTAATTAGTGTGGGGTAATGTTGGACTAAAAAAATGGATAAGTATGGAAAGTGCGTGGAAGATTGAGGCACACAAGTGGGGCACATGAACACATGCATGGGGCCAATTGTAGTGACACACGCCTGGAAGATAGATTCAAGACTACCAATTTTTAAATTACGGGCTAAAAATAGAAAAAGTGAGTTGGAGTGTGGATCACGCAAAGGAGAAAAGCAAGGAGACTTGGTGGACAAGGAACATCTATTTTTGGGATAAATCACATGCAAAGTGAAGATGAAAGGTCATGCATAGAATAAACTATTATTAGGATTAAAGAAAGTCTTATTTATAGGATAATCTATTATTAGCTCCATTGTAAAAGCATGTAATTGTTAACGCATGGCTATTTTGAGCATGTAGCCTATTTTTAGAGTGCATAGGTGGTGAAGGGAAAGTCCCCACCCCTATATATATATATATATATATATATATATATATATATATATCCTGAGTATGTTCTTTTTTAGGTACCATGAATGCGAGAACAAATATGTGATGTGTTAGGGTTATGTTGCTCTGATGAACTAGTGTGCATGACTATGTGATAATGATTGTTATGTATTTAAATTTTGTTATGTAATACTTTGTTATGATGGAATATGGAGGATGGATTCTGGTAATTGATGTGTTTGAATATGGTGATTACATGTTGCATATGATAATAGTTATCCGATCTATGTATTTCCATATTACATATGTTTCCAATTGAATGTATGCAATGAGTTATTATGAATGAATGAACTCTTGGTTATCTATTATTATGTATTTGCATGGTAACGTCTTGAAAAAAATACAAAGGAGGGACTTGGTAGCTTCACGTGCTTCGGTTGAGTGTTCAAATCTATCTCGAATGAGGTGCCCATGTGCATAGAAGTTAGGTGAAATAAGAGACTACATAAGGAATGGAAAACAAAAGGTGCATTGGATTTGGTACATGTGGGTTTGCATGGTCCAATGTGGACACCTTCAATATCTAGAGCTTTGTATTACTTGTTGATTATAGATGACTTCTCTAGGAAAATGTGGGTTTATGTTACCTGTAAAAGTCGAATGTTTCTATAACTTTGTTGTTTAGAAATATATGGTAGAGAAAAGGAGGAAACATGTAAAAGCTCTTAGATAAATTAATGGGATGAATTTGTCTTTGAAAGAATCATGGAATTCTGCAAGAAAGAAGGTATACATCAACAATAATATAAATAAAAAATGAATTCATAACAAGGCATAACATGATAGTGATAGAGATAACTTGAAGTATGGTGGATAGCTAGAATGTACACCATCGGATTGGGAAGAAGTTGTGAATTAAAGAGTGTAAAGTCAACGAAGTCCAAAAAAATGCTTGCAGAACATAACACTAGAAGAAGCATGGTTAGGGTAAACACCGGATGTAAGTAATTTTCATGTTTTTGGATCTATTGCTTATATATCGGAAAAGTATACATGTTTTTTATTCTCGTGAGAAGCGAAATGCACAATGATTAGTAGATGTCTATATGTACATGATTGTAGTGAGTAATGATTTTTGATATATGAGAACAAACCATTCTTTTAAAATAATGGTATATCTACTAATAGTGATGTATTTCTACATGTGGATGATGTTTCTAGAATTAAGAAAGAGTCAAAAATGAAAATATCAGAGATTTGAGTTCTAGTAGTGAAAAAGTGCTTCTCACTTGTCACAATCAAATCAAGAAAACCAACACAAAAGGCCAAAGTGGTACCATACCACAAGTAAATAATGTACGAAAAGGTGAATTGCCTTACTTATTAGAAGGGAAATCTAAAAGGTCAAGAAAACAAAAAGTGCAAGGTGAAGAGTAGGTAAATTTTTCTCTTACTGTTGTTTCGTAGGTATTGAAACCAAGCACAAGTTCAAAGACCAAAGTCAAACCAAAATGGAAGTCTTCCATGAAGGTTGGTGAAAGAGGAAGGGGCATACAAAAAACACAACAATGTGAACATTGATTGTCCCAAAATTTTAAACAATGAAGCAAGAGAATCTAGTGAATCCCATATTTAACACCATTTCATATGTTACTTGGTGGTTACGATGAATAATTGCCCATGTAATTCGGTAAGATGGATTGCCGACAATATGGATATTTGGATATATCAATGCAGTAGAGCAACAACATTACACCCCAATTACACTCATGGAATTAATCATTTTTGTAATAATAACAAAAATAGTTGTTTTAGTTTTTTTATTAGAGGTAAAAAAGGGTTGAGGGGACCCTACCCCATACAAAGTGTTACTAGTTCCTTACAAAGAGGCCAAGGGATTACCATTGAAGCCCAACCAAAAACCCAAAGCATCACAAAATAAACAATAAAGAGATACAACCATAAAGGAAAGTATCCAAACAACATAGATAAATAGTGAAATAACTAACAACAACAATACAGAGAAACTAACAACAAAACAACATAGAACTAACAACAACAAACCAATATCCCATTTTCTTCATCACTCTTTTATCGTGCCCCCCCTAATTCATACAGGTTTATTCCATTCTTTGACAAGGGAGTCGATGGTAGCTTTCCAATACTTATAGTTTGGCTTAGGAATCTCCACTTTGGGGCATTTTCCTTCTTTTTCTCTTTCCTTAGCAAGTTCCATAGATTGAATCATATCTGCTAATAGCTTGAGATGGTGGATGGTGATTTTAACATTGAGGAGATGGACATCACGAATATGGAAAACAACTTCTTTCATCTTCAACATATCCTTTGCCATCTCCAGGATTCTCTCATTTACATTCTTGAGCTATTCACTAAGGACCAAAGAAGATAAATTTTCCACTTTATTAGTTAGTTCCTTTAGATCCATGGAAACCATACTAATCTTATGTCTATTAATATTAGTATCAAGCCTGCAATGCTCAAATTCCCACATGAAAGTATGAGACTTGACAACAGAGTCCTGGTAGTAAACAATTTCGTTTGGGTAGTTTTAAGAGCATGCAGCTCTTAATGGCCTCCTCTGAGTTATTTGAACGCTTATCTTCTGAGGTATCTGGGGCTTTATCACTCACCATCTCCTCACTTTTATCCCATTCAGCAACTTCCTTATCCTTACTGGAAACCGAAAATTCTGGGTTCCTTGGTTCTCGCTCGAATCTAAGATTATCTCCACTTCCTCAACCATCTTAGGAGCCTCCTCTCTCCCTCTACTTCATTTCTTGATGCCACCATGAATCAGGTTGGATCTGGTTCTTTTAGCCACAGGTTTTCCAAATAGATCCTCACTAAAACTTTCCTCCTTGGGCACCGAACATTCAAAGTGAAGCCCCAAATTTATCATTTTTTCCCAAAAGGGGAGTTCCTAGCCTAAGAAGGGATTTGATGAGGCCTTGGTGCAAAGGTAAGGGGAAGGTACCTTTCTCGACCATGACAATAGATTTCGCAAGGGAAGTATATAGGAAGAAAGGGAAATTATAGGGCTTAGCATTACAGACATGGTTCAACATAGGGAAGTGATATCCATATATCACTTTATATCACCCTTCTAAGGTAATGTAGGACATAAACAACTGAGAAATTTCATCAAAAGGATGGGGAAAATTTCCCTGAGCATAACCATTATGAAGAGAGACAGTGCTCCCTTACCTTGCATAAAGCATTCAATCTCCAGGTTGTAGTTTGACTTAGGTTTGTAGATGCATCTTCCTTCCAAAGCTAAACCCGAGACTTTGGAAATAAGCTTTGGGGAAATGGTAAAGGAGAAGTTGTTGACCCGAACATGGCCTTCTTTCCACGTTTTCACCATAGCTTCACTCAACTTTTCATCATAGCCATCAAAGATATTGAAAAAGGGTAACATACCCACCTTTTCAAGTAGGGTCTCAACCTTTGGACATCTCCTACCTCTTTCTAGGTTCAGTTCTCACTAAGTCACCCCCATGCTTCTAACCCTATTCTTTTTTGTTCTACAAATAGTTACCTTCCCTGATCTTATCGTCCCACTTCCAGAAAACAAAAAGATCCGGCCTACCCCGTGAGGATTAGAAAGGAGATTTTACATGAGTTTAGGAATCATGAAAAAGAGATGTCATGAGTCTGAAGAATTAATGCCTCCTCATTTGTAGGAGTATTATTAGTTATACCTTCCCTTTTCATGATTTCAATAAATTTGGCTTGCATCTTATTAGGATCCTCTACCACCTTAAGACCCCTTGCATTCACCCCCAAATTGGCCATAAAATCAGCTAGAGAGTTTCCTTCATGATACACATGATGAAAGGATATGACCTCAAAAGAGGATAATAAAAGCTTAGTTTTATTTATGAAGTCATCGACAGAAATAGAAGGTTGAGATTTTCCTTTCAAACATGATATGATATATAAAGAGTCCCCTTCCACTTCAAGGTGTTTTAAGCCTTTCTCCTTGGCTAACTTCACCCCCCAAAACATCATAGCTGCCTCAACAACATTGTTAGATTGGAGGCCTAGGTCGAAGAAGTAGGCAAGAAGAAATCTTCCTTGAGAGTCCCAAAGAACACCTCCTCCCCCTGCTTTCCCAGGATTACCTTTCACTACCCCATCAAAGTTGAGTTTAAAGAAACCTTCCCTAGGTGAATTCCACTTAATCCCCATATGAGGATTACTTCTTTTGGGTTTGGGGTCACCTATAATGTTCCAATTCTTAAAGAAGTGTTGTTCATTGTCAAGAATTTCCATTTCATTTTTCCTTAGGATAGAAAAATTGTTTCTAACAGCCTGTAGGAGTTTGTTTATAGTCAACCTAATGGGAAGTTTCTTATTTTTGAAAATCCTTTTATTTCTTTCTTTCCATAATTCCCACCAGAGGTGACCCAAACTCATGACCCAGAGATTTTTAAGCCCTCGACTGAAGAAAGGACAGTTCCATTGATTCCAGGCATCCATGATCTCTTTAGGAATTACCCAGTAAACCGAGAAGCAACCCAGAATAGAAGAAAGCATTAGATGGGAAAAGGGACATTCCAGGAGAAGATGATTTATAGTTTCCATATTCACTTCACATAGAACACATCTATTGGCCATCTGGAAACCTCTTTTAGCAAGATTATCAACAATAAGAATTTTATTTATTACTGAAAGCCAACTAAAAACATTAACCTTAGGAGTTATGTTCTTGTTCCATATCTTACCAACATTTAAATCTTCTTCTCTAGTTTCTCCCTCAAAAAAGGGAATAGGCTGATTTGACAGAGAAATTACCACTTTGTTCTTTGTCCTAGACTATTCTATCTTGGTCCTTGTTGTTAGAAGAAACATAATTTTTAGAAAATCATTGAGCCTACTCAAGTGTTCATTGGGTTCCTATCTGTCTAGTTCCATGTCTAAAAGTTGTCTTCATCATCCATATAGTTATTGATTTTTCCCCATATTTATCTTCGAGCTGACTAGCAATTTGGGGGAATTGATCTTTAAGGATAAAATTCCCAACCCATTTATCTTTCTAGAAGCTTATCTCATTTCCTTTTCCTATTTTCCACCTGCTACCCCTAGCCAAAATTTATTTTGCCTAGTTAATAGCTTTCCATATGCATGAACCATCAAGGATGCTTGTTTAAAAATCCATCTATTGTCATTAACATCCATCCAATATTTTTCTTTAGAATTCTGGTCTAGACTCCATTTCTTTAGTTAACGTCCATCCAATTTTTGCAATAAGGGATTTATTCATTTTAGTCCAGTCTCTAAGACCAAGTCCCCCAAGTTTTTTAGGTTTACAAACTCTATCCCAAGCCACCAGAGGGATTCTTTTTTTGCTTTCAGTGCCACTCCATAAGAAACATTTTTGGATTTTTTCTAGTTTTTCCCAACACCTCCAAGAAGTTGATAGAGGGACATGGCATACACCGGAGACTCAAGAGAACGATGAGAAGGGTAATCATCATCCGGTTAACACATTAGCTTTCCATCTAGAAAGTTTGCTTTCAAACCTTTCATTAAGAAGTTCCAATCAAACAAGAAGGTCTCTTTTCCCCAAGAGGATACTTAAATAAAAGGTAGGGAAATATTTATAGTCGATTCCAAAATTTCAGCTATCTTCTTACAATGGTCTATCCATGGTGTTAAGGAAGAAGAGAGAGCTTTTTATGAAGTTTACCATTTGTCCCGAAACTTCCATATAGTCATCTAGGAGAGATTTTATTTTCTTAGCTTCGGGGACAGAAGCTTCCCCCACCAAGAAAGTGTCATCAACAAAATGCTGGTGTGATACTTTTTCCATCTCCCTGGGGAAATCCCTTTGAGAAAGCCATTTTTAGTTTCACTTATGTTATAGTTGTTTTAGTTATTAAGGGAGGTTGTTAGATTAATTAACATATTTAGAAACTAATATTATATTATTGTATAGGCTTAGTTAATTATTTGTTTTGTTAAATCCTATTTCAAGCATTTTTTAGAAATTTGTCGTAGAAGCCTTGTATAAGATAAAGGTTAGTATTGTTCCTATTTTATAGTAAATTGGTTGTAATATTGTTTTTCCTATTCAATAGGCCATGACAATGTAATGTTTATGACTTGATTATTCGGATTTTAGATTCGTCATGCTTGTAGTTTTGACCCCAAAATTTCAAGACAATTCTATTGTCCTTAGATATCCCTTTTAAACATTTTTAGATTTTTATGATTTCATTTCAATAGATATTCAATGTAATAATCTCTAACCCTAGTATTTACATAGTTAGCTCATTTATGCAATGTAAATTACCATATTTTACCCAAATATGATTCAGGATATGGTGATTACTATTGTATTCTAATATTATCTTATATCATAAATACACAATTCTTTAAATATATAAATTATAAAGAATAAGAAATTATGGTATCACACAACCCCAGGGAAAGGTGGGATTTCACCTCAAGTAAGTGTATGAAGAGATGGAAATATGAAAACTGCATCGTAAAAAGTTTGACAAAGTGAAAGATAAAGCTAGTAGTGTACGAGAAACAATGTTTTTATTCATAGGGAATGAAGGATAAAATATATGAATTAAGTCTAGAGAAATAAATGACCTTTTAATTACTAAGATTTAATATCTCTACAATTCATTGAAAATGGAAAAATTACAACTTTTAGGCAATGAATTTTGTGGTTTAAAAAAAAAAGTGGTTGTCTAAATTGTAGATGAGAAACCCTTGTGTGTAAGGTTGTAGTCCAATATTTATTAATATCTAGAATTAATTACATTTATTTAGCAAAGTTAATCCATCATTGTTTTAATGTAGAATGTTCTAGAATAGATAGCTTAGTGCAATTTTTGAGTAGATGCTTTAGGGGTAATTTTAGGTTATTTTTAAAAATATTTTAAAGTGTTTTTTTAATTGTAAATATGGTTGCCCAATATCTATAAGTATTACATATTATTATGATTAATGTAATGATCATAATTACTATTGTGTATCTATTTATGATCTTGTTTACTTTTGTTTTCGACATTTGGTTTCAGAGATAACGTATGCACTCATGGATCATTTGTATTTTGGGAGAGTTTCAAGATATCTAATATTTGGAGGTGATTGTAGATCTGGATAAATTTGTTGCAGATTTATATTTTTCATTTTTCAGAATGATCCCATGCTCAAATGTTTTCATGTAATTCCTAAGCCCGAGCACGGGGTTGAGAATAATATCTTGATTCACTTTGTTTGAAATTAATAAAGACAAAACAATCCACTATAAGACCGATATAAGTAGAAGTTTCACACATCGCTACGTGCAAAGCAAGTGGGAGGGAAAAGGTGACGGTTTCAATCCCCACCATTTCCTTTCTATTAATATTTTTAAAAAGGAGCTTCTTACAAAAAAAGGTCTTAAACAAACATTTTTTTTAAACAAATGGAATTTGTAATTTACTAGACAGGGGCGACATTATTGAAACAGGGTATTTTATTTAATAAAAAAAAATTACTTTTTTTTTTTTCAAAATTTCTCAAAATAAAGGGGTGTTGCTATTTCATTACTGAGGGAAAAACATGTGAAATTGCCTAAAAATTCAAAAAAATAAATTTTTTATGGGCACATTTATTTGAATTTCATTGTACTTGAAATTCTACTAAAAACATTCATTGTATTCAAAATTGTGAACTTATAAATTTTACAAAAACAAACTCATGATTTCTTTGAATTCTACAACTGCATAAGTAGATACAATTCCTTTGGTTCATGCCTATAGGTAAATTTTTCATGCTTGAACTATTACAAAACTTAATATAACTACAATAATGGTATCAATAGTATCATCCTTATAAACCATCTCGAGAGTAATAAGGACATTGCACTCATATCAATTCCCTTTGTTTCCCATCCATTACATTTGTTCATCATAATTCTTGACATGTAGTTTCAGCCACTTTGAGAAGGTTCCATTAATAAGAAAAAACATTTACATACTATATATGTACCATGTACCACTTTACTCTAATTTGCTTTAATCTCTCTCTCATATATAGATGTGTATATTAAGAGGAGAAGTTTCTTCCACATACTAATGAATATATTGGAACAAAGTGTATATTGATAGGGTTTTTACATTGAAATGATAGTATATATAAAAAGGAATTTTTTTAGAGTGCTAAGGAACTAATCCATCTCCCAAAAATTTGTGCAAACTATGAAAATGGGATATTCATGATTTGACAACATGACACTAGAGATCAAAGTCAAATCGTGATTATTGACAACTATTTTGAGAGACTTAAGAGTCACCTAGGAGAATTCATCTCAAACTTTCCTATGAAAATATTTGAGAAGGGATAAAATGGTGGAATAAACCCAAGAGCCAAATGATGTAAGTGAAAAATTGTAAGAAACAGTAAAATACATTACCAAAAATATCAAGTAAGAGGACTATGGTATTATGGAACTCTTAACCAAAATGTTCTCCTTTCCCATTTTGTTAATGTTGTTCTCTTAAAGGATCAAGACCATAAAGCACTTGTCTCATTTTATACAGTTTTTCACATTTCCTCCAGTCTATGAGACATGAAATACTATGCATTTCCACACATAACTCATGTGCTCTACCAGGTATCTTTATGCCATGGATTATTATTCATATTCACGAACTATTCCTTCAATTTGTAAAGGCTTTTCCATACAACGAGGTAATCAATTGAGCCACATTTCAAATCTATTAAAAGAGCCTATGCATCATTATGATTCCTCAACTCATCCATCCATGCCAATTCTAAAGTTAGACATGCCCTAAAATTTTCTTCTAATATATGAGTACTAACCCATCATCCCCTACATGCTTCTTACAACATTTCATTTCCATTCAAACCTTTTTCTTCCTTTCCATCCTTCATTTTTTCTAGCCACACTATGTTGAAATCCACCGAATGTTACGATGAACTACTTAAGTCATGAATAATTGCATGAATTTGTGTGTTACCTTTTTAAGACATGAACCAATGTCAAACAATTAATTTGGGCCAATAAAGTTTATATTATCCATAAATATATTCACATATGCACACCTCTTTATTAACAATCTGTGATGCTTCTTCCCATTCCATGGAATACTATATCTTTCCATAATGCATTCTATCCTACTCTCCAAAAGCCTACAAATCCAAGTTAAAATTTCATGGTTGTATTATAGTGAAAAAAAATAACTCATATTACATTATTCTATCAATTCAAATGTTTAAAGAGACTCCTATTTAGCTCATGTTATCTCATTATCCTGCAATGTATTCAAATGAATTCCTCCTCTTCTTCCAAGCCATGAACCATGTCAATGATAACTATCATCTCCCATTGATGTCTTGATTTAATCCCCAAATAGTAGAAATATATGATGATCAAAAGTGCACCACACCACCTAGATTGGTTATAAAAATTATATAAAACCTAATGCAATGTAAGTGGGGAAAACATGGAGCTTTAGGTCACAAGATCTCATATTGATATCTATTTTAGACAAATATGGGTTCCCTTCATACCAAAATACCAAATAATTTGTAACATAGGATGATCTACCATTGTTCCTCCATATCATCTCCTCTTCTTTTAAATATTATTTTCCTTACATTTTTATTGTATGAAAATAACAATATGTTTATTCTAAACACTTTTTAACCTTGGGGATTTTGACCTTTTTCTTCTAGCCATTTTTCTTTCCTCATTGAAATTCAAATGAGGACCTTTTTTCTTAGCCTCTATATGCTAGTTAATTTAATGCCTATAGGACCTATTTTTAGTTTAATAAAGTTTTGTTTATTTGAGAAATAGTTGAGTTGATGGGCTTTATATCTTTCCTACACTTGGATTTTTATCTTTGATGTCTTGTAGATTATCTTACCTCATATTTTATTCTATAATGATAGAGATTAGTTTTTTTGATAGGGACCCTACCCTATTACAGAAAAGGCCACACTACCTAGATAAATCCTTAAGCATAGAGAAATACATAATACAATGAGGAAGTTGTCAAGCAACATAAAAACTCAAAAAGTAAACAAAGCACAACACTAAAAAACCAAGAGGAAATCAATATGAATTATGAGACTTGAGAAACATATGAAAAGGTTATGATGCCTTTCTAGAAATACTTCTTTTTTATTTTGGACAACTATCCATTCTTCCTTGTTCTTATCAATATCAAGTTTAGACCTCAACAATAACTAAAATTATAGAGTATTAATTGGTGGAATGTATTCTTTCGAGGAGAATGTGTAGAAAATTCCTTGTTCTCTCCCAATTGAATCAAAAGGGATAATATCATTATTGAGCTCATTTTTTTGTCAAATTGAGTTACAAGTATGGTTTTAATCAACTTCTCTAAAAAAGAATTTGAATAAGATCTCTCACAGAGTTTTCATTTACTACTAAGTGATAGGGGAGGGAATCCTTCCACCAAGTGTTTCACCCATTCTTACGTATCAAGATATGGAAGTAGAAATCAATATATCCTAAGGTAAATCATCTCTTGCATTTGAAGGAATCCCTTCATAATTACAAGAGATCGGGTCCATGTTCTATCTTGGAATATAAGGTCAATTTTTTTAGGGAGGTTCTGTGAGGTATCAAAATATACAAGAATGCGTAGGAATATGTAGTGTGGGTATATCCCCAATATTAGAATTAATGAGGAGAAAACTACTTATAACATTACCAAAGGTTTCCATCATCTTAAGATCCCAAAATTACAATGGAGGGTGGGGTAATATAATATATAAAGGTTGTTTGAATAGATTATTATGAGAAAGTGAAAGGGGGAAAGTAGGAATTAATGAGAAACTTATGGAATCGAACACCCAAATCATTCCAAAAATTCATCTCTATCATCTATTACTCAAAATTAACAATGAAAAGCCCCTTATCAAATGGGTAAATATCTAACTTACTTTCTAGTAATGAAGGATAGAACTTGGAGATCCAAGAGTGGAAAGCATGCAGGATTGGAAAGAAGTTATTGATTTTGTAGATCAATCCATGGTCCTCCAAGTAAGATTCATCTTCAATGACATCTTCACCAAAAGTTACTGTTATCCCAAATTTACCCCGTGTCAATTTGGATAAATCATCATAAATGGAATTATCCATTCACAATTCTTGGATGTGTGGATGACCATCAAAGTTCAATTCCATTAGAAGAGAAATGAAGCCCATGTTTTGGCTCAACTAATTTGGTTTTACTCCTCATCATGGAAAATCTCAGGTTGGACAACCAAAGTTGGTTAAGGGTTGATGACCAGGGTTGATGCTCCTTTGGGGTTTCAACTAAGGGTTGGATTCCTAGAGGTCGGAGGTTGGATGGCCAGGCCAAGTGTTCGGTCAACATTGGTTGGCTCAAGGTTGGTCGGCTAAGGGTTGGACACCTAGGAGTTGGTCACCGGAGGTTGGATGGTATGACCAAGTGTGTCAGTCATAGGGGTTAGATGGTATGACCAAGTGTCGGGTCATAGGGGTTGGATGGTACGCACCGGGGGTGCGGGTCAAGGTTAGTCACTTAAGGTTGGTCGGTTAAGGGTCGACGGACAACAAAATTGGCTAGCTCAAGGTTATTTGGCTCAAGGGTTGGATGCTCGGGGTTGGGTAGATGGAGGTTGGATGGGTCACCAGGTTAGACGGGTCACATGGTTGGGCGGATCATGAGTCCTAAGCTAGACAAGGGTAGGTGGATGAAAGATAGGTCAACAACTAGATTTAATGCGGTATGACACCCATGTCTTCATTTGACAAAAGTACCCTTGGGAAGTGAATTTGTATGGGTGCCCATACCTCTTTAATGAGGGTTGGTGAGACATTGCTTATATATTGTAAAATATACCTCATTTTTAAAAGAGACATTTTGGGAGCTGGGAAACTCTTGCAAATTTTCCCCGACTCCATTTGAGTTGTGAGCCTTCTCTTGGGCCTAACAATGTAATTATGCCTTTGTGCATCAAATGTAATGGTCTATGCATACTTTGAAGCAATAAAAATTGTGTTTTGTGGTGTTTCTTCAACCCTAGCTCATTTTTATTGTATTTTCTTTCCTCTCCATTATTATTGTTGTATTTTGTGCATGTTCTTTCACTTGTAGTTTATGATGTTGTGTTCCATGGATTTTTGATGGCGGATTAGGATCTGGGTTTGTGTCACATTTGTCTACCTCCCTCAGCCCCTTTTTCCCTATTTCATCCTCCCTCAACAGAGTATCTCACCCCTTTTCTGGTGCTATCACCCCCTTAGTGTAGGATTTCCCTCTTCATGCACTTTCTCTCTCCATGTCTCCTTGGAATTGTTAGGATAGTTGTAGTTAGGCATCTTTTCTACATTAGGAGTAGTTTAGCATTAGGATTAGGTAGAGGAAGTCGGCCTTCTCCGAGGACCATCTCAAGTTCGCAAGTCCCACAACTTGAGAGATGGTCCCATGTTATGCAGATTACACCGGATGCCCCATTCAAAACTAGACCATTCAGGGGTGCTGTAATTTTGCATTAACATTTTTGGCACGCTTAGTGGGACAGGTTTGAAGCACCTTACCACTTCATTTCATTAGGTTGATGTGTTCTTGGTGAGATTCAGCCTTTGGAGGCACATGCAAAGCACATATGGTGACTCCATCTAGTCAACAACCCATTCTTTGAGTTACAGAATTTCCTTCCATCCATTTCCACCCATTCTTCTTTCCACATCTTTCATCTTCTACCATTCATGAAGTTGTGCAATCATGGCTTCATTCCCATCTTGGAATTCACACTTACAACAATAGCAGTGTAGTCCACCTCCAATGTATTTCTCAACTCCTTCAGATCATCATTACGAGAAAATCAATAATCATTTCACCTACCCCTATGAGCATTACCAAGATCAGTTCGACCATGCAACCTGCCAAGAGAGATATACATGCAGTGAAATCATTTACATGGAGAATGACTTATTTAGGAGAAGATTCAAAGGATAGAGGATGGCATGGTTCAGTCAAGGGTCACATCTCAGATGAAAGCACTTAGAATTGGCTATAGTGAATCTTGTCCATGGGTCGGCCTTATGCCAAGACATTTCATCCCATAACAAAAGCTTGACTTAATGGTTGAGATACTTCCTCAACTTGTGTAGTGGACCAAGGAGATAGAGACCTGAAGTTAGTGTTAGGGAACCTTGTCAATGGGTAAATCCTACACCATCTTCTAGTAATTTTCCTCCATTCCCCAAATAACACCATCTCAACTCGAGCTTCAATTTCCAAGCTTCCCATCCACTATTTTCCAATTGTGGAATCCATTTCTCCATCTTCTAATCTTTCACCCCACCTTAATTTTTCTGCCCTTTTCCCTTCCAAATCCAAATCCCCTTAACTAGAGCTAAAAGCAATACCTTCCCCTCACCAAAATTAAAACAAAAATAATGTGAGGCCCCAACCACCACTCCTCCTACTTTCCCGAGCCCATGTTGGGAAGAGACTCAAAAATCCATTCAAGGAGAGCAATAAGAAGAAGAGCCAAGAAAAGAAGAAATGATTAGAAGCTTGGTGAGCTTGGCTCTAAGATTCAGAATTGAAAATATTCCCTTGATGGTTAAGCCTATGGAGGATGTTGAGGTCAAGCCACAAGTGGTTAGGAGCTTCACCGCAACACAAGCGAGGAAAAATTAGTTACTCCAAATCCAAAAGAAGAGAAGTGCATTCCAAATCTAGCTATGGAGGAGGACCATACAATTCTAGTGGCTTCAAGTACACAGAGAAGGCCATAAAAGAACCTTCATTTCTTCCTCCCACTTCATCCCCTTCAAACTCTAATGTTGAATAGGAGTTTGAGATTTCAAACTCCATGTTTTAAGATGAGGGGAACCATGGTGAGAAAATTTCATATCCGGAGGACACCATTCGGAGGTCGAGCACAAGCAATAGGGAATTAAGGAGGAAGATTATCTATCAGACTTGGATGATTGCTTTGATGGAGAGGATCTAATTGGAACCAAGAACCAAAACATTTCATGTCCATTTCACCTTCCAAGGCACAAGAGGATGATATATAAAGCACCAAGGGTCACCATCAACACCTTCATAGAGTTTAATGCCAATCAACTTAAGCAATTATTTTCGATTGATGTCTAATATTTGGTTATTTGGGTGGAGGATTGACCTCTTGTTGGTTTTCACTCATAATAACAGCCATGTTAAGTGCCCGAATCACATATATGGCTTCCTATTTTGAGAAAGGAATCTACTTCTCCCTGCTAGTTGTAGGATTTGTTTGAGTTCCCTTTTCCTTTGGTTAGCGTAGAGTAGGTAGGTTTGCTTTTAGTAGAAGAAGTTCTTGTGCACACTCTACATGCTCCACTTGGGGTATGTATGATTTTTAGTTTTGTACATAGCATGTGTTGTGGTGTGTGATTGCTCCAGGTTCACCATCCATTCTTAGGAAGCAATAGTGCTCATGGTAGAAATTAGATTTTGGGGTGGTTTTCAAAGTTCAATTTTCAGCACCAATAGATCAGTTATAAGTCCATAATCCTGTGCCCTTGTCTTGGAAAATTTTCAATTTTGGGACAGTTTACAGGATTTATCCAAAATCCCAAGATTAGCTTCAGGAGCATACCAAGGCAATTTAAGCCCAAGTGCTAAGTTCATGCAAAGACTAGGGGACAATTCAAACAGATCAATTTTTCAAGGTTAGGCTTGAATCCATGCCCAATGGATAGTTTAAGGCAACTACTCACACATCTAGGAAGCAATAGATGCCCATGAGAGTAGAAATCAGATTTTATCCTAAATTTACCCCCAGTCAATTTGGATAAATCATCATAAATGGACTTAGCCATCCATAATTTTTGGATGTGCATAATTTCAATGTTGAACTCCATTGGAAGAGTAAGGGAAGCCAATGTTTTTGGCTCGGGTGATTTGGTCTTTAGTCACGGCGAGCTAGCTCAGCTTCAGAGCAGAATCTCGGCAATTTAAGCCCAAGTGCTGGTTATGCAAGGTTGGTTGGGGAGGTTGGATGACCGGATTGGTTGGCTCAAGTTTAGTCTGACTCATGGTTGGATACTTAAGGGTTGGACACATCTAGGGGTTTTGTCCTAAGGGTTGGACCGCTGGGGTTGGTCCTAAAAACCCACAGTTGGTCAAGGTTGTCATAAATGGACAAGGTTGGTCGGCTAAGGGTCATGGACTTCTTGGGGTTGGTTAGATGAGGTTAGATGGTGTGGCTAGATGTGTTGGAAGTCAATAAGGGGTTAGATGGTATGGTCGATGTGTCGAGTCATAGGGGTTGGGCGGTATGACCCGTGTGTCTCGGGTCAAGGTTGGATCAAGGATCAAGGTTAAGGTTGGATGACCAGGGTTGGTCCAAGGTTGGTCATCGGCTAAGGGTTAGATGCCAGGGGTTGGTTGGCTAGATTTTGGATGGGTCACCAGGTTAGATGGGTCACATGGTTGGGTGGCTCACGAGTCCCAAGCTAGACGAGGGTAGGTGGGCGAAAGACAGCTCAACAACTAGATTTAATGTGGTATGGTGCCCATGTCTTCATCTGATAGAAGTACCCTCAGAAGTGAATTTGTATGGGTGCCCATACCTCTTTAATGAGGTTTGGTGAGACATTGCTTATATATTGTAAAATCCACCTCATTTTAAAAGGAGACATTCTGGGAGTTGGGGAAACTCTTGCAAAATTTTCCCTCAACTCTATTTGAGTTGCGAGCCTTCTCTTGGGCCTAACAATGTAATTATGCCTTTATGCATCAAATGTAATGGTTTGTGCATACTTTGAAGCAATAAAAGTTGTGTTTTGTGGTGTTCTTCAACCCTAGCTCTTTTTTATTGTATTTTCTTGTCTCTCCATTATTATTGTTGTATTTTGTGCATGTTCTTTTACTTGTAGGTTTATGATGTTGTGTTTTATGGAGTTTTGATGGTGGATTAGGATCTAGTCTGTGTAACATCCGTCTAACCTCCTCACCCCTTTCTTTCTATGTTTCATCCTCCTTTAACAAAGTATCTCACCCCTTTTTCTGGTGCTATCACCCCCATAGTGTAGGATTTCACTCTTCATGCAATTTCTCTCTCCCTGTCTCCTTGGCATTGTTAGGATAGTTATAGTTAGGTGCCTTTTTCGCATTAAGAGTAGTTTATTATTAGGATTTGGTAGAGGAAGCCTAATTTCTCCAGAGGAAAATATCAAGTTCGCAAGTCCCACAACTTGAGAGATGGTCCCATGTTATGTAGATTATACCAGATGGCGCATTAAAAATCGGGCCATTCGGGGTCTGTAATTTTGCATTAACAATTACAAAATGGGTAGATCTCGTTGATGGTATTGGATGTATAGGTAGGAAGCTTTGGGCCACCCCTCCTTTACAACCTCACATAATGATCTATTTGAACAAGAAACATTTACCTTCTCTAATGTAGACCTATCAATGAGACCTAAATAGGGGTTTGTCAAGAAAATCGAAAAGCCAATGGAGAAGTCTCGGTCTCCAACAAGAGTCTTCCAAGAGAAACCATCTAAGCATGAGCTATAAAAAGCCCATTTACCTTCTCTACTAAAAACCTAGCAATGACACCCCGAACATGGTGTTTGTGAGGAGAACTAGCTAATGGATAAGTCTAGTCTCTAACAAGACTCTTCCAATATAAATTGTCTAAGCCTAAGCTATCCAAAAATCTAGGGGAAGGAGGAGGGACTTGAATATTTATAGTGGAATATTCTATGCCCATGCTATGAATAGGGAAATTATCTTCCAGGAGTCGAGTCTAGCCCCATGGATTTGGGGACGCCCTTCCAATCCAATTCCAGATCCTGAGCCTAGAGGGGAAACATGCATAGAGCTTCTAGCTTTTTATTAGCATCACTGCATAATCTAGAGCAAAGAAATTAAGGTTAATTTTTAATTTTGGTAACCTTCTCCATGAGTAAGGATTTTGATAATTCTATTAAGAGAAACTCCATCATTTGTCTCTGGTATATTTTCACGATGTTAGGAGAGACACATATGGTTCTCCTTTTCCTAGCACCGCCATCATATGAGATCAATGCTCTATTTCGGATATGGTTAGGATTATATTTTGGTGAAGGAATTTTCAGTAATAAGAATATAAGGACACACTCTATACTTACCTAATATTAATAAATGTATGTGTGGATTCTACTTGGTTTTTTTAATATATTTTATTATCTTCCAACACAAATTGGAATGAATAATTTTATTTCTAGCTTGGTAAATTTCCTTTATTTTTTATTTTATTGTTATTTCCATACCCCTTTTGTTATACATGTATTAGATTAGGTTTATTGATAGTGGAATTGTGAGTATAAGTATATGAGAGTGTCTCACCGCAGGTTTTGTTCAAGTGTAGGTAACAAAATTGTGATTCATTTCCATGTAGTGTGATGAAATAATGATTCATAAGTAAGGCTCCCAATGAATGGACACCTTACACCACATAACCCTCATTAGAGTAGACCTCACTAAGGACATATAAATAACAACTTCTAAACAAGAAATAAATGAAAATATTATAAGTATTAAATTTAAGGAAAGAGATATAGTTGTAGGATTGCTTATTCACCCAATTATACGTCGTCAAAGGAATAAACAAGAATTCTACTATGAATTATGACACTAGGGCTTTCTTAAGCTTAAAACCCTACTAAGTTTCTATAAAATGAACCTTTATCTCACAATTACAAGGACATTCAACTTTAATGCCTAACATTATGATTTGAGATTGTTAATATTATTTAAAACCTTACACCCCTTTTAGTTATAGAACTCACAAGTCCATATATGGAAGTAAATATACAAATACATGTAAATATTTCCTAAATGATATTCCTTCATGTGTCCCTTATTTTTCAATTTATATTCATGAAAGTTTCCCTTCATTAGATCAATATTTGAACAAGATGAATGTACTGGTCCATGGGATGGAAAAATGACCAAGCTCCACGTGTTCACTCTACAACTACATTTTAATTTTCAAAGTCACTCTATGGGGTTGTAGATTCAATAATTTGATTGATTAGGAGTGGTCATATCGAGACACAATACTTGGAAACTTTCATTAGCATCAAATGGTGTGAAAAAAATGTTCATAGTGATGGGGATGTATTAACATATTTGGTTAAGCATCAAAGGTATACAAAATTAGTGCATGGAGTGAATACATAGTGTGTGTTTCTATGTAAAATTTTATTATAAATGTGAATTTTTGTGCAAAGTTATTGCAATAAGATTAGGAATTTTTTTATATTTAGTAGCTTAAACTATGATGTTGTGTGAAATTCATTGCTTTATGCATATTTATTAGAAGTGGTGTGATGCATGTAGATACACTATCATTGTGTAAAAGGATTGTGTAAAACTTAGTTTCTAAAATCAATATTTTTTTAGTTAACATGGGATTGCACAAGAATGAAGAAATTCCTACATCATACATCTCGAGCAAGAATAAATTTTAGCCTAATGAATATTATTATTATAGATATAACATCTAATGAACAAGTCTTGTTTATGTGATCCAATATGCACCCTCGATTTTTGGCCTCTCCATTTTACTAGATACTTTTCATGTTACTTTTTGCATGTTTTCTTCACTACATGGTATTCCAAAATCCATTTCACTTCTATGTGCAACACATACAGTAGTTGGTTCTCCTAATATACTTATTCAAAGATCCCTTCCCCCTTGGTTTTCCCTCATAATATAGGTATATATTTAAAATAAGTGAGATGTCTATCCCTTATAGCACCTCCAACTCATATTCATACTCCACAATCTTCTTTAGGAATTTTCATAGTCCAATATTTGTCCACTTGAGTTTTTCATAAGTTCCTCACGGAACCTCTCCTTTCTCAAGCTAACAAGACATACACAACCCACTTTAAACTCCATGTGTCTTCTCAAAAATCTACATGTAATTTACATTATGCATTGGTATGTTATATCTATTTGTGCACTTGATCATGTACTTCCTTCATATATTATATGAAGTCCTCTACTTTTGCACTCTTCTCATTTTTTAATGGTAACTCCCCTAGTTTTATAATTTCGTTGGAATTATGATATAATATTTAATAAAAGGTGAATTCCTAGTGCTTCTATTAGAAAATTTGTTGTATGTGACAAATTCACTCTTGTATTAGTGTTGATTGTGAATCACAGCACCCAGAATGTCCGCAACTCGATGGGTTGAGAATCTCAAGTCACGGTGCATAACATGGAGCTTTTCCCAAGTGTGGGACCTCGCGAATGGAAAAGCTCTCCGGATGAAGGCCTTCCTATTCCTCTGTCGAGATGCACATGTAAAAATGTAGAGGTTTACTCAAAAACCTAAACTAACTTTCCAGGAGACAGGGGTAAGAAGATGCATAAAATAAAACCTAAACTACAAAGGTGATGCAACGAGGAATGAAGAACATCTCGTCTTGCCAATAAACACAAAACCATTAAAATGTAATGTAAGATCATGCACGAGATAACCACTTGATTTAGGTGAAAGATCGGGAGGATGCAAATGAACATAGAGAGGGTTGAGAATCATCCATAGAAATGCATTATTTTCTCCAAATATTGATACAATACACTACAAAATGCCAAGAGGCAAAGTTGCATTACAATTTTAGATGGGAGGTTTGAACTCCACAAATTCACCTGCCAAAGAGAAGAAGGGAGGGCAAAACAAGAATGTCAAACCTTTAGAAAGAAGCCCCTCCTTACAATTTATAGGAAGAATGAGAGAGGGAAGAGAGAGGAAATCCAAATCTACCCCAACCACCTCTAGGTTACATTTAATTTATCTCATTATGGTGGTAGGTGAGAACCCTAGCAAACCCAAAAAGTGGTGAACTGTATTTTGAATTTTTAAGAATTTTTCTCACCCAATTAAAGATATCTAGTCATAGTTGGATAGAGGACCTTGTAATATTTCCGAAAATTCCAACCTTGCATGAATCTGAGCTCCCTGTGAAAAGTTATGGCCATTTGAATATCTGGGTCAGGGTCTGCTTCCTGTCAGCGCTCAAAATGTTACGCCTCCTGAAGGTGCACCTTGGCACATCCATTTGCATGTCGTCATACTCTTAAGTGTGCACGGAGGCACATCCATGTTCATGTCAACACTCTTTGACGTGCGCCTTCTACTTGCACCTTGGTGTGAACTTTTTCGTGTCAACACTTTTTACTGCGCCAGGGCGCATCCATGTTCATGTTGACACTCTTTGACGTGCGTCTTCTACCTGCGCTTTGGCACAAAATTTTTCATGTCAAAACTTTTTGACCTATGCCTTAACCTATGGGGGTGCATCCATGTTCATGTTGACACTCTTTGACGTGTGCCTTCTACCTGCGCCTTGGTGCGAACTTTTCATGTCGACACTTTTCTACCTGCGCTAGGGCGCATCCATGTTCATGTCGACACTCTTTGACGTGCGCCTTCTACCTGCGCCTTGGCACAAAATTTTTCGTGTCGACACTTTTCTACCTATGCCAGGGTGCATCCATGTTCATTTCAACACTTTGATGTGCACCTTCTACCTGCGCCTTGGCGCGAACTTTTCATGTCGACACTTTTCTACCTACGCCAGGGTGCATCCATGTTCATGTCGACACTCTTTGACGTGCGCCTTCTACCTGTGCCTTGGCATGAAATTTTCATGTCGACACTTTTCTACCTGTGCAGGTGCATCCATGTTCATGTCAACACTCTTTGACGTGCGCCTTCTACCTGCACCTTGGGCTATTGGTGACGCAATAAATATCGGGCTCTGAGTTTCTTTGATTTCCATATTCTTCTTGGTCAAATATCTATCCAAGGGAGATATTTACAACAATTTGGTGACTCAATGGGATCACTGCTGCTTGGTAGATGATCGGTGGCCTTTTAGCAATCCATTGGGCATGGAGTCATAAGCAATAACTTGAAACCATCCTGATATCTAATCCCGAGCACTGATCACGCAACTCCTTTTAAAGAGAGCACGTTGGTGTTTGTAGAAATTCAACCCGAGAGCAACAAAACCTTGCCAAAGCACTTAGGGAACTGAAACCTAACTAAAATAAGACAATGCGCATCCGCACTTAGAGGAATTGAAAACTAATCTAATATTTACAAGGGTAAACCTTTCCCTTTTAGTAGAATGTTTAAGGTAGATTCCGTTAACCGGAATCGAGTTCTTCTCCATCCAATGTAGAAAATTGGAAGGAATTACTACTTTTACATCCCGTGACCATGTAGGGGCCACTCCAAATGGCATCAAACTTGGAATGCCTTCCTGGTTTTTCCCGATCTGCATCCCATTTCAGAACTAGGTCCCCTTCCTGGAAGGTCTTTGCTCTTGCCTTCTTATCAAACCATCTTTTTACTAAGGCCTAATCTTTCTCAATCATTTGAACTACATGCTCTCTAATTTCCTCCAATTCCATCAACTCTGCATACCTGGCCTCCATTGGTTTGAACTCAGACTCCAACTACTTCATGAGCTCCAATGCTGGCAATTCTAATGATATAGGCAATACTGCCTCTTTCCCATAGACCAACTTGTAGGGAGAATTACTTGTAGATCTCTTTGGCATTATCCTGTCAGCCCATAATGCTGATTTTAGCTTGGTATGCCATGTCCTTTGGTTTTCATCCAGAGTCCTTCTGATGATTCTTAGCAAATTCTTGTTCGTGGACTCTTGCCTATCCATTACCCTGCGGGTAATAATTTGAAGAGGTGCTCAAATAGATTCCATTCTTGATAGCCCATTCTATAATCTTGGAACCTATGAATGCCAATGCATTTATCGATATGATAGTGACCGCACACCGAACTTGGTCACTATTCCTTCTTAAAAGTCTAGTATGTTAGACTCATTTGCTTCTTTGAGCGCTCTTTGCTTGGTCCACTTGGTGAAATAGTCAGTTCTTCGTGAGAATCCACTTGTGGCCTTGGCTTGAGTTTGGATTGATGAGCCTGATGAAGTCCAATCCCCATTGCATAAATGGTTGGTCAACCAAAATTGGGTGCAATGGAAGCCTTTGCTAGTCTTTCTTTGCCTGTGAAGAGTGCACATTTCTTGCACTTTCTTATCCATGTATAGCAGTCACTAAACACTGTGGGCCAATAATACCCTGCCTTCATTATCTTAAGAGCTGTTACTCGTGGGGCAAAATGTCCTCCAGAATCTCCATCATGAAAATCTCGTAACACCCTCTCAATTTGACCTGTCCCAATGCACCTCAATAGAACTCCATTGATGTCTTTCTTGAGAAAAACACCATCAACAAGCACATATGGAATGACTTGTAATCTAAAGTATCTCCTCTTTGCTTTGCTCATTTCTGGAGGGCATAAGCCTACCTGTAGGAAGTGTATCATATTCTGAGTCCAACAAGGAGTGGGCACATCATCATTTTCCTGTTCTTGACCATCCTGTAGTACCAAGATAGTCTCTTTTTCATCACCTACTTCAACTTGCCAACTCAAAGCTAGTTGTTCACATAGTCCTTTTCCACGTACTAGTTTAGTGACCTTAATTTCAATGTCATATTCCATGACACGAGTGATCCATCCTACACGTTTCTCATTCAGATCCTTGTTTAGAAGGAAGTCCTTGACTCCCATGAGAGACCAATAATTGGATCTTGTTGTTTGAGACTAGGTGCTTGAATTTCTTTAAGCTCCGATCATTGCGAAGGACATGCTTTTAAATGAAAGAGTACCTTGTTTCGTATTCCTCCAAGCCTTGATGAAGAAAAAGCAACTGGTTGTTCTAATCCTCTTTGTTTTTTGTCTGGGATTTCTAGGATTGCAGAAATTGTGTCTCCACCACCGAAGGCATATAGCATGAAGTTCTTGAAGAAGTCTGGATTGATGAGTTTGGGGCTTAAGATATAGCCTCTTTTATTGCCTCAAAAATTTCCTTGCCTTCGGATGTCCACTTCAATGCCATGCTCTTTTTCAACATCATTGTTATTGGCTTTACTGAGAGCTGCAAAGTTTGGAAAAACTGCGGACACAAAATTGATCCTTCCTAAGAAGCTTTGAAGATCCTTCTTGTGACTTGGCAATGGCAATGCTCGAATTTCTTCAACTCTTTCTGGGTCAATCGTCAACCCCTCCTTTGAAACAATATGGCCTAGAAGTTTTCCTTTGTGAGCCAAGAATATGCATTTTTGGGATTCAATGATACCCCAAATCTTCTACACCTCTGAAATACCTACCTCAGATGAAAGAGGTGATCTGCTGCATTTTTGGAGAATACAGTGATGTCGTCAAGATATATCAGAACTATTTTGTTGATCAATCCCTTGAATGCCATATCCATTTCCTTTTGGAAAGTGGCTCTAGCATTTGATAGCCCAAATGGCATCTTCTTGTAGGCATAGGTACCCCATTTGGTGGTGAAAGCTATCTTGAACTGGTCATCTTCTTTCACCATTATCTGATTATACCTTGAGTAGCCATCTAGGAGAGAGAATCTCTCCGAACCAGACACTTACTTGCAATATTTGTTCCATTAAAGGAAGTGGGTAATGGTCTTTGAGAGATGCCCTGTTGAGGTCTCGGAAGTCCACACACAACCTAATTTCTCCGCTCTTCTTCCTGACCGGAACCAAGTTTGCAACCCAGCTTGAGTGCTTGATTGGGAATATAATGCTTGCCTCTATTATCTTGTTTAGCTCTTTCTTCATTAGAGGCTCAATGTGAGGGTTGACTGGTCTTTTTTGCCTGATGGGCTTAGCATATGGATCCAATTCTATGGTATGTTGTGCCAACTTCGGATTGAATCCTCTCAAGTCTTCATAGCTCCAAGTGAAGACATCTGGAAATTCTTGGCAAAGCTGTATGAAATCTAATTTCTCCTGCTCAGTGGTCACTTTACCAATTTGAAGTGTTTTTCCTTCCCCAACTTGAATTGGCTCTGAATCTTCTCTCTTGACTTGTATGTTAGCCTTTTCCTTACGGAACTAGTCGTTAGGGTTGAAGATAGACTCAATGTTACTAAACCTTTGGGAAGCTTGTTTGTTATGTAGCTTGCACTACTTGATCCCCATCTGCTTTGCTCTAGTCTATCTGATTCCTAGTGAGAATTCAGCTTCTTCTTGTAAGAAATTGATGATTTGTTGATCATTCTCAAACACTCCCACTTGTGTTATTATCTGGAACTATCTCACAATCACATGGATATGTGGTTGTGTTTTTCCCATCGATGTTGTCAACCACATCAAACATCACTCCAACTTCTGCGAGCCTATCTGTGACTTCATTTTTTCTTCCCGGTATGGACATGATGTTGAAAGCTTTTAAATCCTCAACGAGGTCCCATACCCTGTTCTTGTAGTTCTTCAGTAGGTCATTCTTTGTAGCATGTTGTCCCCTGACTTGGTTGACGATTAGCTCGCTATCCCCGAACACCTGCAAGTTCTTTATGCCTTGTTTCTTGGCCCAATGAAGTCCATGAATCAAGGCCTCATATTCATTTGTGTTGTTTTTGAACAGGAAAACTAGAAACGGAAAGGCTTTGAATAATATTTGATGCCTTGAGGTGAAACAAACATAGCTCCTCCTCCTGTGCCTTGCCTACTCCTTGATCCATCAAAAAATAACTGCCATACCTCATTGTCATCCTTATGGTCTGGTTTGGTGATGCTAGGAATAGACTGGTTTTTCTTCATGTATGCAATAGAATCCTAGCTCGATTCTTCTACTTCTTGGTAGGGATCAAAAGCATGTATCTTGCTTGCCCATTCATCAAGAGTCAAATCTGGGATGCTTCCAACTTTGGTGTCGACTTCATCTCATTGCTTGGATAATCTTCTTGATCAAATGTTGAATGTTGGCATTGATTTGGCTTGGAGTATGAGGCTCAATGAAAGTTTGCAATTGGTTCAGATCTGATTGTGACCTTAGTACCATATCTTGTTACGAACAACATGTGTGACCAAAATGAGATAAGTAGCCTCCAATTTTGGTGTGAAATCCCTTGATAAGCATAGGGCAAAGAGTGGTGGTAAATCTATCAGCGACACATCTTGAAAACGGTAACGTTGGGTCATGTATGCAAGGTAAGATTCAAACCTTTAATCACTCCCACCATTACTACTGCTGTCCCATCCAATTGCACTACCCCCTTTGATATGAATTCATATTGGAGACCCAGCTGATCAGCTATTTGCTTGGGCATGACAGAACTACTTGCCCCAGAATCAATCATGTAATTGTGTACTAGTTTATCCCCAATGATTAATGAAACATAGAATGGAGGGGGCTTAAAAACTTTACCTTGTTGTCCTCCATGATTCCCTTCAGTTGAGCAAGCATTTGTGAGGACATTCTCTTGCATATGGACCTGCTAGTTCGAAGTTGACCAATTCTTCATGGCAGCTTGTAGAAGATCTCTTTGTCCTGGGATGGATAAAGATTCCCACATTGATATATTCACATTTGTCTTCTTCATTTGATCAATGATGTTAAATGGGGATGAAATATCTCTCTGTTGTCCTTTAGGCTGCACATTCCTTTCTTGCGCATGGGTAGCAACAACTGGCATTTGAGTTGGCTTAGAAGGTGGTTTGGGCTGTCCTTGCGTGTTTGGAACTATATTTTGCTTACCAACACCTTGTAGAGTGATGGAAGGTTGTAGATCACTTGGAGCCAATGAATGCCCTTCACCAATATTCCTCTTCTTTGATCTTGTGTTAGCTGCTACACTCTGAGAAATTGTTTGATTCATGCCACAAAAATCCTCAGCTTGCCAATTCACAAGTGCGGTATCATTTGGAGTTGTGTTTTGCTGAGATGTCCCTTGTTGCTGATTTGTTTCTTGACTCACTTCACCCTCTACGCCAGTAGTTGTCACCATCAAGGCTTGGTTCAAAGCACCATTGAAGCACATAGATTGGTTGTGAGGTTCATTGCATGGGAAACACCAATCATACTCTTGAGCTATGTTGTTTTGCACTGGCACTAAGGCTTTAGAAGTAGATGCAACATTGGGGTTATAGGGCTGAAATGGTCTATTGGTGGGAGGCCTTACTTGGCTTTGATTTGTAGCTGGATTGGGTGGCCTATTGGGCTGGTATGGTTTCCTATTAGGTTGAGCTTGAGGCTGATAAGAAGGTCTAAAGCTTTGGGCTCTGCTACCTCTTGAGTGTAACCAGCTCATTTCCCAAATTTTGCAATTGTTTCATGACCTCTTAGAGTTCATTTGAAGCACTAGAGGATGAAGTAGAAGTTTCATTTGAACTTTGATTTCTAGGAGTGGGAATAGGAGCCAAAGTGGGTGTTTGACTAGTGCTTGGATTTTCTAAGTTTGGATACAAGGGCATGGGAGGCCTAGGAGCTAGCTTACCAGCTTGAATAAGACAATTTTCAGCCCTAATGGAAATGCTATAAGCAGCAGGTAAGGTTGTGCCTCCCATAGATTGAATTAACATAGAAATATCAGAATTCAAAGCCTTAAGATAATATAGAAAAGCACCTTCAGCTGTTGGCCTAACAACCACTGGAATCCTATCCCAAGACCTTTGAAATATGAAGTTGAAGTCAGTCAGCTGCTCATTGGGAGCTCTCTTGATAGTTGTCAATTGTTCTAGTAGAGACAAATTGTCTCCCTTTTCTCCAAACTGCTCATGGAGAACTATGCATAACTGATTCCAATTTTGGATAGAACCAGCTCCAAGGCTCCTAAACCATTGCAATGCCTTCCCTTTGAATGAAGATGCTAGCAATTTGACAGCAACATCCATTTCATTTATCTCATGGATTGCAAAAACGTTAGTAATGTCTTTAACATGATCACCAGGAGTGGTATGATTTTCTCCAGTGAAAAATGGAATGTTCTTCAATGCTGCAATTGGAACTGGATTTTGTGCATTGAGGGCAAGTGGGCTCTTTGCGCCAGTGAAATTGACAAAGGGATTCGATGGTAGATGTGCCATTATGATTGGCCTAAGAACTCTGGTTGATGCGAAAAAGGTCTACCCAGGTGGAGGTGTAGAAAAGTCCGAGTTAGGTGGAGATGGTGACTTTGTGGTCTTCTTCCTCTCCTTCCTCTACTAGTGATAGTTGCAAGTGAACAAATAGCCCCTCTTCTCGAGTATCGACTGGTTCAAATTCATCTCATGTGCAGGCAACTTTTGCTACTATACCACTGAATTCTATCCCTTCGAAGTCGCGGATGTGTTAGAAAGTGAGCCTCAAAATGCTAGATTCTACCAAGTTACACACCAAACTCCGACAATATTAAAAATAATTTAAAACTTTGAAGGACCCGAAAGATACGGTTCTTGATTCGGTTATCGGGTATTTTGTGCGATTACTAATCCCCAAAGGTAAAAATTAGTCATGGGGTGAAACTCGAGGTCATGTAAGGCAACTGGGAAAACCCAAAATACAAAAACCATGAAATTTTGAAAGTCAAAATATCAAAAAACTAAGAATACCCTTTTGAAGATTATCCCCAATCTATCAACCGGTGAAATTTTGACTTTTTTGAGCAAGTTAAGTCCTTGAAAATTGATTTCAAGTTCAGCTGGAAGGTAAAAAAATGAAATTGTAAAACTTGTAATTTCCAATTTCTTGAAAATTCCTTCAAATCTTGTGGAATGACCTCTTGGTCCCACTGGGCATGCCAAAACTATTGATGGTGAATCACAACACCCCTGAATGTCTACAACTTGATGGGTTGAGACTCTCAGTGCGATTGCATAACATGGAGCTTTTCCCAAGTGTGGGACCTTGCGAATCGGAAAAGCTCTTCGGATGAAGGCAGTTCCTATTCCTCTATTCAGATGCACATGTAAAAATGCAGAGGGTTTACTCAAAAACCTAAACTAACTTTCCAAGGAGATAGGGTAAGAAGATGCATAAAATAAAACCTAAACTACAAAGGTGATGCACTGAGGAATGAAGAACATCTGTCTTGCCAATAAACACAAAACCATTAAAATGTAATGCAAGATCATGCACAGATAACTAGATTTGCAGTGAAAGATTAGGAGGATGCAAATGAACACAGAGAGGGTTGAGAATCATCCACAGACATGCATTATTTTCTCCAAAGATTGATACAATACACTACAAAATGCCAAGAGGCAAAGTTGCATTACAGTTTTAGATGGGAGGTTTGAACTCCACAAATTCACCTGCCAAAGAGAAGAAGGGAGGGGCAAAACAAGAATGTCCAACCTTTAGAAATAAGCCCCTCCTTACAATTTATAGGAAGAATGAGAGAGGGAAGAGAGAGGAAATCCAAATCTACCCCAACCACCTCTAGGTTACATTTAATTTATCTCATTATGGTGGTAGGTGAGAACCCTAGCAAACCCAAAAAGTGGCGAACTGTATTTTGCATTTTTAAGAATTTTTTCTCACCCAATTAAAGATATCTAGTCATAGTTGGATAGAGGACCTCGTAAGCTTTCCGAAAAGTCCAACCTTGCGTGAATCCGAGCTCCCTGTGAAAAGTTATGGCCATTTGAATATCTGGTCAGGGTCTGCTTCCTGTCAGCGCTCAAAATGTTGTGCCTCTTGAAGATGCGCCTTGGCACATCCATTTGCATGTCGTCATACTCTTAAGTGTGCCAGAGGTGCATCCATGTTCATGTCGACACTCTTTGACGTGTGCCTTCTACCTGCGCCTTGGTGTGAACTTTTCGTGTTGACACTTTTCTACCTGCGCCAGGGTGCATCCATGTTCATGTCGACACTCTTTGACGTGCGCCTTCTACTGCACTTTGGTGCAAAATTTTTTGTGTGGACACTTTTTGACTGCGCCTTGGCACAAACTTTTTCGTGTTGACACTTTTCTACCTGTGCTAGGGCGCATCCATGTTCATGTCAACACTCTTTGACGTGCGCCTTCTACCTGCGCCTTGGTGCGAACTTTTTCGTGTCAACACTTTTCTACCTACGCCAGGGCGCATCCATGTTCATGTCAACACTCTTTGACGTGCGCCTTCTACTGCGCCTTGGGCTGTTGGTGATGCAATAAATATCGGGCTCTGAGTTTCTTTGATTTCCATATTCTTCTTGGTCAAATATCTACCCGGGGAGGGGGAGATATTTACAATAATTAGTTCACAAGAATTAATCAAAACTCCACACTAATGTTGGAGTGAACCTAACATGTATATGTTGTAAATATTATGAATGTAAATATTTGTTGGCCCATCAAAGGTAACCCCACTTAATATTACACTTACTCCCACACAATTTTAAGTGGGGAAGAAAACCAAATTTACTTTTAGAAAAAAATATTAAAATCTATAAATCATCTATGATGATTCATGCTAACATGCCAAAAGGATTAAAGCATATGCCAATGTGAAGATCATGTATATAAGATTACATGGTAAACTACTTGTCATAATTAAGATCCAAAATTTCTAAAGGATAGGTATATTATATGAGTTCATGAAGTCTTTAATAAAAAAGGATCTTTTGTAGCCAATTATTAACGAGGTATTACAACTAAACACACACAATGTGATCATTTACTTCAGATCTTGCTTATAGTGAAATTTTACAATTCTTTTACAACAAAAATATAGAATATTTACAACAAGCACGTTAGGAGGTGAAATTTTCATGAAAAATACCCATTAATGGAAGCTCTAAAACCCCTATCATTTCATGAAACTTGCAAAAGGTTTATGGCACAAAGTGGATTCATAAATGTTTTTGGGCCTTGATCATCTGTGATGTAGGATTATCGTGGGAGACTAAATACTATAAATTTTAAGTTGGATTAAGCTTTGGAGCATTTAATTAAATTTACATAGTGATTTGGAGTCTAAGGAGTGTTACAAAAATGCAAGAAGGATCATGCCCAATAATACATAATGTTTTGTTAGAAGTGGGGTATATAAGATTTTTATATCAAGACACGCGGTGGTGAGTAAAGGATTGCACAATAGGTAAATAGAGTGTATTTTTAGAGGATATTGCAAGAGACCATGCAGAGGCAATATTGTGCAAAGGAATGAATGCAATAAAGGAAAAAGGTTAGAAAATGACAAAAACTAGGTTGAAATCACGGGTAGCATGCAAAGCAAGTAAAAAGGAAAAAGTTGTCGAAAATTAGATAACATGGAAGACATTAGAAGATTTTATCAACTACTAAATTAGGGTTGCTTGACACCATTAATGACACTATGAAAAAGGTAGGTGGAGAATTCATAGAGGAGGTTTTAGGATTCCTATAAAAGGTAATGTCCACACCATATTGAGGGATGTTGAGAATTGAGAAGGATGGAGGCTAATAGCCAAGATGGGAGAGATGAACTAGAGTCAATGCAAGCTAGAGGAAGTCCTTGGATGAAATACCACCTTTATGATAAATTCCAAGTTGTGCATTCTATAATAGCCCCATTAGATGGACATCTATGTAGATGGTGTTAAGAATTTTGAGTTAATAGAAAGTTGTGTGGTTTTTTTTAATTTGTGTTTCATTAAACTCTAAAAATGGGCATGATCATTTGATTCGATTAGTCCCACATTGAAGTGGTATCGAGCCTCACTATAAACCTTGGAGAGGAAGGTTGTAAGGATTGATAGAACACTCAATGTGGGGTAACTATTTGAGAAGTAAGATGTCGCCAAGGAGGGTTGTGTATGGAAGGTGCAATGAATATAGATATTATGGGAGTATTAGAACAAGTTATGATGGAGCTAAGGGGTGTAATGTCTAGAGTTGAAGTGGTCGAGGAAGAATATAAAAGAGGGTTTGTGGTGCAAGACACTCGGTGTGATGATGGATCAATATTAGGGACAGAAAATGGAAGAGCCACTAGAGGTGAATCAAACAAGGAGAAAGAAGAAGAAGCTATAAAAGCCGAAGAGGAACGAATCTTGAGAGTAATCTTAAGAATTGGTCAATGACAAAGAGCGGATGTCCCACCATTATTTGGAATATTAGAACTAAAAGAATTTGTAAACTAAATCATGAGTATGGAAGAATATTTTGAGTTTGAAGAGAAAATATAACTACAACATGTCAAGGTGGCATAGATTAAGATAGAAGAGCATCTGAAACTGTGGCAGAAATAATATATTATTATGATCACACATTTGTATTTCTAAACCTTCAAAGTTAAGTCATAATTAGGCACACAAAAGATGGAACACATGAATGACACATAACGATGTGGAGTCGAAAGGATCAATGAGACATTTGGTGGAGAAGCTATGATGATGTGAAAGGTGTAACTAAAGATTGCACAAATGGAGAATGAGCCTGTGAAAAGGAAGAGTCTTTTTAGAACCATATATTAGTGGGGAGGAAAATTTTGTAAGGTGTTTATTAACAATGGTAACAAAGAAAACCTTGTTTCCATTGAGACGGTGGAGAATATAGGGATAAAGAGGATTATGTACCCCAATCCCTACAAGGTTTTATAGTTACAGAAGGCGCACCCTTACGAGAAAAGTCTTGTTTCTAGTTTCAAATTGGGATATATTATGATGAAGTGTTGTGCGATGTGATGTAAATGGATAGTTGTCATCTACTTTTGGGGAGACCATGATAACATGAATAAAAGGGTTTTCATGATGGGAATATGAATGTAATCCATACTGGGAACAATATAAGGAAGTTTAACTCGTCACAATTAAAGGACAAGGATAAAAATTGAGTACACAATGGAGTTTGCGTAAGAGTTTTGGTCGTGTTAGGTAAAAATTTCCTGTAGGAAGTGGAAGTTTAGAAATTTTGTTATGTATTGATGCCAAAGGAAGTGTGTACATAATACACAAGGGATGAGGAGGTTCCCAGTGTAGTGCGTAAAATGATGACTCAATTTGTGAGTATAGAAATGGAGTAATTACCAGAAGGATTATCCCCAGTACGTAATAATAGTCACCATATCAACTTGATACTAGAGTCAAGTTTTCCCAACAAATAACCATATATGATAACTCTAAATTAGGAGAATACGTACGTGCGGAGACAAGTAGAAACATTCACAAAGAAACACAAAGTAGAAACTGATGCTCTTGAGGCTTGACTTCAGTCTCTAAAATGTTACACCTCTCCATGGTTGCTTGCAGTACTGCTGAATCTTATGTAATAATTAACATTCACATCACAGGTTTTCCACGCTTCAAACACGATTTTATACAGACGTAAGTACCACTTCTAAATAATTGTTTTCAAAATACTTCCTCATGCATTTATACGCCAAGTATTTCCTTCTGAAGATTCTCCTTACACATTCCCATGGTCTTCTTGTGCTACAGGTCGATTGGTCTTCATGGGTTCCTCCTACACTGGTCGATACTGTTAGAGCATCTAATTTGCCTCCACATGTCTCCTGATATCCTACACGTAGGACACTGGACAAAGTCCTATGTAGGTTGTTGGCGCTTTTTCTTACTGACCGCTGAGTGGTCGGTGCTCCTTTCCATGTCTCCACATGCAAATTTTTCTTCTACTGCCAACCTTGCTTCACATCCATGCATGTTTTTAGGTTTCACACACTCCAAGGAAAGACTCGTCTTCTTCTATCTTTGACTGCAGGTTCCATTCTTCCATGTTTCTCTACGCAGGAAAACCACTAAAATCTCTTACAAGCGCTGATACCAATGTTCAATGAAGTGGGCAGAGAATTCTTATTGGATATCTTTTTCAAAGATTACAGTTAAATATATACATGTCTAATGTGTGAGGATCCCAAAGGAATGTGAAGGTGAAGAGGCACAAAGGATACATGGAAGGTCACAAGATGTGGTAATGTAATATGCCAACATGATTTCCATCCTCTAATAATTTTTTGTTCCTTCTTCAAAAACATAATATGGTTTGTTTGAATTTTCACAAAATGGATTTTCAAAGACATGGAAATATATATTTTCTTTGATGTCATGTTTATATGGATTACATAATCTTAATCTTTTTATTTAAACTCCATAACCAATGAATATACATTAGTAGGATGTAGGATCAAGTCTCTTCCATTTAAATTTTGGAATAAAAATAGAGGCATGACAACCAAATATTTGCAAATGAGAGATATATCATTTCTTGTTTTTCCATACTTATAGAGGTGTAATTTGATGTAGATATTTTGTAGGAATCTTATTAACAATGTGGAGTTCAATATTCATTGTTTTTATCCTAAGAACTTAGGAACATTCAAAGCATGAATCATTTTCCTAACCATTTCTAGGATAGTCCTATTTTCCTTTTGTGATGTCATTTTGCTATGGAGTAAGGAGTGGTTAGCTATCTTGAATCCCTCAAGGCACGTATAATTTATCAAACTTATTACTAACATATTCACCTCCATTATCTATTCTAATTCTTTTATTTTTATGATTAGAAGAGTTTACAAATAAGGATTTAAATTTAGACAAGACTTCATATTGTTTCTTAATGAAATATGACCAAGTCATTCTAGTGAAATCATAAATAAAACTAAAAAATAGAGCACAAAACACACAAAGTTAATCAAACTTATTACTAACATATTTACGTCTATTACCTATTCCAATTCTTTTAATTTTCTTATAAGAAGAGTTTTAAACTAAGGCTTTAAATTATTGAAATTTAGACAAGACTTCATATTTTTCTTAATGAAATATGACCAAGTCATTCTAGAGAAACCATAAATAAAACTAAAAAAACATAGAGGACCACCAAGAGATGGAACCTATAGCGGATCTCTAACATTACTATTAATTAATTATAAAATATGAGTGGACTTAGGATCACAATGTTTGTTAAATGAATCTACATGTTTCTTACCATGTAAGAAACCTTGACAAGTTTCATGATCATATTTTAGTATAGGAAGGCCTATCACAAGATTAAGACGTGACATATCATCAAAGATTTTAAATTTCGAATGTCCTAATATTTCATTCCATATTTGCAATTTATGTCTAGGATAAGTAGATTAAAAAAATTATAATTAAAACCATTAAGAATGTATAATCCATTTTTCTAAATACTAGCTACAATAATTTTATCATTTTTTTAACATACCACTTATCTTGAAACAATACAAATGTAAAATATTTTTAGTTAATCGAGAGAAAAATAAGAGATTCATTTGTAATTTTGGCATAAGAAAATATTTTTAACTATACCTTCAACAATTTTAAATCACCACAAATTTTAGATTGAATAATAGAATTATCTCTTAGATAGATGTTTTCAGAGATTCTATGACATATGCGAGAATATACTTATATAGGTCATGTGTCAGAGGAACCAATGTCTAGTATTTATTTATTGTCATTTGATGTTGAAAGTGTGATATATAATGTATTAGTTGTGTTTAAGTTATTGGTATCATTGTGGTTCTAGTTTTGGCTTTGATTTTTCTTCTAAATGTTAAATTTCTCTTGTTTAAATTTTTCAAATAAAATTTCTTGTTTTGATGATAATATTCTTCTTTATGAAAAAAATTCTCACATTTGTGACATGCTATGTTGAATTTTACTTTGAAATTATGGTTATTCCTATTCCTATCGGATTTGTTTTGAATTTTGATTTGAAATTAGGCCTAAAATTAGGGTCTCCATTGTTTTGGAATGGAGACGATTTCTATTTTGAGAGAACAAGGTCTAGGGAAAATTTTAAGATCCCATAGCAAAATCCAACTTGGATTTTTTGGCACGTTTGTGACAATGGATTTTGTGTTGATGTCGAATAAGAAAAAAATGTATAAAGTGATGCAGGAAAATAATTTTTCTAAGAAAAGGCACATTGGGAAGTAATCAGATGCACTGGTTACAAACGATTGACCACAAAATAAGTTGCAGACATGACATCTGCATGGATTTTGAGTATGGTAGGCATCTACATATGCATACACGTTATTTGTAAGACATGCTAACAAGATAGGTGCACGCATATGTAGATATGTCATCTGTATAGAGACACCAAGGACTAGATACTGCATAAGTAGATGTATTACTATTTATGTAACTAGGCATATTCATATGCGAGATGCGTTGTTGTGTATGCAATGCAGGCGTCTTCATATAAAAACATCTATATGCGTATGCAACCGTTTGAATGCATATGTAGACACCTAGTTGCATACATAGCCGGGTGTATGCATATGGAGCCGCTTGGTTGCATACATAGCCAATGCGATCGCATATGTTGACACCCAACCGCATATGCAATCGATGACTACATATGCATTCTCCTAGTTGCATACATATTCATGGGTCAATACTTAAAACCCCCTGAATGCACAAACCATATTCCATAATGTTATCTCACTTGCCTACATATTTTCCCCCCTCATTTCTATCTCCTCCACGCTCCATGTCGGTCTCTACCTCTAGGATCATACGACTATCATACCGGATCCAGAGTCTATACTCAACAAACAAGCTTGAACCACACATCTACAATCCAAAAATGGCATGCATTTCTACATCCTCTCAGTCTCAACCCAAAATTCAATTCTGAAACCTTATGTGCCTGCAAATTTCCACCTTTCTCAAACTGAAGGACACATTCAATGATTGGGTAGATAAATGTTGTTTTCGAGCACTAATTTACATGCCTCAATATCACATTGATACCAGTTTGTTGCAATTTCTTTTATCCAATTATGACAGATCCACATGTATCTTCACAATCAAGTTGTCATCATGAGAATTTTCTTTTAGAACATCTCCAGAAGATATCCACCACTTAACAAGGATTCCACACATGAATGTTAACCCTGTGACAACAAAATCCTTACTCTCTAACTTAGACAAAAAGTATCTGGAGTCCCACTTTGGCATATAGGTTGAAGGTAATAATCTATTTTTTACATTTTTTCTTTCTATTATTATCACAACAAGCTAATATGTTTTTTTCTTTTGTGTAGGTATTATTAAATCCTCTAGATCAAGAAGGGGATTATCTGTGTAAGTTGTTCTGCACACATTTTTTGCAAGCCATGATCAAATTTTTTCAAGCTAGGATAGTCTTATAGGGAAGAAAATATGACATCTTGTAAAGGGTTGTTATCTACATCCTCCATTCTCTAAGTTGCAAAATTTGATTGGTGTAAAAATATATCTAATAGTATATGAAATGATTTGTCATATACTATTTGTAATGACACCGCAACATTGTCATATTGTAATTACATAATTATATTATATTATGAAGCTTGTTATGATTTGCACTCACAAAATGCTAATATTGTGAACGTAATTGATGAAAAATCGAGTAAATTATCTTTCAAATGATGAGAAAGAGGTAAATTTAAAGTTTAAATTATTACAAAATATTTTCATGTATTTATTTAAATAGAGATAATTTTCTATTTTCTTTTAGAAGAGAAAATTTATCACATGTAAGAACACAAGTTATAATTAGAGGTCATCAACCTCCCAAGAATTCTACAGATTCATACATGGATGTAAAATCAATGCTTTGACTCTATTACGATTCTGAGACAAAAATGCATGAGGATTTATATTACACCCCTTAAATTTCAAGTGCACACTGAAACTTCATCATTTATTCCAGTTTTACTACTTTCGATCATCAAGCTATGAATAATGGAACATACATTGTTTTAAAATATTTTATTAATAGAACTATACTTGTTTTTAATCATTACTACATATTTACTGATTCCTTGGGTATTTTTTTATCAAGATTCCCCACATCAATGTGAACCAATAGAATCCACTAAGAGGGGAAGAAACTACACCTAGACATACTTTGCAAGGTACATTATTAGTATCACTTCAAATTTTAACTTTTATGCTAAATTTACTAAACATTGAATTCTTATTTATGTGTTTTGTTCACATTTTTAGATTTACAATTCCACCTCCCTCTTGCAAAAATAAAACGATACCATCACCACCGTCACTTATAAATTTTTTAAAAAAGGGAAACAAATATATTTTCCAGCTCAAAGTGGTGGCACGGTTCATCTGATAATAACATAGTTTCCAAATTTCTCTTTTGGTGGTCTCCCTAGTGCAATGGGCACCACTATTTTACAACAAACTAATCTTTTTGGTGATTTCTTAGGTACCGAGAGTGGTATTGTTGATCCAACTAGTTTTAATCCACATGATATGATTCAGGGCTTGAAAATGACCCAAATAAATCTTTTTTATAGAAACAAGCACCTAGGTCACCATACAATACACCCTCTCGACACGTATACCAGTACCACCATTTGATGATCAATTAACTAATTTTCCGTTACATACTTTTTTGGTAGAGATTTTTTATGCTACTATTAATGATGTTGTTATGTAGGATATAGAGACTTTGAAAACATGGGAATTCACGGGCCAAAGATTTGATGAAGGAAATAAATGCCCATTTTCATAACCATTCATAAAGAACTCTTTTAGTTTTTTTAGTTCAAGTGCCTCTATAGTAAGTAATGACTACCATGATTATTTTTAGATGTCATGTTAAATAGGTTGGAAAATTTAAATGGTGAAGCCCAAACTTACTATAAAAAATGGGATAGAGACAAAAACCTTGTTATCATTGCAAATGATGAAAAAGATAAAGGTATCATAAGTTTAACTCTTTATTTGCATTTAAATTTTAGTTTTACATATTTTAAATTTTTAACTAATAATATTTCTTTGTTCAAATGCAATCAAAATATGAAAATTTGAAGAATGAAGTACTTGTCTTGGATCTTCATCTCAAGAATGCACAAAAAAGTTTAAATGTTGCTATTTCACTAAAGGAAAAACTTATGCTCCTAAATAAACAAAACAACACATTGAAGAAAATAATTAAGGAGCATGACATGGATCCAGAGATATTGTTCAAATAGAAATCAAATGTAGATCCCAGTTTTCTTTTAGCAAGTGATGTGGCCAATCAAGATAGGAAACATATCCCTTGTATCAATGCCACAATAGATGATCTAATTAAATCAGCGAACTAGTGAAAAAATATATAAGACTAGAGGGAACATCTTAGAATGAGAGTTGTTATGATTCCTTATATTGTATAATTGTAATACTAAGAAAAATTGAAATGTAAATCTCAAATTTCAATTGAGATATTTTGTACTTTTGTAAATTGTTTTGAAATAGTCGACACTTTATTAATATATATTATTTTCATAGCATCTATGGTGTTTTGTTTTTCATAACAATGTAAAGTATAATATCAGATTTCTATTTGTAATTATTGTTTTCATATCTTGTATTGCATAAAAATTATATGAAATAAGGATATTGAAATTATTTATCCAAAAACATACATACATAACTATAACAATTTCATATGAATTTTTAGATAGGAATAAATATTTATAATACATACCTCTTGGCTCTTACCAAGCTGAAAGATTAAAAATCTAGCATTTAAAACAATCCTTGAGAAATCCCTTTTTCTTTAGAGACATTTGTATCTATTGTGTTAGCAGAGCATCCACTTCCTAGGTTGGTATTAAGATCATCTTTGTTTCTCATTTGTATTAGTGACTCCTCTTCTTTCAATAAGTGAAGTCCAAATGGAAAGTTCCCTTTCATAAGGAAATGCATCCATGGGATAATGCGAAACATACAATCTCAAACATGTCTCCATATTTTTATCCAATTTTTTTGAAGTTTTGATTTAACAAAATATAGTGCACTAAAGATCCATTCATCTTCTATTGATCCCAAAATCATTGTTTGGAAAAGTTCATATAATAAAAATATTCACTAATATTTTCTGTAGGACGTTGTTGGGATATAATGTTTTCCATAGCCTTGTGATAGCTCCATTTTTGTTGGTTCATTTAGATACTAATATTGATCAATCATTATAAGTCCAAAATTTGTTGACTAAGATGTCAATAAATATTTTTACAAAATTCCTTTAATTTCAACTCCATTTATTTGAATGACTTGCTAAAATACTTAATTAGAGCAATTATATATTTGAGAAATATATTACTTACTAATTATTTTCTATGACCATCAACAATGTTCATGTTGGTGTATATGACTTGGTTCGCCATCACTCGGTGTCTTGTCCAACTCATATGGTTAGTCATATAACTTGGTGAGACCATAGGTAATTAGGGTTAGTTGGGGTTGTGTTCACGTGTCATGCATGGGAGTTACACAAGGCACTCCTATATGTACCTCTTATTTTTGATCTCGTGAGCATGTTGGACCACTGTGTCTTTTCCTACTTTATTTTCCCTTGTGATTCGTTCTCTTACCGATTACGTGAAGTGTTCTCATCACCGTTGGAGCAATCCGATATGGTATCAAAGAAATTGTTTGGTAAACGTGCACTCATTTGAATCTAGTTATTGATTACTTCATTTTTGTTTTTGTGTTTCTCGTGCAAGTTTTTCGATTATCTTTTGGAATCTTGTTAACAAGTTTAAAAATCTCATTTTTTGGATTTTTTGTTGGTTTTCTGGTTATGCATGTGCAGGTTTCAGGTGTTTCATAACTAGATCTAGCTAGCTACAACTAAATTTGGAGGAAGAAATAAATATAGAGGCAAGTTTTTCATTTCTAGTTTTTGACAATACTTTTTAATTAAAAGTGATTTTTTTTTAGTAATTATGATGTTTAGGACTATTTGCATTTTCTTCCTTATTGGTTTGATTTTTTTGTTTTCTCCTACTTGTCGTCTCATCTCTTGGCTGAGATCTTACAGAGCTCAATGAGCTCCCCAACGAGCTTAATCTAACCAAAGTGAGTTGGTTGAGGGTTTTTCCTTGTTTGGTTTGGATTTTGAGCTTGCATCGAGTTTTATGCTCCTTGAGGTTCATTTGTGTTGCATCATCCTTGGCAAGTCATATTGCTTAGCTCTTTGAAGCTGCGTGTCAAGCCTCTTTGCTCTCTGTCTACATTTTTGAATCTATACATGTGCTTGTTTTTTCATTCTTAAGGGCCTGTAGGCTATGTTTCACCCTTTTCGAGTTGTTCTTTGGGGTGGTGTTCAAATTTTCTTTGTTTGTTGGGTGTGCCTTGGGTCGGGATCTATTTATTTATCTCTACTCATGTTGTTTCCCTTGTAAGTTTTGCATTGTGTTGGTCACTCGTGTTTGCCATGTAGACATGTTTGGTCATTTTCTCTTGCTCGGCTTATTGAGCTGCTCGGACCACTCGACTCCATCCTGTTGCTTTGTGCATTGTGAGCTCGGCTCGCTCTAATATATCACTATCACCCACATTTCTTGCCATTCACTATGCTTCAAGCCATTGGTTCCAAGCCTTCACCCGGGTCTCTCGCTATTGAATGGCTAGCTCCTCCTCCGCTCGACTCACCATTTCCTTCTATTTTTGGCCGAGTCGTGTGCCGTAGTCCTCCTTATTATCTCAGGCTACCCCACGACCCTCAAGCTTTGGGCTCATATCCTTGAGTTCCACGTTGTGTTGGATGAGCTCACCTACCTATTTTTGACCGTGCCCTCCATTTTAATCTCCCACCCTTCTGGTTGACCGAGTAATACCTTGGGCTCTGTAATCCGCTCTTGTTTTTTTCAAAACATTGCTTGGTGTTTAAATTTTAAAAGTGGTATTTTTTTAAAAAAATATAAGGTGGCCTTTTTATATTTGGTCATGGTTTATATTAAAGTGGGGTGGTGTTATATATGTGGGTTGGGTTTTATATTAAAAGGTGGGTGTCTTTTTAAAAATTGAAAGTGGGGTTTTATTGTAAACATAGGGTTCGGGTTTATAAGTAAAGTAAGTGTTTTAAAATAGGGATCATCCTTTTAAATATAATAAAGGTGCTTTTTAATATAACGTAAGTTTTTTTAAAAATTTAGGACTCAGTTTATTTCTAAATTAGGATATAATATCTTTTAATCAAGGTGTTTTTTAATCTTAACCTTAGGAGCTTAAAATAAATTAGGCATCTAATTTTCCTAATTAAGCTCTTTTTTAATCGATTAGTAGTGAAATAGTCATTTTTCACACGTTAGAATAACGTACTTTTCACGTAATCTTTAAAAATAGGTTAATTGTACATTTTAAAAGTTCAAATTCTAGTGTTATTGGTGTTTTTGCTCTAATCAGTCGCTTGAGTATGTAATGCGCCTTCTAGCTTTTTTTCCCTTCAAGGAACGTTTTAACACATCATGGAGGTCCTCAAGATTCATCTTGAGCCCATTTTCTGCATTGTAATAGCCCTTATTATTGTGTGTGGACTAGTGAGTGTGTCTGCCACAATCTTGTAGCAAGGGGGATTCTTCTGCGACGTGAGATGTTTTTTCTCACAACAGAATTTGATTTCGCCTATTCTCTTATTTTTAGCTCGTTGTGCTTGTTTACGGTGTCACTTTTTTGTGTTCAACAAAACTTGATTGTGGTCTCCTCTCTTGCGCGTTATTACACTGATTGCAAGGTGAGTGACCATTGTTTCACAACGCACATTTACACCTGATTGTATCCAACACACTAAACTATAAAGTGACAAAATAAGAGGGATTATAATATTTTCCTTAGTGTTTGTGTTGCTTATTTTTCTTTTATGCATTTATTCTTTATATCTCTTCACAATGGATGAAATTTCAATTCCTTTACTTATGTTGTTCAACTTCTTCGAGTGAAGATCGAAAATGGTAATGAAACTAAAGGGTAAATGGTTATTTCGCATCACCATGGGAGCTGAGACGAACCTGATGATGAGCCCAAAAAATCTAAGTGGTTGAACTGAAGTGACGAAGCCTTAGGTATTATTTGTTTGTACGTTTCTCTTGACTTTCTCTTCCACATTAAGTCATCCAAAACACCTAATTTTGCGTGGAAAATGTTAGATGATATGTTCGGACAACAAGATGACATGAGAGCACACGAGTTAGAAAACAAAATACTAGGATTAAATCCTAGTGAATTTGAAAACCTAAAGGTATTATTCTTAAAGTTCATCCACATTATATTGATATTAAAGGAATGTAAAGTTGATAAGAAATATTCCAAATTTATATTGTCGATTCTTTCCAAGTTAGGTCCTGAATACTTTGTCTTTGTGTCAACTTTTCACGCTATGAAAGCCACTTCTAGGAAGTGCTTGAATATGCCCTTATTTGAAAGTTTTTGTCCCAAATCATTCGATAACGGGATAAAATAATTCAAATTGGGTCTTGCAATTCCAAGTCACATGCCCTTGTAGTAATTACTAGTAAGGGAAAGAAGACTGAAAAATAAGAAAGAGAAAAATGACCAACCCAAGAAGGAAACCAAGACCAACCAAGCCAAAACCAAACCTAACATGAATGCTTCAAATTATGATCCTAAAGAGAATAAAGAAAAGTGTAAGTGTTCTTATTGCAAGAAGACTAGTCATGAAGAGCATCAATGTATGATAAAAAAATTGATCACCTTACTCATTTAATTGAGAAAACTCATATAGGTGTTCCCAAGTATATCAAACAAAATGCTCCAAAAGCTAAGTCTTCCACTTCAAGAGAGTTTAAATCTAATAAGAAGAAAGGAAAAACCCTTATAGATAGAGTTGCTCCTTTGTCGACGTGGATTATAGATTCCAAGCCTTTTACCACATGGCTTCTTTGCATGTTGAGTTCTCCAACATCAAACCATGTGGCATGTACCAAATCATATTGGGTGATTATAAACAAGTGTTCAGTGTTCCTGATCTTTCTACCAGTCTCCTATCGGTTTACCAAATCAATCACCTTGCTGAAGGAATGCTAGTGGAGTTTGTTCCTAAATTGGTGATTATTCATGAGCTTCACTCCAACACTACTCAGGCTAAGGGAAAGGCATCTCAATGTTCACAACAGTATACCTTCTCCCACTTATTTCTGATTTGACGCCCACTTTCTTGCTCACTCATGTAGATGAGGTTATAAAATTATGACATGATCCTTTTGGCCATCTAAATTTTTATTACCTTGAATAATTGAGCTAAAAAAGGTTCAACGGGTTACCTGCGTCATATTTTCTAAGGGTTTTGTGAGGGTGCAGTGTCCTTGGGAAGCACCACGAAAAGAGTTTTGAAAAGGAAAAGACCGGAGAGCTACTTGTCTTTTGTATCTTGTTCATAATGAAAATATTAGCCCTTTCCCATCTCCTTTGTTTACAAGATCTCTTTATATACTAACCTTCATTGATGACTTTTAGCGTTACACTTGGGTATATTTTCTTAAGCTTAAGTTTGAAGTTTTCCACCATTTTCGGGACTTTAAGGATCTTGCTTTGAGAATAAATAGGGTGGTCTATCAAGGTTCTTTAAACCAAAAATGGAGGCAAGTATGTGAGCAATAGGTACAAGGATTTATGTATTTCTCAAGGGATTGCTTTGCAATGTATAACTACTTACAACCCTTCACAAAATAGAGTTGTGGAAAGAAAGAATTGAACGCTTAAGGATATGGCCACTTGTATGGTTCAATCAAAGTCCCTTCCTCTGCAGTATTGGGTCGAAGAAGTGAATTATGATTGTTACATTGAGAATCATGTTACACACAAGGTAGTAATAGGGATGACACTATTTGAAGCCTTGTTTGGATGCAAGCTTGATGTTGAGCACTTTCGAGTCTTTGGATTCAAGGCTATGGCCTAGATTCCCAAAAATAAATGCAAGGCTTTGGAATCATAATCCAAACCTTGTATATTTGTAGGGTATCCTGATGGCATGAAGGGATATCGATTATTGAATCCTACTACTCATGAGCTTTATATCGAGAGAAGTGTGAAATTCGATGTGTCTTCTTTAAATTTTACTTCTCAACCTTTTGAGGTCCTTATGTACTCTGATTCAGAATCTGACTCTTTAGATGATTATGTTGTTGAGCATGATCCTCCTACGCCTCCCGACCCTCATGCTTCAGAGTCTTCCGATTCTAATAGTAGTGTTGATTGGAACCTTGTTCCTTCTCACTTGAGTGAAGAATCTTCTAACTCTGAGCTTGATCCTCCTAGTCCTTATTGGGCTAGGAAAACTTTACAGAGTGTTGGAGAATGGATTGTATATCCTTTGAACAAGAGACAGACTCGCTTAGATTTCATTGAACCTTACTCCTTCACCTCCTCTTCCAACCCTCATTATTTTTAGGAGGCTTTTGGTATACCTAAGTGGGATTCTACCATGTATGAGGAGTATTCCTCACTCATGAATAATGATACTTGGGATATCACTCCTATTCTAAAAGGAATAAAAATCATTCGGTGTAAGTGGGTGTTCGAGAAAATTATGGTGCTCATGGTGACTTCAATAAGTTTAAAGTGCGATTAGTGGCTAAGGGTTTCTCCTAGCTAGCTAGAGTTAATTACTCACAAACCTTTTCTCACGGTTGAAAAGATGAATTCTATTTGACTAACCCTCACCATCACTACTGCAAAACAGATGGGAAATCCAATAGATGGATGTTAAAAGTGCTTTCCTTCATGAAGACCTCGAGGAAGAGATCTACGTGGAACAACCTTTGGGTTATATCCATGATCCATATCTTGTTTGTAAGTTAAATAAGTCTCTCTACGACATTAAACAAGCCCCTCGGGCTTGGTATGCTAATATGGACTCCTTTCTACTTACCTCAGGGTTCATTCGGTGTCAATCTAACCCAAATGTTTACATTTTGTAGCAAGATGAGTCCATACTCATCCTTGTTCTGTATGTTGATCATGGACAACTATTCCTTTATCATTGATTCTATGAAGATTACCTTATCTAAAATTTTTTCCATGGAGTACTTAGGATTGTTTCATTAATTTCTTGGAAATCATATTTTGCAATCCGAATCGGGAATTATAATATCGAGCCTAAGTGCTCCTTGATTTTCTTGCTTAGTTTAATTTGTCCTATTGTAAGCCTTATCCTACTCCTTTTCTTTCTAAGGTTAAGTTAGTTTTTGATTGATCCAATCCCTTGGTTAATGGTACTTTTATCGAAAACTGGTGGGGAACTTGATTTACCTTACTCAAAATCATTTGGATCTATTGTATGCTACTGGGATCATGTCCAAATTTATGTAGGAGCCTCATGAGTTTCATTGGAAAGTAGTGAAGTGGATCCTTCACTATGTCTGTGGTACTTATATAGATGGAATTCACTACCTAGGAGGAGTAAATATTGACTTATTTGGATATAATGACTTTGATTGGGTTGATTATCTTGATCATCGGAAATCTACCTAAGGCTACCTTTTTTTTTTATCTTGGTTCAGGTCTTGTTATTTGGTATAACAAGAAGTAGAATGCAATTACGATATCTTCTACGAGGCAGAGTACAAAGGAGTAGTTAACACTACCACGAAAGTTGTTTGGTTATAGGGTATCTTGACAGTTTGGTATTCACTATCTAAAACCTACTATCATCTATTGTGAAAACATGAGCACCATCTTGATTTGCTAAAATATAATTCAACATCAATGGAAAAATCACATTGAGATACATATGCACTTCATTCAGGAGTTGATTCACAATGACATCATTGAATTGTAGTATTGTTAGACTTATGATATGGTTGCAGACATTTTCACCAAGCCCTTCACTAAGGCAAAGTATCTTCACTTGTGGTCTCTTCTTGGGGTGAGGTCTACTGGAGCCGCCTATCTTCTTCAGGATTTCTATTCCTCTTCTCCTCTTCTTCTTTTCCAGAGAGATTTTGTTTGTACATGGGTACCTTATCAATCCTAGTTTTCAGGACCCATATGGTGCATCTTTCTTAGGTTTTTAGGGAGTATTTTATCTCTTGTAAGTAGATGTTTTCCTTAGGGATTTTTCCTCCATTACTTGAGATCCTTATTGTACATGGGTACCTCATTAGGCCTAGTTGTTGGGACCCTTTTTCTCATCTTCTTATTTTTTAGAGAGATGTTATTTGTACATGGGTACCTTATCAGGTCTTTAGTTGTTAGGCCCCATTGACACATCTTTCTTAGTTGTATAGGGTATTTCTCTTTGTGTTCTGACTTTCCATGACCTCTACCTCAACTTTCATGAAGGGGGTGTTGGTGTAACAATCTGACAACTCCAAAATATGGGATTCACTACTTCTATGGCCTTAAATAGGTCATCCCTTCTAAAATGATCTTGAATTTCTATGGATAATCTTTGTGAAATCTTTCTCTATTTCATTTGTGTATCATAAATAACATTATCATATAAAACATGCATTATAGGAACTTCTTCAATTTCTAATCCCATCACATCAACTCTTTTTTGAAAATTATGCATTGATATCTCCTTCTAATTAATAATAATACAAATATAATCCTTAATATTGATTTTCAAATAGTAATTAGGATCCTTAATATCTATTAATATTTGATAGATCACAAATATATGCCCTTTAAAACTATCTTGGGACAGGTATACAATATCTAAAGTTTGACATACATATTTTCTCAACCATATGAAATCAACAATATATATGGACCTCTCTTAGCATTTTTACTCAAACAATTGATTTCCTTCAACATGGGAAGAATACCACTTAATGTAAGTAATGTTTCTAAATCTATTAAATGGTACAACAAATATTTTTCCTTGTCAACTTCTCTATGATATTTATATATAAAACCTGTCAACGATGGATATTCTTTAAAAAATCTACATATAGGTTCATACATGGAAATTCACCTTGAATCAACATATTTTAGAATTTTTTACCATCACTAATTTGTAAACTAGGTGGATATTCCACACTAAGTTTCACCAACACAGATCCTATACAATCCTCACAATTTCCATCATTCATTTATATACAATTTCTATTCAATTTGTGTAAATAATCATTAAATGTGCTTTACAAATGAACTAGGTTTACTGCATAGTCAAATAAATACTGAGTAATGAAAGAGACAAGATTACCCTAAAGAAACTCAAATTGAGAAAACTCCAGCAAGAGTGAAGAAATGCTTCCTCATCTCACTATCATGTCTTTAAGTACAAGCTTACTGCCTTATCAAGGCCTCTATGAACACTATGATGTTCAAAAACTCATACAAACTTTGCAACTCACTCACTCACACCTTCCTTTCACACTCCAATTCAGAAAACCACATATGATCAAGAATAAAAATTACTTGGAATCTCTTCATTTCCTTACAAAGACTTTCCCCACATATATATACAAGTTTGAAACAAAGGAGAGCTAGAATAAAAATCCCAAAATATTTATAAGTCGAAGAGGAACCGCCTACATCCGTTTATTATTCCTACACTTTCCTATATGAAAAAACCACAATTTTCCAGAGAGGTAATTGTGTAACCATTGTAGTGGTTGCATAACCACCGAGATGGTTATGAAACCACCACCGATGGTTGTAAAATTTTTGGGGTGGTTGTGCAACTGCCACTTTGGATTTAGGGGTTGTCATGTCACCATACAAAGTCCGTTACCTTTAGGAGGTCATAAATTTTGCATATAAACTCAAAATTGGGTGCTATTTTTTAGCTTGCAATATTTTTTGAGAGGAACAAAAAAAAGCAATCAAGTTTTTATTTTTATGAAATCTTCATAATGTTTAATAATTTTCATCAAAACATATCTTCTTTGAGGTCTCATGGTTTTGCACCTTCATCTTGAACCTTGTTCCTTGGTTACATCCAAAATATCCATAAAAAGAATGTTAAGTGATCAAAAGTTACATAATCACAATGGTGATTTTGTTAGCTCATGATGCTAACATTACTGATCCAAAACATGGATCTGGCCTCCTAAATTAGAGGATTTTGGTCCCTAAAATCTTAGGAACTCATATGGTGAGGAATTTTCTTTCCCCACTTTTAGAACCTCTCTTATACTTGGAGGTTCATACATTGAAATACATTATCATCGTGTGAACTTCTTAGTCCACCTTTTCATGCCATTGAGGTGGTTCCTTTCTTTCTTTCCGTGTCTGGAGATAACTTTATAGCAACACATATCATGCTCCTTGTTAATTAAACAAATATGGAGATCCTTACATGTTTTATTATACTTAAAAATGAAAAAAGAAACCTTCCCACTAGAATTAAACAACTGGTTACCTTGAGTGGAACTTACTAAGGAGAGATTAGATTTTCCTTCATAGGATTTTATGGTGTATTTTATTCCATCCTTAACCAATTAATATTGGTTCAATCTCCTCCTGAAAATAACATCTATGACATACATATAGGGGATTCTAAAAACTATACCACAAATGTTAATAGGTGAAACATCTACAATAACTTAATCAATGAAATGTCCATTTATTGAAAATTGACTTTACATTATTTAGAAACCCTTATCTCTACTCCTTTTTTCACCCATCTTAGAGTATATGGATTAGGACGATCATACATTTCCATCCCAATTCTATCTCGCAGCTCTTTTTACTAATAAAATTTAGTTGGGAGCAAGAATAAAAAAGAACATCAACTTTTACCATATTAATTTGTACCTTGATATGAAAAAACTTAGAAGGCTCACCTTTTTTGAGCATCATCATTACCCAAACATACCTTTTTCTCAAGGATACGGTACACAACACAACCGTCATCCATCCACCTCTTTGTTGCACTCAATTAAAGTTGGTTTTCCTTGAAGTGATGACATGGACTTTTTTATTTTTCTTGTTTTTAAATGGATGCAATTTCAAGTGTAACTTCTAAAAAGTCTCATTGATATGACTATCAACATCACAATGCCCACAATGCTTGGTCAAATATTTCTTAGAAATTATAGAAGCAACATTGAAGCCAACTTTATTTGTTTAAAGCATTGTAAGAATTTGAAAAGGAAGTTGGACCTTTTTTATCACCCATCTCAAGATAATGGGCTTAATAACAAGCCTTATTTATGTCTTTTGGATTTGCAAGTAGAACGAACCTCCTTAAGTGACTATGCAACCCTCTGACATACTTCATGAGAATCTCATAGTCAAAATTATATTTCCCATTTTGATCACCTTTTTTTGAAACTCACTTATATAGACTTGCACACTTTGACCTTATTTTTGCCTCAAATATTTCCAATCAATAGACCTTTCCTCTTCATAACAAATATGATAAAATTTCCTCTTAATCAAAGTTTCAAAGTTATCTTATTTACCATTTGGGGTAAAATTTTAACAATCAAGGAATTAAGATAAATCTCAATCCATGTTATAGCATGACTTGCTAGCTTCAACCTTGCAAAATAAATTTGTTGCTCTTCACTAAATTTATGCAAATGAAATTATACCTCTAATTGAGCTAACCAATGATCAAGCTTATCCACATTCACCTCACCTTCATATAGCTGAATATTATTTTTCCTTTGCTTTAAATGGAGGTGGAGATAGGTTGGAATTGGGCTTCTCTTTCTCATTATGGGAAGACTCATGATCCTCGTCTCCTTTAGAAGTACCCATAAACTCCCATATTTTCCATGAAAACCTTCATAATCTTCCCAAGCTCATCCATGGAGTGATATATGTGGCAACATCCTCCTCCAATCTGTGAAATATTTCTTCACCATCTTCAAATCTTCTCTCATCTTCATGGGCCATACTTCTCACTTCTCTCTTCCACTTCCTTGTGGAGATGTCTTGTTGTAAAGATACCAAATAAACTTTTCAAAGATCACTTTTTACTCTTGTAATTTAGCATATATCTACATAATGATCACCTAACAAAACACACACTATGAAACGTTAACAAAATTTGATACCAATATGATCCACAAACTAGGTGGATATTCCATACTAAGTTTCACTAATATGGATCTTATACATTACTCATAATTTCTAGCATTCATCAATATACTATTTTATTCCAATTTGCATAAATAGTCATTAAATGTGCTTTAGAAATGAACTAGGAGTACTGCATAATCAAAGAAATATTGAGCAATGAAAGAGAGAAAAAAGAAAGAAAGAGATGCAAGATTACACTAGAGAAACTCAAATTGAGAAAACTCTAGCAAGAGTGAAGCAACACTTCCTCATCTCACTATCATGTCCTTAAGTACAATCTTACTGCCTTCTCAAGGCCTCCATGAACACAACATGTTCAAAACTCATATAAAATCTATAAATTACTCACTCACACCTTTCTTTCTCACTCCAATTTAGAAAATGATGCAGATCTCAACACTACAATCTTCATAATATACAAACTCAATCAACACTAGAAGGCATTAACTATATCACTTAGCAAATCACATCAAAACCATGAATTAATACCTTGTCAAGAACCCTTGAAATTGCTTGAATCCGTTAAAATGCATCCACAAAATTTATCATAGGTTAAAATATGCTTTTAAAATGATTAATTTCACATGATAATAATGATTAAACCTTTATCAAAATTTCACACCATCAATTCCACTCATTCTCCCTTTAGACCTCAAATATGGCTACTAGCCCTTCAAACTGGAAATTTTTGATGAAAACCAAAAACTATAAAGAGGTATCCTTGAATTTAAAGATATTATAAGATCTTAATGGTTTATATTCCCAAAATACCATTTTGGATTAGGTCTTCCGTTTAGCCTTGCCAAGGTACAAACATTTTTTTTCTGAGCAATGTAGAAATTTTCATGAAAATGTATTTTCAATTTTGGATACATTTTTATTCTCCTACTACTTCATGGCAAGTTTCATCCTTTGACTCCAACTACAACCTCCTTAACACAATTTTCTCCTTTTTGTCTTGTTTACCTAGTTCTTACTTAGGGTTTGCTAACTTTCTTAGGGTCTTAAGAATTTAATATATTTTAGAACCTTTAGGACACCTTATTCCACCTTATTTTAAATTGTTAAAACCATCCCTCATCATCCATTACTCAATTAGCCTCCTCTTTACAATTTTTTTATATTTAGTTGCTTCATGACTTCTTGCTCCAAAGCATGTAGCTGTCTTCTAACCTTGTTTGATCCCCAACTTTTTTTTCCTTATATATATTTGACTCACTTAACTTATCTGTATTGGGAACTTACTACCCACCTCTTAATTCCTTCAACCATATCAATTTATAGATTATACTAATTAGTTATTTCTTACTCCCAAACTATTCTACAAGACTCGTGATAGAGCGGTTTTTTCCTTTTGCATAGTTAATGACTCTTACTAGAACTTATGAGCTTCAAAAAAATTCCTTTCTATCCTTGTTCCTCCCATTCACTACATAATCCTTGTTCCTCTTCTATTCGAGTACCTCCTCCTCTTAATGACCAAAAAGGCGATGAATAACTATTTTTTCAACCCTAACTAAGGGTGATAACCAACAACTCATGGTTAAACTTAACTAGATGTGTTGTAAATTTAAGAATACTAGATGAAGGTTATTTTTAGATCTATTACACCTTACATAACCTCTCTTCTACTTTATTACATCACCTAGACTTAAATTATATTTCAACTATATTATTTCTCATTTTGGAGGAAAACTCCTAATTTGATCTTTACATTGACAAGAAGGTATAAATGGGCTCAAAACATTTTAAGACACCTAAAGGAATCTCTAACACTTATAGTAACCCAAAAACTTGCTTTATTCATCTATATAGTTGATGCTCTTGCATCATACTTTCAAGGTGGAAGAAATTGAGCGCTAGTACAAAGATTCTTCTTCTTTTTCTTATTCCAATCACAATATCTTCTTGATTTCTTCTTTCTCTCTGATGATTCATCTTCATTTTCTTTCTTTATTTGTATTCCATATTTGTCTTCTATCACCATCTTATTGATTTTTCTCTCACAAAATGTACTTAGTCCTTTCCATCTTCATCATTTGAGCTCTCTTAAGAGCTTCTCTTTCAATTGCTTCAGTTCTTCATCAATTTTATGAGTTTCTTCATAGATCACCTCTTTGACGAACTCTTCCTCTTTCTTTTCCACTTACATCAATTTTTTTCTTCTCTTCTAATCATCTCTCTCAGCTATAAGCTCTGTTTTATTCTCACAAGAAACTCTATAGGTCACTTTATATTTCTTTTTATCACAAATACAACTAGATTGTTCTTTACCATCATACTCACAACTTTCATTAACTCATCAAGCTTATCAATATCCTTTCTAAGATCTCTTAACTCTTGTTCCACCCACTTTTCTTGTTTTCTTTCTTCCTCTTTCCTTTTTCCTATTTCTTCTTCTCATATTGATTCTTCTTGTGGCTTAGCAACATTGCTACCCCTTTCACTATCTCTTCTTCTCCATTTCTCTCTTTATTTCTCTTTATCTTAGTCACTTGCACTTTCTTCTCCATAACTCTTCACTTTCAACATGTCAAACTTCATTCACATACCTACACAATTTATTGTTAACAAAAAACAACAAACAATATTCAATCTTCAATTAAAAACCTCGCTCGATACCAAATGATGTAGATATCAATACTAAAATCTTCAAAATTTACCAATTCAATCAACACTACATGGCATTAGATATATCACTTAGCAAAACTCTTCAAAACCATGAATTAGAAATTGATTGAATACAATAAAATGCATCCACAAACTATATCATAATCTAAAAATGCTTCGAACATGCCTAATTTCACCTAGAAAACATGATATAACCTTTACCAAAATTTCACACCATTAATTCCACTCATTATCCCTTTAGGCCTCAAAATGGCTACTAGCCCTTGAAATTGGAAATTTTTGATGAAACCCACAAAATATAAAGAGGTATACCTGACTGTTAATATATTAGAATACCCCTTAATCTCTTTAAGGAGATTCTAAAGTTTCAGGAATCATGCAACACCCATTGGTTTTTATTCCCAAAATATCATTTTGGATTAGGTCTTCCTTCTAACCCTGCCAAGGTAAAAAACTTAGTGTCATGAGAAATGCATAAATTTTCATGAAAAAATGTTTACACTTTTTGATACCCTTTATTCTCCTACTACTTCATGCCAAGTTTCATCCTTTGAATCCAACTACAAACTCCTTTACACAATTTTCTCCTTTTTGGCTTGTTCAATTAGGTCTTGCTAGGGTTTGCTAACATTCTTAGGGTTTAAAGACTTTTATATTTTTTCCAACCTTTATGAAACCTTATTCCACCTTATTATAAATTTTTAAAACCATCCATCATCATCCATTCCTCAATCAACTTCATCTTTACCAATTTTCCATATTTGGTAGCTTCAAGACTTCTTGCTCCAAAGCATGTAGCTATCTTCTAACCTTGTTTGATCCTCAACTTGTTTTATTCTTAAATATCCTTGACTCACTTCAATTATATGTATTGGGAACTTACTACTCACCTCTTCAGTCCTTCAACCATATCCATTTATACATTATACTAATTAGTGATTTCTTACTCCCAAACTTGTTCTACAAGACTATGATAGGGAATTTTTTTCTTTTTCATAGTTAATTAATCTTACTGCACTTTTGGGATTTAAAAAAACCTTTCTATCCTTTTTCCTCTCATTCAATAATTAATCCTTCAACTCATTACTTTTCTAATGACTAAGTTACTTCTTTTCATACATTGGCTTGTATTATCAAGTCATTTCAAAGTGTTCACAGGTGTAGGAACAAGGTAGTTAAGAACCTCTCATTGTAAGTGAATATTATTTGGACTCACCCTCTACTCAAGGACCTATTAAACCTTATTAACTTATCCCAAAAATGGTTCATTATTTCTTGTATCCTTACCCTTTATTATCATTGGTCATTATTGATTACTTTAAATGTCACAGTATAACATAAAGGACTCATATATGTATTTCCTCTCTTATTCTTCCCTCAACATTCTAAGTTTATGGGATTAAGTAATCATTTACATTTAAAATCCTTCTCAATTTTTTTTTAAAGACTTACCAAACTTCTTCAAACTCTAAAAACATAATGTTAAAATGGCATACTGTGTTCTTACTAATTTTTGACTTCAATAATTATTTCCTAATATCATGATCCATGTTCATTATAAAAATAATGACTAAAACACCATTTATATTCAACTTATAGTTCCCCATGATTTTATACAAATTTTATATACTTCTCTACCTTGAAACAAGGTTTCTCTAACCAAGGACACTAGTTTATGTTGATTTTTATATTGTACATGTTTCAAGATATATCAAGGAATCATTTAATTTTCTTATGGTCCTTACAAAGTAATCTTAGATCATTAAGACATGATTAGATCATGGAAATCCTTCAAATCTAAAAGGAACAATCTATACACAAAGTTAAATACAATCTCCTCATTTCTTAAATTCTTAATTATGTATTCAATAAACACAAAAGCATGAATCCATCAATAACTCATGTGCATTTTATCATGTAAGTATTGTTCATTGAAAAATAATACTTGATCATTTGATATCAAAACTATCTCTTTACCTTCATAGTTCACCAATTTCCATGAAATCCTCCCTCTCTGCTATTCTTCTCATCTTGACCCTTCTTGAGTATCTTCATGCCTTTGTTGTAGATGTCCAGCACCACACACCTACTAAAAGTATTTACAAACATTATCTAATGGATTCTATTGATAATTTCATAAAAATTCAAGAAAAATGACAGACTAAACCATCATACACAATTTACATTCCCAAAGAATCTTTTATTGATATATATCACACTTCTTCATAGCTTCTTGAGACATTTAGGCTCATATAAGGTTTACACCTAAAAAAACTAACTACTCCAAACACTCACCTCCTCCTCTTCTAGTGAAATACCTCCCCCTCTTAATGATGAAAAAGGTGATGAATAAATAATATGAATTCCTCCTCCTCTCAATGCCCAAAAGGGGATGAATAACTAATTAAAGATTGATTAGATTTATCTTTTCTAATATCTTTCATTGATTGTATCATGTTTTTGGAATCCTTTAAAAATCCAAAATTTACCAATCAAATGAAAAGTGGTGTAATTGACATGGTGCAACCGCATCATCCACCCTATTTAATAAAGTGATCTTATTTCAAGATTGATAATATAAGATAAATATTTTATCATATATTACATCCTTTGTGACATGAATTATGGTGGGACCCAAATGTGAAAAGTGAATATTTATATATTGCTCAGTTTATTTGTAGTATTCCTCAAATAATAAGGAACATGTATTTTTATGTAGTGCCCAAATTTTACACACCCAACTACAACAGTAAAATACCAAGATAATTTTTTTAACTTACATTGCTCACTACACACAACACCATAAGGGCTCCAAGTACAAAACTCGACTCACATGCGACAATCACATAAGTCATCGACTCACATAGACACATGCAGACGACATCGGCATGTCGATGCCACACTTTTCCCAATGAACGAATACTAGCCATAACATGACCACAATAAAAAGGGACTTAAGGATTGAAAACCCACATCACAACATTACCATGGTTACATCTAGAGTACGTTAAACATCCCATAACATTATTACGTAAGCAAAAAATTTCTCCCTTTTTCCACCTACATGTTCTGAAAATTTGTTTCACAATTCACTTATTGTTCAACCATTTAATTTTGCTCTTTACCCTTATGATAATCTTCAGAACTTACATAAGTATTTTTCCATATTTCAAAATGCCTACAAGATTCTAATTCTCTCATTCTTATGTTAAGATTTTGATTCTCAAACGTTTATTTAATGTATAAAATTTACTCTTGCTACACAAGAAAATCTAACGTGATGTCAAGATGAAATCTTGGGATTAAGGAAGACATAGATTCGAGATAGCCTTTTCCCAAGAACATCCTTCGATCATGGAATAGTTATTTCCCTACCATTATTATTATAGTACAATAACTTGTTGAATTCCAAATTTGATATATATATATATATATATATATATATATATATATATACATCCTTTGTTTTCTCGAAGTTTGATCACACCATTTGACAATTCATATTCTTTGTAACACATGAAGTTGCTTAAATTAAGTCATAAGGACTCCTAGTGACATTATTCCCAACCTCAAATTTTGGTTTTACTCTCATATGATTTACTTTTGCGTCGCACTAGGGTCTCATTATTACCATCATTTTAAATGTAAGAGTTACGAAAGTACTTGTTTGACATATTAAAGAAGCACATGGTTAAGCTTAATTCCAGTTTCACCTAGGGCTTCAATCTCTATCATAGGTGTGATTAAGGTTAAAATGTATTTACCCTATAACCTTTCGTGAAAGATCAAGGCACTAAATTTTCACAAGCCCAAGACAAGACATTTATCTATGAGGGACAAAAGGGTTCACTAACGATAATGCAAGACATAGAACAACTATATCACGACCTTCATTTAGGTTGTTTGGATCCAACAGGGATTCCATTCACTGATGAAGTTAATTTCTAGATCTAATTTCGTAAGGCCCAAATCCAATAGGATACAAGGGAGTAATATCTCTACCTACTCCACAAATGGGAAGGTTACACCGCTTAGTCATTCCTTCCAACAAGGACTCATAAGGTGACTTCCAAGGTGGTCTTCACCACTCAGCATGGTGTCGGACCTGAAGAGAGGACATTCTTCTCGTGATTACCAAAACTAGAAGGGAACCGCATACTTTGAATAAAGTTGGACCATGTCATTCCTAAAATATGGGTTCATGACAATGTCGCTAAACCTAATGACTATGACGGTAAACTCTGACTAGGGGTTTTATTTACCTAACCTAGGAGGTCTCATCGAGTGCAACGCTTAAGTTTGTTCTACGATATTAAATTTCTTATTTGGTAAAAAGGATCACACATGCAGGCAGTTATGCACAAATATTTTATTAAGGTTAAGTGTTTCCATTAAAACTCTTTATTATGTTTGCAAGGTAAGAAGATAACCCAATAATTAATTTAATCGTTTATTGAATACTGAGAAATTACTACAGTATATTAACTTCAATTTCAATTTACTATATATGAATCAAACCCTTTTGACATACACAACTAAGAATCAAATTGAATCGGTGATTAGATGCACATTTCCTAAGTATCCCTAAAACTAGCACAACATGCATATTAACAAATCTCAATTATAACTTTTCGGTAACAAGAGACTACATTAGACAGTAATTCATTTTACAATGACCTATAAAAATTACAATAATAATAATTAAATTACACATCACCTTTTTTTCGTCGTCAATCTTCCATCCTGCAAAACCCACGTGAGCATGATATCAGTGATAAATCGCTGGCATGACATCCACCCTAATCAATCATAATTATCATTTTTCAGCTTCCCATTTACATAAGATAAAAATTACAATTTGCAATCGAAACAAAAAGGTTTAGAGACATGTATTCATTACATTTCATTTCACTTCACTTTGTAACCCGGGAGAGAGAAAGAGAATGGAAGAGAGAGAAAACATCATTTTGTCAAAAGTTCTAATACACACAACAAGTTTCATTATAGTGTTTTAAACAGTTATTTACGTGTGTTTAAACATTTTCAGGGTGATTTGGCAACCCTACGAGGTCTCACAGCTTTCTATTCTTACGTTTTCTCACTAGCTACAAACGTTCAAAATGGGCTCAGAGGCTAAGAAACTACTTCCAAAGGTTATCTTCCAATGAGCACACACACCACGATTAACTTTCTACATGTCCCCAAATATACCAAGATTTCATAGCAATTGACGGAATTGAAAAAGAGCGAACGATTTGCATTTGGCGGCTAGTTTTCCGGGGCCACTGGTCGTAGTTCACCCAGTTGTAAAATGACAAAAGTTAGCTCGAGGGCCCAAAAAACTGCGTCCATAACTGACGTTCGATGGAGAAGCACGCAATGAGACATCTCCTACTAGTTCCCCTATATGAAGAGAATTCATTAGATTCGACGGGACTGAGAACTAGAGAACCATTTTTAAAGGACAACAAGTTTTCTGGAGTGACAAGACAAAATTGGACCAGTTTGACCTCGTCAAATGCGATCGAGGCCTAGAAAAAGACTTTGCAAAATATCCCGAAAAGTGATCTTTCCTATACTGAAAGTTCCATGCATTTGTCTAGTATAAACACTAGAGGTTTGCGAAGACGGAACGTGATTTCTCTTTCCGGGTTTCAAATGGTGGTCTAAAATGAAAGCCAACTTTCTAGTTTTAACAACTCTCTACTATTGTAAACCGATGTAACAGGGCTCCTATAAGAGCGTCAAAAGGATGTTAAATGATCGTTTCGAGTCAAACCAAAAATCAAGGAAACTCCTCGTATACCAAGGTACACAAATGAAACTTCACATCTCGTTTCCAGAGTTGCGAAGGTACTTGGTGAGTCTCTCAAAATTGTAAAATTTAACTATTTAAAACCAAGAGAAGGTCAACTTTATCAATGGGGAGTCAAATTCATCTAGTCGATAGAACAATATTGGAGTGGTCAAGAAGGGTAAGAGTTTTCTAAATCATCTCGAAGTGAGGGTGATAGTTCATGGTTTAAAGTAGATGAGTTATAACGACTTCGAGATTTGTGACACGACACTTTATTATTTTGCAATGAGTTGAAGAGACATTTAACTGTATTTAAAAAATCCTAATAATTTAAAATTCTAATAAGAGTGCTCCATGAGTGAAAACGGGATAAGGTGCTCCAAGTGGTTTACACTCGCGATCCGTTAAGACCACCATTGATGTCACATGATGCCAGATAATCACATGTAAACCAAACCATTCATTGTGCCCCCATGTCTCATCCCGATCCTTGAGACGACATTTTCTATGTCGAACAGATCACACGCCTTTTCAACAAGTCCATTTTGTGCATATCCCAATTTAAAATGCTTATTTTGGCACAGCTGAGAGGGTGTTAAAAAAATTGTTAAGTGTTGCTTTACCACTGCCAAATCCATTTCCTTCAAAGTTTCAAAGGCCTTTACAACAAGCTCATCTACGAATACCCTGAAACCATTGCATTCCATGAGACTAAAATATCTGAGGAATTTTGTCGAGTAGATCACATGCCTTGAATACACTTCCACATTTTTCATACATCTCAGCTGTGACATTGCAAGAACAAAATCTTGCAAACAAACCAGATTCTATTGCTCAAACCCTACTCCAAAGCTTCCATGTTTTTATTTCACTAGAACTAAGCAAACACATCCTTCCAGCCACCACAGGCTTTTCCCAAACACCAAGCAAGCACATCCACACAACCGCCACAGGTTGCTGCAAGCACCAAGCAAACACCTTCACACAGCCACCACCAGTTTATTGTCATGCTGATGAAAAGTTTAGAGCTTCCTTAAGATAGCTGGGCCCAGCCACGAATGGCCATTCACACACACAAGAAAATATATTATTATTATTATTATTTTATCTTACCATGATAACATCAAGGGCACCCATTCCTGCTCCAAGGCTTCCCATTTTGGCACAGGCTAGAACTACAATGGCGGATGTAAACTGATTGGGCGGGAGACCTGTTTGTTGCATGGTGAAACGTTGTGCCTGCCATGAGGAAACCCATGCCTTTTGCAAACTACTGTCCCCAAATTCCATGAGGAGTTGTCTCGTTCTTTCATTGGGTCAACACAGAAAACAACGCCCCCAAGTATTGCGACTACCACATCTGACAGAAATTCCTCTATCCTTTCTACTTTGAAAAATGCCCATGCAAGTGTTTAGCGTGGCTTAGAAGGAAACAAGCACATTCAAAGTCATTATCATCTCCATAAAGCTCCATTCAACATGCAACCACCATTTAATTTAACATTTTTTTTATTATTTTCCAAGGAATCCAATGCTTGAATGGATAAGGCAGTCCGCAAACCTACGCACTCACTTGCCAGCCCCACACAATACCATTTGATAAATTTCTTTTGGGGCATGATTTTTGGCACTACATTTCCCTCCCCTTAAAGAGCATCGTCCCCGATGCAACACAACACCGAAGCTCGAAGGATATGTAGGAAAGAATCTAATAATGAAACATGTCGTACATCAAACAACTGGTTGGTACAACATGACCACAAGGAAGAAAACTAATTTTGAAAATACCTTAATTCAAATGTTCTGTGAAGATTGGTAGTTCCAGTTTACCATATTACTTTGTTTACATTTTCTTTTACGGTATTTCTTATCTTAAGATTATAATATTCATGGTTTAGAAATTTTCAATTGTCTTATGTTCATGGGTGCCCAATAGTAATTGACCTCAAGGTGTCACACAAAACTCAACACATCACAAATGACCCACGTAACATCTTCTTACATACTTTCACGACCGTAACACATCACAAGGGTTTCACCAACCATGGAATGACAACAAGTAGACCACATAACAATTAATTTCCAACAATTATGCCCTAGACATAGATCTAGTACACACATATGACTAACAAACAGAATCAACACGTTGATACATATACAACGGGTATCACAAGCCCCAAAAATCCATGACTACACCAACATAGTGCCAAGACAATATTCAATAGTCCATACCAACCAAGAGGAGAGTCAAGCCTCATACATAACAAGGTGTCAAAAAGACTCATATAGGTACACATAACTCACTATACCAACTCCACACATATCAAGACATCACGAAACAAACCCTAGATATCTCCAAAAGTACCAGGTAAAACTCCATATATCTCCTGAAGTATCATAAAGCAACTCCATATACTCCCCAAAGCATCACCAGATAATCTCCATATACCTCCCAAGAGGAAGAAACATAGTGCCAGAACCAAGTCGGGTCACTCAACCATAGAGCCCCATCAAAAGTCTCAGGTCACTCAACCATAGAGTGTCATAAAGAATTAACAGGTCACTCAACCATAGAGGCCTATCTCCTTTATCCTTTTTATGAGACCAAGTCACCCTATGGGCCTGGGCACATAGAGCCCCGTCACCCCCAACCCAAGTGACATAATAACTCGTGGTTCAATAACCCACTAGTTATCGGTAACTCCTTGGGGCATACCCCCATACAATGAAGTGGGTCCATAGGTTCAACCACTCCATGGTTAATCCCATGACCCTATTCCAACACATTACAACATTAGAACCAGCATAACAATCTAATCAAATGCCAAGTGGAAAATCAAAAGCCTTGGGCTAGGCTACAAAACTTTCAAATATGAAAAGAAAGTTTTAAAACCAAGAAAAAACAAATGGCTAATTAGCCTTGGTTAGTGCAAAATCCAAATGTTAATGCAACAATCAAATAAATGCCCAAAATATAAGAACATGTCACCAAGAAAATGGTTGGTTCTAGCTAAAAGAAAAATAATGATCAATTTATGAATAAAAAACGTATTGAGAAAATAGCACATTACAATCACTATGTGGCCTCATACCGCCACTAAAGGGGTACTCAGCGAGTTCTTTGCTGCTCGGACATTGAGCCTCGTGTGAAAATATACATGTAACTAGAAATGAGTGTATCAATTAATGTATTTGTTACCATCTCTTCCTGATTCATAACTCCAGACTCCCACAAGGATCAACATGGTCAAAATCACATAGGATTATTCAATGAACAATCCAATAGGAAAGAGCAGGGGACACAAGGTTGCATAAGTTGAGCCTAAGGTGGTGCGCACCCACAATATACTGAGCAAGCTCGAAGTATACTAAACAGATAAAAGTGGGTTTTCAGTCTATATAAGACTCCACTTTCTCACTTGTACTCAGCTCAAGATTATGACAACCTGGTCCACGCCTCCTCTCTCCACACATACACTCTTGACAATTTATCCCCTTAGGGTCGTCTAGTGTAAGGTCCACAACATACACATCACTACATCACAAACACAATGGTAATTCACACACAACAACCATAACGTCTTGCGCATGGTATAAATATACAGGGTACAACACAATCATTACCTTCACGGGTTATGATACATCACATTACCACATCCTGCACCCAAAGTGCAATCACTGTACACTAGGGATCATACTCACCATATGCCCCTAAATTATGACGTGAACCATCACATATTACATGAATTATACGTATGAGGAAAACAATGTCTAACATTATGACATATAATCCCTTTGCGATACAACACAGTGATACACACGACTCATAACAACATGGTGACGACATCACAATAAAATTCCATTCACTTTACATAAATTTTGTCATGCAATATATCACTACATCTTCACATCACATAAGGTCAAAATGTTCCAACACTCTGTAATTCACAATATTATTCCATTCACACAAAACAAGGCGGTACATCACACACGGATTCCTCATTGAATCCACGAAAAGGAGAGTCGATACTCTCATCACAAGCACATCAACATGACAAAAATACACACTAAGTGACATACACATCATGTACGTTCACATTATCACAATTACGACATAGATCACATCACTCTTAAAACACATTACTCTTCCAATGTTTATCACCATCATGAAACACCATCGCCATCATGCAGAATCATCACAACTCCAATCTGTCCCAGAGGTTCGAGAGCATGAACCTCTGCTCTGATACCATATGTAGTGCCCAAATTTTACACACCCAAATACAACAGTAAAATACCAGGATAATTTTTTTTTACTTACATTGCTCACTACACACAACATAGTAAGGGCTCCAAGTATAAAACTTGACTCACATGGGACAATCACATAAGTCATCGACTCACATAGACACATGCAGATGACATCGGCATGTCGATGCCACACTTTTCCCAATGAATGAATACTAGCCATAACATGACCACAATAAAAAGGGACTTAAGGATTGACAACCCACAACACAACATTACCATGGTTACATCTAGAGTACGTTAAACATCCCATAACATTATTATGTAAGAAAAATTTTCTCCCTTTTTCCACCTACATGTTCTGAAAATTCATTTCACAATTCACTTATTGTTCAACCATTTAATTTTTCTCTTTACCCTTATGACAATCTTCAGAACTTACATAAGTATTTTTCCATATTTCAAAATGCCTACAAGATTCTAATTCTCTCATTCTTATGTTAAGATTTTGCTTCTCAAACGTTTATTTAATGTATAAAATTTACTCTTGCTACACAAGAAAATCTAACGTGATGTCAAGATGAAATCTTGGGATTAAGGAAGACATAGATTCGAGATAGCCTTTTCCCAAGAACATCCTTTGATCACGGAATAGTTATTTCCCTACCATTATTATTATAGTACAATAACTTGTTGAATTCCAAATTTGATTTATATATATACATCCTTTGTTTTCTCGAAGTTTGATCACACCATTTGACAATTCATATTCTTTGTAACACATGAAGTTGCTTAAATTAAGTCATAAGGACTCCCAGTGACATTATTTCCAACCTCAAATTTTGGTTTTACTCTCATATGATTTACTTTTGCGTCGCACTAGGGTCTCATTATTACCATCATTTTAAACGTAAGAGTTACGAAAGTACTTGTTTGACATATTAAAGAAGCACATGGTTAAGCTTAATTCCAGTTTCACCCAGGGCTTCAATCTCTATCATAGGTGTGATTAAGGTTAAAATGTATTTACCCTATAACCTTTCATGAAAGATCAAGGCACTAAATTTTCACAAGCCCAAGACAAGACATTTATCTACGAGGGACAAAAGGGTTCACTAACGAGAATGCAAGACATAGAACAACTATATCATGACCTTCATTTAGGTCGTTTGGATCCAACAGGGATTCCATTCACTGATGAAGTTAATTTCTAGATCTAATTTCGTAAGGCCCGGAAATCCAATAGGATACAAGGGAGTAATATCTCTACCTACTCCACAGATGGGAAGGTTACACCGCTTAGTCATTCCTTCCAAAAGGAATCATAAGGTGACTTCCAGGTGGTCTTCACCACTCATTCGATGTCGACTTGAAGAGAGGACATTCTTCTCGTGATTACCAAAACTAGAAGGAAACCACATACTCTGAATAAAGTTGGACCATGTCATTCCTAAAATATGGGTTCATGACAATGTCGCTAAACCTAATGACTATGACGGTAAACTCCGAGTAGGGGTTTTATTTACCTAACCTAGGAGGTCTCATCGAGTGCAACGCTTAAGTTCGTTCTACGATCTTAAATTTCTTATTTGGTAAAAAGGATCACACATGCAGGCAGTTATGCACAAATATTTTATTAAGGTTGAGTGTTTCCATTAAAACTCTTTATTATGTTTGTAAGGTAAGAAGATAACCCAGTAATTAATTTAATCATTTATTGAATACTGAGAAAGTACTACAAAGATATATAACTTCAATTTAAATTTACTATATATGAATCAAACCCTTTTGACATACACAAATAAGAATCAAATTGAATCGGTGATTAGATGCACATTTCCTAAGTATCCCTAAAACTAGCACAACATGCATATTAACAAGTCTCAATTATAACCTTTCGGTAACAAGAGACTACATTAGACGATAATTCATTTTACAATGACCTATAAAATTACAATAATAATAATTAAATTACACATCGCCCTTTTTTCGTCGTCAATCTTCCATCCATCGCAAAAACCCACGTGAGCATGATATCAACAATAAATCGGCGGCATGGCATCCACCCTAATCAATCATAATTATCATTTTTCAGCTTCCCATTTACATAAGATAAAAATTACAATTTGCAATCGAAACAAAAAGGTTTAGAGACATGTATTCATTACATTTCATTTCACTTCACTTTGTAACCCTAGGGAGAGAGAAAGAGAATGGAAGAGAGAGAAAACATCATTTTGTCAAAAGTTCTAATACACACAACAAGTTTCATTATAGTGTTTTAAACAGTTATTTACGTGTGTTTAAACATTTTCAGGGTGATTTGGCAACCCTACGAGGTCTCGTAGCTTTCTATTCTTACATTTTCTCACTAGCTACAAAACGTTCAAAATGGGCTCAGAGGCTAAGAAACTGCTTCCAAAGGTTATCTTCCAATGAGCATGCACACCACATTAAATTTCTACGTGTCCCTAGATATACCAAGAGTTCATAGCAACTGACGGAATTGAAAAAGAGCGAACGGTTTGCGTTTGGCGGCTAGTTTTCGGGGCCACTGGTCATAGTTCACCCAGTTATAAAATGACAAAAGTTAGCTCGAGGCCCAGAAAATCACGTCCATAACTAACGTTTGATGGAGAAGCACGCAATGAGACATCTCCTACTAATTCCCCTATATGAAGAGAATTCATCAGAGTCAACGGGACTGAGAACTAGAGAACCATTTTTAAACGGCAACAAGTTTTCTGGAGCGACAAGACAAAATTGGACTAGTTTGACCTCGTCAAACTGCGACCGGAGGCCTACAAAACGGCTTCGCCAAACTATCTCGAAAAGTTCTCTTTCCTATACTGAAAGTTCCATGCATTTTTCTAGTATAAACGCTAGAGGTTTGCGAAGACGGAACATGATTTCTCTTTCCGGGTTTCAAATGGTGGTCCAAAATGGAAGCCAACTTTCTAGTTTTAACGACTCTCTATTGTTGTAAACCGATGTAACAGGGCTCCTATAAGAGCGTAAAAAGGATGTCAAATGATCGTTTCGGGTCAAACCAAAATCAAGGTGACTCATCGTATACCCAGTACACACAAATGAAACTTCACATCTCGTTTCTAGAGTTGTGAAGGGTACTTGGTGAGTCTCCAAAATTGCAAAATTTAACTATTTAAAACCAAGAGTAGAAGGTCAACTTTATCAATGGGGAGTCAAATTTATGCCTCGGTTGATAGAACGATATTGGAGCGGTCAAGAAGGGTAAGATTTTTCTAAATCATCTCAAGTGAGGGTGATAGTTCATGGTTTAAAGTAGACGAGTTATAACAACTTCGAGAGTTGCGACACGACACTTTATTGTTTTCTGCAATGAGTTGAAGAGACATTTAACTGTATTTAAAAAATCCTAATAATTTAAAATTCTATTTAGTTGCAAAAGAGAACTAAAACACGATATTTATGAGAGGTAAGGGAAGAAGAACCATGCCTGGGAATGATGAGCGAAAACGGGGATAAGGTACTCCATGTGGTTTATACTCGCGATCCATTGAGACCACCATTGATGTCACATGATGCCAGATAATCACATGCAAACCAAATCATTCGTTGTGCCCCCATGTCTCGTCCCGATCCCTGAGATGAAATTTTCTATGTCGAATAGATCACACGCCTTTTCAACAAGTCCATTTTACGCATATCCCAATTTAAAACGCTTATTTTGGTGCAGCTGAGAGGGTGTTAAAAAAATTGTTAAGTGTTGCTTTACCACTGCCAAATCCATTTCCTTCAAAGTTTCAAAGGACTTTACAACAATCTCATCTACGAATACCCTGAAACCATTGCATTCCATGAGACCAAAATATCTCGAGGCATTTTTTCGAGCGGATCACATGCCTTGAATACACTTCCACATTTTTCATACATCTCAAGAATGATATTAAGAAAAAATATTGTAAACAAACCAAATTCTATTACTCAAACCCTACTCCAAAGCTTCCATGTTTTTATTTCACTAGAACTAAGCAAACACATCCTTCCAGCCACCACAGCTTTTCCAAAGCACCAAGCAAACACCTTCACACACACCACCACCGGTTTATTGTCATCATTACGATGAAAAAGTTTAGAGCTTCCTTAAGATAGTCAGCCTAGCCATGAATGGCCATTCACACACACAAGAAAATATATTATTATTATTATTATTTTATCTTTCCCCGATAACATCAAGGGCACCCATGTCTGTTCCAAGGCTTCCCATTTTGGCACACAGGCTAGGAACTTACAATGGCGGATGTAAACCGATTGGGAGGGAGACCTATTTTTGCATGGTGAAACGTTGTGCCTGCCATGAGAAACCCACGCCTTTTGCAAACTGCCATCCCCAAATTCCATGAGGAGTTGTCTTGTTCTTTCATTGGATCAACACGAGAAAACAACACCCCCGAATTATTGCGACTACCAAATCGACAAAAATTCCTCCTATCCTTTACTTTGAAAAATGCCCATGTAAGTGTTTAGCATGGCTTTGAAGGAAACAAGCACATTCAAAGTCATTATCATCTCCATAAAGCTCCATTCAACATGCAACCACCATTTAATTTAACATTTTTTTTATTTTCCAAGGAATCCAATGCTTGAATGGATAAGGCAGTCCGCAAACCTACGCACTCACTACCAGCCCCACACAATACCATTTGATAAATTTATTTTGGGGCATGATTTTGGGTTGGCACTACATTTTACTACAGTGGGATTTTTTACCTTCAGGATATTCCTTCCTTAAATTCTCTTGTCAATGTGTTATGTGATTAATTTACTTTCCATAATTTGAATTAATTATTATTGACAAGATTATTTTCATATAACTTATCATTTGATTGAGTATTTAATTATTGAACATGAATTAACATGGTAATAGAGAATTTTTAAAATTTGTGTGCATATTATATTGGAAATTACATCTATTAAATGTTACAGGACAATCATTTTCTAAAAAAATATGAGTGTAAGAAATTCATTTTACTATAAAAATTACATTGGATAATCTCTTAGATCTAAAATATATTATACAAAGATAATATACATGATCCAATATATTTTTAAGAAGAGGAGGTATTCATGAGAATATGATTTACCCAAATCAAATCTATCCTTAATTAGATAAAAATCACCATAACAATACCTTTAGCATGAGGAATGATCTACATGTAACTCTCGACATACTAACTCTAACATTCCCTAATCCATTTGTTGCGTTTGGCTAGGGGTGGAAAAATTTGTTCAATATGAAAATAAGTGCATGATTAGAAAGGTTCTTTTCCCGTTGTAATACCTTCTTAAACACAACCCTTGAAAAAACCACCAAGGGGACCAATTTGGCTACATTCAATGACTACCCCTACTTAGAAACAACCACAACAAAGAAACATTTAAAAATATTATCCCTATGAGCCACTCTACATATAACTATAACTAGTCCCGAGCCATCCAGTGACCGAACCAAATTTTTTTATGCCTTAGGGTACAAAGATATAGCACTAGGGTTTTGATAATTCAAACCCTCAACTATTAAATGATTGAATACTCCATCGAGCCTCCATCAAATCACACAACCGTGCAACAAAAAATAGGGGCAACACTCCCCAAGTCATGCTTGTTGCCACCATCGAGTAGTTTAGGACACTAAAATACCGAGAGAAAAACATTTGATTTCATCTCCCAAACCACCGAGTGCACATTTAGAACCACCTTCACTACCACCATAACACTACACTTGCACATCTCTTAGGTTTATGGTTTTGGGAACCATCACCGTGACGATTGCACCACTTCACTCTTGTATTAATTAATAAGAATTAATAAAAAAAAAAAAAGATGTTGGAGTTGACCTAACATGTATAAATTGTAGCAAAAATTATATTATGAATGTAAATATGTGGTGTCCTACCAAGGGTGATCCCACTTAATAATACACTATGATAAATACAAACCTCATTACTACAAAAATTAAGATAAAATATTTTTACATTGTTTCAAAACATGTAACCTATCCCAAAAAAATTCAATTCATTCTCTTTACCCTTTGGTCAACAATATTTAATCAAGAAACTATCACCTATGCCTAGTGGTACCTCAAGTCCAAGAGTAAAGTCTTATCAAGCCACCATACTTACTTGAGAAGATGGGGGACTATAATAAAAAAACATATCATTCAATCATATTCATTTACTTCTATAGCATGAGGTCACATAAATCAATTATATTTAATTTAAGAATAAAGGAGACAATTAATGATCTTCATTCTCACATTACAATGAATTTAGATACCATATATTGTGTTAAAATTCATGTTTCCATATTCTCTTACCCTATTCCTTATAAATAGGAAGACATGGATTATTTTACTATTTAAAAACAAATTTCTAAGAAGAAATATGCTTTCAACATCTTCATTCAACATAATATCAATAATGTTAAGTAAAATTCACACAAAACCCTTGAACTCGAAAAATACTTATCCATACCATACAATATAACAAGGTAATTATAATAGAGTTTCTGGTTGCTAAAAATGAAGAGCCTTGTATGTCAAGGCCCACTCAAACCTATTTCACTTTTTTTAAGGGAAATAATAGGGTTATATACATTGGAAAATTGTTTCATGAACCACCTGTAATACCGAGAAATTCCCATGAATCTATGTACTTCATGTACATTCCTAGGTATATTCCACACTTTAATAGCTTCGATCATAGTTAGATGTATGACAATCACTTGCTTTGATAAAATATTCCCCATGTAGTGGATCTCTTCATAGAAAAAGGAACACTTGAATAAATTTCCATATCACATGTGTTACCTTAGTAATTTTAAGAGAAATAATAAATGATTTCCATATCATTCTTAGAATAAAAAATATTCATCAAGGAATACCAAAATAAAGTTATTCAGAAATATCCAAAAAAATCATTAGGTTCATGAATAATGCACGGTAATTGGTTAGTCCAAAATGCATAACCATGAACTCATAATATCCATAGCGAGTTTGAAAATAAGTTTTATGCACATCTTATTCCTTAATTTAGAGTTGATGTTACAGTAGCCACAAATTAATTTGAAAAAGATAGTATCATATTTCATTTTGTCAAGAAAATCATCTATCCTAGGAAAGGTATAGTGGTTCTTTATAGTCACTTGTTAAACATCTTATAATCAATGCATAAACACATGATATCATACTTGTTCTTTATGAAGACAATCTGGGAAACCCATAAAAATACACTAGGACTAGTGAACCTTTGGTTCAAAATATTTTGTAGCTACACCTTCACTTCCTAAAGGTAAGCTATATAGATCCTTGGAAGTCTAGGATCGATCTTGGAAGCATGATCCATAAAGAAATAGAACTTTTAAACTATATATATATTCAAGGATGTTTTTTAGGAAGCAAATACCTAAATTATGTAGGGATGGGTAATCCTCCATAATTTAATATACTTCCACACCTAATTCATTGATTTGGATATAACAAAATTACATCATTTCTACATTGATTTCTTAATATGTATGCTAGAAAGGTGTGTAGGATTATTCATTCTTTTAATAAAAAGAATGCTACCCATTTCCTTGGTCATCTTGGCATTGTACTATATTTTCAATGTAATCTAGATTTTCTTGATGTATTTGTAACCAATTGATGCCTAGTATGAGGTCTGTATACACCTAATTTTTCACTTTTCATCTTTCATACATGTTACTAATAATTTACCTTGTGCAAATAAGGGTCACTAGTGCATTTATTTCTTGAGTGGGTGCCTTAAGGGGCCTGCTGGGAATGGGGAATGATTTTTCACGTAATCATTGTGAGTTAGAGAAAGTACACAAAGAAAGTATCAATATGTGGTCCTAACCTTAGTTTTCCTTACATTAGTTATCCTTGTCCCTCTAGGTGTCATACACATTACACGTGTGATACCTTGTTTGCATCTCCCCATTTGCACCTTGTTTATTCACTTGCTTAATCCATGATATCTCTTTTTCACTTTACAAGACACTTAACACCCTTGATTGATGCCATCGCCCATGGGCATGTAATCGATGTTAGGGTTTCCTAGCTAACGCCATTACCCACAAGAGATGGCATCATATATATATTTTCCCCACCCATACATTATGAAGGAAGGAAACCCAAATATTAGGAACTACCATCTAATCTACTCTTTTGCACCAATTTTGCATCTCCTTTCTTAACACTTGGTTCATTTTGCACTTGTCTTGGATTGGATTAGAAACTCTTCTTCTTGGTTAGTTTACTTGCACTATTGGGTCATCTATAATGAGTCTAGGATAGGAACAATGTTCCCCTTCTCCACCTAATAGTGATTCTCTAGCAATGTGTTACTTCTCTAGAGAGAAAGATGCATCGAACCATGCCATAGGTAAGTTATCTAACTCTTTGTGTCATTTTGTAAAGATTATTTTATTTCTCTTCCCCATTTCTATATGTTATCTTAGTGTTACATGTACATTAATGCTAGTTAGCATAGTGCTCTTATTTGATCGGATCAATATCTTTCCTTTATTTAAATTTTAGTCATATTGTGCATGCTTTTCTTATCCATCATCAATCTATACCTCTTCCCACACATTATCTAATATTCTATAGGAGGCTACTCTCCTCTATCTTGACAACGAGCATTGGAAACCTGAGATTGACCTAGTGTAGGGATCAATACCCTCTAGATAAGTGACCCAAGTGCTTGATGTAGCCCCTTTAAATATATCTAATGTGTTCCCGTTTATGTATCTCTTATTCAATGCCTCAATACCATTGTATAATGGAAGACTTAGGAGTGCAAACCATTATAAACATTCTTGGCCTATCATATAAGGTCTTAATAACATAGGAGAACTATGTGAAGGTCTAATTTTGTTTAAAAAAATCCTAATTCAATCTCAATTTGATTAAGTAAATTTATTCCTAGATATTTTTCACTCGATCCAAAATTGACTTCCCAACCTTATCTTAACTTATATGGATCAACATTACAATTATCTACTAAAGTAGGAGGGATAAAACTATTTAATCCTCCCAAAACAACTAAAATAAAAATAAAATAATCAAATAAAATACCTCTAGCCTAGATAGTGTGGAAATATTATATATTTTGTTGTTTTTGAGTTCTACATGGTTCTTATGATTAGTTTTTGGTTGGCCAAGTACTCTAGATAATTATTCTTGTAGTACCCTTCCTTACCATATACCCAACACACTAACTTTGAATAACCTCTTTATTATGCTTCTCAACTAGGATTTTTTAAAATTTCCTTTACATTAACTTCATGCTTCTCTGATTTAAATACCCAACATTTAAATCCAACATAAATTTATAATCATATCTCATGTTTCCCTATCCTAAATTTATAGAATTTAGAACCAACATCAATCTAAATCAATCCATCCTATAACAATTAACCATGTGCAGTTGTATGAGTCAAATTAATTTCCGATCCCTCATATATTGCTTGTTAGAGTAAGTATACCCAATATACTAGTGGTTTCCTTTTTCATACAAGGATAATCAAGTGTTGTAATCTAAGTTTCTACCTGGGTATCCATCACGGAATCCCATCCGACATCCTACAACTTAGATCTTGGTGAAATCAAGACAATGTAATTAACAACTTACACTACTCCAATAGTTTCAGAACATGTTTTCCATGCTTAGTTCCATGATGACACATTCGTCAATTAGAAATTTTCTTTCACCATATCACTTAATTATTGTTATCTAGATTAAGATTAGATAGTGGAGTTATGATCAGTTACAAATTGCGAACAAGATACAAAACCAAATTAACTTGCATGAGTAGGTTTCACTATGCCAGCTTAGGATTTCTATTGGATAGTAAATGTATCTTAATGATTCACATTATTACAAATTCATTTCCCTTCCCATAGCCATCTTAGTTGGCATCAGGTACTTGTTCATGCAGAATTATCAACTTTTGAAACTCTAATAAAACCTATTCTTAAAGGTATTACGAATGTCACAATATGTGGAACTTAACAAGGTAACTCAAGTATGGATTCTATAAAATAGTATCCAATTAATGACCTACGTCATTGAATGGATAATACTCTACATCGACCTTAATGATTTGGCCCACTGAGTTTCATTGATTGGTAACATCATATCTTATTTATCTTAACGTAATTTAATTTAATTACGCCGGTTTACCCTTAGGTCCCGGAAATACTCTTATCACCTTTATTTACATTCCTAGGGTTCTAAGTCATGATATTCAAGTAATTCAAATGCATATTAATGTTATACTTTTACATTCTTTTTACCTCCTTGTTGCAGATTTTAATTAGCTTACAACATTAACTCCGCAGTCCTATGTTTGTTTACTCTAGTAAAGTATCATACAAATGATATCACTTAATAGGTCTAATGTCAAAATGATTAAACAACAACCCATATTGTACTTAGTCACATGTATATTTAACTATAACATATTCATGTATTAATCATTTAGTATGTTATATTTTATCACTCATATTTATATCATTTTAATCAAACATTGATTCCATAATATCACATCAAGTAAATAGAGAACTTTTTCCCAAAAAATTTGATTCATAATAGTACATATTAAAATAATACGAATACTAATTTATTTCCATCCCAACATAGTACAAAATCAAAATAGGCTAAATTACAAAAATCAAATAGTATAATGATATTTCACTCGCTTACAATCACAATAATAAATACATTACAACATTTAATCAGCAATTCTAAACAAACATTATCTTTCAACAACATCCACCAAGAAGAATCAATTACACCATCTACAAAATATTAGAAAGGTCACTTTGATTGAATTGGCATGAAAGGTCCTCTTTCCCACGTAACAGTTTATGCCATTTAATATTTCTGTAAACAAAATACTGCAATATTAAAATCATATAAACAACATAATAACTCTCAAGATCAAATAACATCTACTTAAGATAATTTACTTTGCATCCTTTAAAATAACTGATCATTGTCTTTAACTCTGAATGCATTCAATCAAATTACAAAAGGCAGAATTCATAGCAGCTTACATTAAGATCCATTCATTCTCATCATAACATCTTAATTTAATTACTATATCATTATTATAAAATTTATACATATCTTATATAAATATCAAATTGTATATCATAAGTCATCTTATCTCAATACTACCTTGAAGTATCATATAATTCTCCTAAGGATAGAGTAAATATTTGATTTACGGGTAACCTTCATAATAGAACCGATTTTCCTTATATCAATTAAAATTCAAATATTGAAATGATACAGTCAAACACGAACTAAATAGTAATTCCACTGCTTTACACAAAGTCTAATTTCCATACACGTTGACCTTAACAATGGTAACCCATAATAACCAAAAACGTTGATATCCTGAGTGATGAATATTCGAACATTTGACAACGTTAAGGTAAGATACGTTTTACCTTAACTGTTTCGTAGATATTCAAATAAACACAAGGTTCCTTAATCCCATCAAAGACAAAACCAAAATCAGAGTCCAAACAAAAATTAACAACATACACCCCACCAAGGGAAAATACATGAAACAATTAAGCATGAAAGATTTTAGATCTCCGCTCAATAGTACAAAAGATAATATGATGTCGTGTCTATATAGGCGAGGCTTCAAAGTCACCATAAATGAACCCGATACCTCAAAAAAACATGTAATAGTTCACAAATTTTAAGGTAAATTTTATTTACCATAAACAAATCAAAATCCTAAAGACATGCAGCCACCTCATTTAGAACTAGTCCATAAAATGTGAGGGTCGATATCAAATGATACCTCCAAAATGGGATATCCATTTCATAAGCCAAACGTATATTTGGAGATCACTTCCAATCATGCCATAACAGAAATATGAAATTATTTAACAAAGATTCATGACCAAACCAACACAAAACCATGGATTCACCTACGAATACATATCATCTAAGTTGATATTATCTTGCTCGACTACCATACACAACAGAGATATTGACTCTTAAATATAAAAGAAAAGTTTCCCCTTGCTAATATAAGGGTTTGAAATAGGGAATGTTTGACATGTGAGAAGATATATTTCCAAAGATATAATCATAACCTACTAAACCTTATAGCTGATTGAAAAATCCATATGGGTTTACAGGATAAACAAGCCACCATTTATTAAATATGAGTCAACCCAAAATAGGTTGAACAACAAATACCTGAAACCATCTTGACAAAACTATAAGCCATTGAAATAGCCTTATTTGAATATGACGATTTAGTATATTAATAGTAATAGAAACCCAAAGTTACTGGGTATTCCGTATAATACAAGCCATAGTACTCACAAAAGATTATATATATGAATATATCCACAAATAGCTTAACACTAATAGTTAAAGTAAATAATGTACCTTTCAAAAGAACATATTCATACCCAAATTCTAATATTAAAAATAAAACAACAATACTTGGAATAATAATACCACTTAAAAACTTGGTTCAAGAAAAGTACTACAGAGATTTTCATTTAGAAAATAGTAAATGGAAAAGGATTTAAGGAGGAGAGAGAACGATTCATTCCTAAATCGAGCCTCAAAACTTTCCATTTAGTTTATATTGATTTTATACCTAAAATACACAACAACAGTTCGTATGCAAATAGCTAGGACCATCCATGCATGTTTACCCAAAAAGAATTCTTGTAAATTTGCACAATAAATAAAAGAACTCAACTTACACATTCATATAACTCATACAAAAACTCACGCAAAACATCTGCAGAGCCCCAAACGAGAGCACGAAAAAACCACAAAGGAACAATGAAAAATCAATGTCTCATGCAATAGCTTTAACTAGAAGCTTCTCAATTTTTAATTCCATGGAGTTTAATTAATTCACATTTAATTTCAGCAGAGCCACTTGGTGGCACATTGAAATCCCTCTCGCCTTCTCATCTTTTCCCACCATGCATTGGGGTCAAAGTAACAATTTAACTTAAATCTTAATGCATGCATAGGTCACCAACTATCCATTAGAACAACTTCATAACCATAAGGTGGTCAATTAAATCGATATCGAGTAAATATTAAATCCAACACTTTTCCATTATCATAAAGTAATACCTACAACCCAATGCATCGGGTCCAAAGACCAAGAATGATTATTCTTTTTCACTAGCCATGCATTTTTTCCCATTAACAACTTGTCATCGAAGGCTAAAGGTTTCTTTTAAAATCAGTCAATAAGGGTAGCCAATGATGGTTTCAAATACTAATAACACATTTTAATTACCTTCAAATCAACAAATTATGGTTATTTACTATGATAACTAAACAAAAGATCATTACTTCCTTGGTACATCCCATAATATATTTCCATCTATTATAGTCTTAGTCCATAAAATAAATACTACTCCAAGATAATAGCCTAAGTCATAAAGTCTACCTTTATCCTACCAAATGATAATGTCATAGTCTTTAATTAAAGTTAGGTAATCACCTTCCCATACTCATCATAATAATGCGAAAAGAGAGTATAATGATTCAATTAATCACTGACTCAAGCAGGGTCGATTTGACCAGATAATTACCCATGTCAAATTATAGACAATGGTTATAAAGTATGGTCAAAGACCATAGTATGGCGTTTCTTTTATAGCCATAATTATATATACATACCTTTAGATGACCAATATGTTGATCGTAATAGGTTAGAACCATGTCATCTCAAATCAACAAGGGTAAATAATAAAGGAATATCCATTACAAGTTTTAGACATCATTATGCCTTAGCCATGGTCTTAGACCATTTTCAATCTCATGTCATTACCTCAACTTGTTGTGCCATATTTCCCTTGACTGACCAAGTCTAGCAGATAGATGGTTAGTCATCAAGAAGTTACCATTAATTAATGAAATAATATAATCATAGGCAACACATACCTTACTTTGCTATAACATATCTTACAACCATTAAATATAGTGAGTGAGGCAATCAGAGTAACCATAATAGGTACAATATCTACTCACAAAAATTCAAGCACCGAAATCATTAGTTAATGAGTTATCCTTTCATAAACTCAAACTGAATTTGTGGGGTGTGACAAAATTTGTCACCAATACAAAATTGGAATCTAATCAATAATGTTATTCTTATTATGTACCAAATTATAAACCCATGTTACGATATGAGTTCTTATTCTTTATTAAATATTTCTTAAAATCTATGTTATTGATAAATAATCCTAAGGGAGCACATAAATAATTGTTAGGATTGTTCTTGTTTTGATAATATCTCTTTATTTTCAGCTTGCATTTATGCCTTTCTTCATCATTGTAGGGATATTCTATAGTAGAGTTTAGGGTATTTGAATTTTTCATTTCAATTGTATCCATCACTATAGGTTTGATACCTAGTTTAGACATATTTACCTTGGTCTCATCATCCCACATATAATCCATATATGAGAGAAAACTAAAGAATTTTTTTCATATACTTAGAAAAAATATTTACCCTCGCCGCAATAGCTAAATTGTGGAGCCGTAATAGCTAAAAATTTTCTTTAACTTATTTTTCAAAAACTTCCCACTTTAGACCAAAGTGAAAGATCACCTTCCAACATAAAGATATAAATTTATGTACAAACATTTGGGGACATATCATTTAACACAAAATATTTCTTCATCCCAACCTCATCCTTGTCCCCCACTTTCTCCTTGAGTATTTAGGAAGAGATGTTTCAGCCCATTACAAAAATCTTCCCTTTCTAAGGTACAACTTCGTGAGCATGATATGAAGAGAAGCAAGTTATTATTCATGATACTCTTCATCCTATTGTTCATCATGATGCTCATGCTCTTGGGTTCAAACAAGGGTAACCAAGAGGGTCTCTTGATCAAAATCTAGTTGGGATTAGAATGAATCAATGGTTTAAGAAACTTTTCAAGGTTATTGGATAGGTTACAATCCACATTTGGAATCTCATAGTTCTAATGTTCGTTATTTCGTTCGGGATTTATGAAAGAATATCTTCCACGATGACCCTTATAACTGTCACCCCTCTCAATTCCAGTTCTTACTATCTTCTAAAAATCAAAACAAATAAGTACACACAAGTTTAAGTTTTCGCTTCCTAATTAATTTCCTAGAGTTCCCTGGAGCTAAACACAACAAAAGTACCACATGTAAAATCCATCTTAGAACTGAACTTAGTTTTTTATAGCTTTCTTTAAATTTTCCAATTAACAAAAATAACCACCCACCTTCACATTCGAAGCTCCCAAGTAGCCTCGACTATATATATATATATGATGTTTGGACTTGATTGCAATCCACTCACCTAAACCTCACATAAATGTGATTTGGAATTTATTCCATTGTAATCCATATGAAGAAGATATTTTTTTCTCTCGGGGCATATGGCGCGAGACAAGAGTTTTCAATGGGTATGCTCGGAGGGGGATTAAGCCTTAGGAAAACTAGGCGATTGCCTAGGCGCCAACTGGCCAAGGGCACCCGAATCTAAAAATTTCCTTCTCGTGATAATTTACTAATATATTTTTATTAATATTTCATTATTACCATGATGTAAATTTAAAAATACAAAAATATAGACAAATTTTATTTATTTAGTTTATGGAAAAAAATATTAAATATTTTTTTAGAAGGGCGCCCACTCAAACTATTGCCTAGGGCGCTCCTGACCTTTAATTCAGCACTAGGTATGCTACTATCGAATGCACGAGGAGGAGGAGAAAGATAAGTACATTCAATAAATTGGCCAACGCACCGCCAATGAAGTGAAAATCAATCAATTGGATGCTAAAAACTATTTGAATAGAGGGATCTCACGTGTAAGCTCGCTTTCGATCGAAAGACCGTGAAGTATCTCATAAATAATTTTTTAATATTAATTTTTACATCACAACCTTACTACATGTTCGATGGAATCGTGGGCCCTATTTTTTAATTGGGATTATTAAAATTATATTATTATGAAAATATGTTATAATAAATATTAATTTATCTATAGAATTATTAAATTTTCTAATACTTTGTAGAGAGTGTTATGAATTTTAAAAGTAAAAGTTGTTAAGCTTCAAATTCTATTGTTTTCCCATTAATTTCAACTAGATTGATAATATTACTAGTATTTCTATTTCTATTTCTATTTCTATTTCTATTTCTATTGCTATTGAGTAAAAGAAAGTATATGGTTTGAATTCCATGACAACATTTTGCATTTATGCATGTAAAACCATTAGCTATTGATAAAATGAGATGTTATTGTACTTACTTCAAATGGATGTGGCACAAAAATGGGAACTTTTTGTGATTTCATCCACAACAAACATGATGATTTCTCACTTTAAATGGGAAATCTTGTGATGAAATCTATAGAAACCTTATCCCATATCTAACTAGGAGTAGATAGTGGTTGTTGAAGAGCCAACGTTTTAATTATCTAACCCTTATTTTATTAACGCACCATATGCATTCTACCACAAATTTATGGACTTTTCCTTTAAGATGTTCCCAAAATAATTCATACTTGATTATATGATAAGTCTTCAATAATATTGAATATTTACATATTTGAGAATTATGTAGTTTTCCAAGAACATCATCCTTAAAGCTTTTAGTTCTTGTAGAAGTATAACTTATCCTTATGCCAAATAACATGCCTTTTCCATATAATTTTTTTAACACAATTGGATAATATTCCTGGAGCACTTAAATGATATCATGAGTATCTATGTCATTCTCCCATTATAATCTTGCCTTATCCATCCAATTTTTGTGTACTAGGGACATGGTGCACAATTGTGCTTCTCGAACTCATCCCTCTTAATAGTGCATCAACCACTAAATTATCTTTTCAATTATTTTAGATGATTTAAAATTTATATCCCAATATATTTGTGGTAATTTTTATTTTCAAATCATGACTACCTATCTTTTAAAAAGTAAATTGTACCATCATGATCTTTCTTCACCTGAAATTGACTTTCCATTAAATATGGTCTCCGTTGTTTGATTGCATGGAGGATAATCATGATTTCCTTTTCATATATGGGTTCAAATATTTATTACCCTTGAGTTTATGAATCTCAAATGTAATGGCTCATCCCTAATACACAAGTATTTCCACCATAACATACATTGAAGCATCACATTCAGCAATGGAGGTTTTGGAAAAAATATGGTGTAGCTAGAAGTTAAGTGGTGCACATGAATTCCTTTAGATTTTAAAATTAATTAGTGGTTTCCTTATTTGAATTGTAGAAATATTCATTATAATAAATTTATGAGTGGTGTTTCTATGTTTCCATTTTGTTTTGCACATCAATGGTAGTAACCTATGATCTTTGAGAAGCCACATAGATTCACGAGGGTTATAGGGAACAATGTGATCCAAACACTTGGAAGGCTTGGCATAAACATTATGTTTTTCTATAGTTTCCAAAATTCAGTTCACATGACACAAGTGTTCTTTCATTTTTTTGTATATTAAGATTTCATAAACAACATCAAGACAAATTCATTTTAAAATGACCTAAAGATAAAAATATTCAAACTTTGAATTGCAAATGTTGCATTTTTAGGATAAATGGCATCATGCCATAAACTCATAGTAGTACTATTGCATTATAAATATTTTATTATGTATATATCCATATCTAATTATAAGTTGATGATAACTTGTGTGAAGGTAAAGTTTTCTAAAATATACAACACCATATAACTCATCTAGAAAATCATTCCTAGATTTAAAAATACTAAGTCAAGCTCAATTTGATTAAGTAAATTCATTCCTAGATGTTTCTTACTTAATCCAAACTTGACTTCCCAACCTTCTCTCAACTTAAATGGATCAAAATTATGATTATTTGTTAAAGAAGGAGGGATAAAACTATTTATTTCTCCCCTAACAACTAAAATAAAAATAGAATAATAAGATAAAATACCTCTAGTCTAGATAGGTGTGGAAAGCTTTTATATTTTGTTGGTCTTCACTTCTAGATAGTTCTTATGACTAGGATGTTGGTTTTTCAAGTACTCTAGATAATTATTCTTGTAGTACCCTTCCTTACCACATACCCAAAATACTAGCTTTGCTACCAATAGCAAATTTGAATCTATTCTTATGTTGTACGAAATTGCAAACCCATGTTACCATATGATTTGTTAATCTTTACTAAATATTTCTTAAACTATATGTTCTTGAAAAATAATCCTAAGGGGCCACATAAATGTTTTTGGATTATTCTTGTTGTGATAATATTTCTTTGTTTTCATCTTGAATTTGTTCCTTTATTCATCCTTATTGGTTGATTCTATAGTAGAGTTTAGGGTATTTGGCTTTGTGATTTCAATTGTATGCATCACTATAGGTTTGATACCTAGTTTAAACATAACCACCTTGGTCTCATCATCCCACATATAATCCATATAGGAGAGATAATAAAGAATTTGACTTTGTACTTAGAAATAGACATTTACCCTAGGTTCAATAGCTAAAATGTGGCAATTTTCCTTTCCCTATGAGAAATTAAAAGGTATTTTAAATAATTAGTTTTCAAAACTTCCCACATAAGAATAGTGATGTCATAACCGTCAATGGCATGCCGCTTCTCCCACCAAAGTGCAATATCACCTTCGAACATGAAGATATAAATGCATGTACAAACATTTACGGACATATCATTTAACTCAAAATATTTCTTTATCCCAAATAACCATGCCTCATCCTTGTCCCCCACTTTCTCCCTCGAGTATTTGAGAGCAAAAATTTTTTCAGCCCATTGCATGCAACAATCTCCCTTTTCTAATGCACAACTTGGTGAGCATGAGTATGAAGAGAAGAAAATTATTATTCATATTCTTCCTATTGTTCTTCATGATTCTCATGCTCTTGGGGTCAAACAAGGTTAGCCAAGAGGTTCCTTCGGAATCTAGTTGGGATTAGAATGTATCAAGGTTTTAGGAAACTTTTCAAGGTTATGGAATAGGTTAGAGTGAACATTTAAATCTCATGGTTCTAATTTGTTCATTGTTTGGTTTAGGATTTTTGGAAGGATCTCTTCCATGATGACCCCTATAACTGTCACCCCTCCTAATTCTACTTCATACCATCTTCAAAATCAAAAGAAATAAGTACACATAAGTTTAAGTTTTCGCTCCTAATTAGTTTCCTAGAGTTCCCTAGAGCTAAACACAACACTAATACCACATCTGAAATCCATCTTATAACTAAACTTAATTTTTTTAAAGCTTTCAATTTCCAATCAACAAAAATATTCATAATAATATCTAATAGAAATTCAAAATTATAATATCTATAGCCATCACTTGAATGAACTGACTCCTTAATAATGTATTAATTTCAACATCTATTTGGAAATTCCATTCAACCTCCTTTTTACAATGACATATAGTGGAAATATGCTTAGAAAGACCAAAAATGAATCACAATTTTAAGTAATAAATTATCAAAATACTAGAAAATACTACACAAGTACCATCCTAAAAAAATTTACAAGTTGTAACCATATTTAATTTATCAATGTATGGATTTCCACTAGATCATTCATGTGATGCAAGGTGACCATCCTCATATTCCAAGGAATCATTCAACATCATTGGTAATATGTAATGCCCCATCCAGACACCGAAAAACTAGACCAAAGTATAGCAAAAATTGGGGTAATTTTTTTTTTTGAAATTGATTACTAACAATACTAAAACTAATGGTACAAAACCAATTTCGACATTATTTATTTTAATATAATTTGATTAACCCAATTACTCAACCACTAGCCCGAAATTTTTTCATTTATTTAATTATTATTAGATTTAATAGGGACACCCTAGTATGAGTCTATACTCCTTTTTAGATAATTGGATTTTCCCCCTTTATTTTATTTACCCACACACCAGCTTCTTAAACTTTATTTTCCCATTCACATTTAAAATACACTTGGCTCCAAAAGAAAGTAGGGTTAATTGTGGGCCCTAGGATCAAAATAGATCTCAGCCCTAGATTTAAGTTTGCCCTAACTTTCCTTAGCACATCTTTAGCTCTTTCCCTTTCTTTTTCTTCATGTTGAATCTATAGGTTTTAGGAGAAGCCATGAATGGTCATGAAGGGAATCCAAGTTTCTCTTGTATTTTATTCTTGATCTCATTTGTATTTTTATTTTTGCATTGCAGTTTAAGATGGAGGAGATTTTTTTTTCAAAGATTGTTTCATTCTAGCAAAATTTTGGGAGAACCCAGGGTTTTAATCTTTGTTTGTTCTTCTTTTATTTATTTAATTTTCTCTTACCAGGTGAAGATCTGGTTGTGGGTGTCAATATTATACCATTTGAAAATACAAGTAAAATGATGTATGCAAACATGTAAAATAAACCAAGTATGAATTCACTTGAAGGAAGAACTCAGATTTTAAGAAAAATCCACCGTTAAGAGGATGGAGCCGTGGCCTGAGAGGTAGAGGGCGGCGGTTTAGGCGCTGGAGGGGCTGTGCGCGCAGTGTGTGTGTGGACGGTGGGGTGGAGGAGTCTCACGTGGAGAAGGGAAGAAATAGACAATGTGGAGGAAGGGGGGACATGACAAGGAGGCCGTGGGGGCCGCGGGCGGGAGGGCCACGGGCCTTGGGAAAACAATGTAGGGGGTTTTGGGGGCAACACTCCCGTGAAAGTGCGGGGGTGGGGGTCCAACCCCCACCAAACATTTTTTTTTTTTTGTTTATTTATATCTATTAAAACATGATTTTTTAAAAATGTAATACATACATACATACATACATACATATATATATATATATATATATATATATATATATATATATTATATATACTTTATATTATATATATATATACATATATATACATATATATATATATATATTTTGAAAGATTTAATTTGATAACCTTAAAAATGTCTTTTTTTTTTTTTTTTTTACAAAAATCAAGGAAACTACCATATTCTCAAGCCCAATTTCCTTTGAACAAAACCAAAAAAACAAAAGATTTCTAAAACCATGTTAATATACCAGAGATGTGTATTTCACCCAAAAAAATAGTTTCTTCCAAGTTAAATAACAATTTTTTATAACAAATACAATTGCTTTAAAAAAAAACATATATATATATATTTAAAGTAATAGTGCTCATGTATTAGTTCATATTTCTATTGCAAAGAGACTTTCTACAAAGTTATAGTATTCCTTTCAAATGCAATAACTGGATGAAATTTTTCAAATTTATAACAAGATGAAATATTCACCTTAATGTGTGTATGTGTATATATATATATATATATATATGATTACAAGAAGACATAAGTTCAAATTTATACATTTTCTTTCAAAAGAGATTACATTTCGGATTCTTATATTTAAGAAACAACAAGTATAACATTTCCTTTTTCAAGATTTGGAGTTCACATACACCATCATACACAAATAATTAACTACCCAAGAAGATTGATCACAAGATTTTTCTTTACAAGGTAATGAGGTAGATTACAAACTCAAATATGGCTCAAGATTTTGAGCTTGCAAATTTCAAAAAAAAAATAGAGATTTTACAAGGTGTACAATTTTTCCTCATGCCATACTCAAGAGGTTACAACACAAGAAATGTTTTACAAGGATTTGAGAAAACCAAGAATCTCCAACAATTACCAACTATCAACTTGAGCTCCAACATCCATGCCTTCAAGAAAAACATACAAGGAGGAGAAAGCTTGTTTGCCACCCAACCATAGGCATCATTACATGCCTTTCCCAAGGTTGGGATGCATGCTAGCCTCCCCAAGCCCATGGGAAGAGAAAACTAACCAAAACTTGCACAAGATGGAGGGTGAACTAACAATGATACAAGCACACAAAAATGGGATAAATACAAAACAAGACTCCAAAATTTACAAGGAGGAGAACCCATGTTCTTCCTCAAAAGTGGGGAAGAGAGGAGAAATTTCTCCAAAAGTTATCTTCCAAATTGCTTACACAAAGCAAAAATCTCCCTACCCTCCTTATTGCTCCTAAATTCAATCAAAACCCTCCTTATTCCTCCACCCTTTCTCCAAGTCCTTCTTGGAAGGATTTTCAAACCCCAAAGGGGTTTCCTTACCAAGAATGGGGAAGGAGATTCAAACCAAATGGATCAAATTCCCCACCTCCACCATTTTAGAGGGGGAACACTAAGACCCTACAAGGCTTGTCCATCTAGCCTTGAGGATTGAGAGGAAAATTCCCTCATCTCTTCCCCCACAGTTCAAAACTCCATCATGTCATATGATGGAGGGAGTAAAACAAGCAAAAAACCAAAATCTACATACAATAATAACAATTTCAAGCAACCAATCTAACAACTAAAAAGAAAACAACACAACAATAAGACATAAGAGCCTACCTCAAAGAAAGCTCTCCAAAAATCTTTCCAACTTCAAATTTCTCCACTCTTGACTCAAGCAAATCACAAGCTCCAAATCACCCAAGCATCCAAGCAAGAAGTTCCAAAGAAAAAGTCCCTCTCTTTTCCCATGAATGGGAATTTGAAGAGGAGCAAGCAAGCATCCTCACAAATGAGGGGTGACATGTGTCACCCCTCTCCTTCTTCAAGGTCAAAGATGCCAAAACAAAAGAGAGAAAGGGTAAAATTGTCTTTTTCCCTCTTCTCCCAAATTCCCTAAATGTTAGCAAGACAAAATTAGTGAAACTTTTAATAAGCACTCAAATCCACACCCCTTACATGGATGTGACCAAACAAGAGGTAAAAAGGGAGGGAAAACTCCCTCTAGCCTTGAAAATAAGCCCCCCTACCCATTAGGTAGGGTCCAAGGGCTCATTTTTATGTTAGGGGAACTCCCAAGCTAAAAAGGGGTCCCCAAAAATGCCCAAAATAACCTAATTTCGGGTTTTGCATTTTTGGCACAAGGGTAGAGGGTGTGGGGACCACCCAAGGGTCTCACATGTGACCCTAAACCCTTGTGATTAACTATCTCATTAAACAAAATCAAAATTTTTAATGAAAGTGGGATTATTAATTTCCTAAAACAAGTTTACAACTCTACTAGTAACCCTAAACATAATTAATAATTCAAAGCACAATACATTACAAAAATTGGTGTCACTCATAGTGCCCAAAATAATAATCTCCTATACTAAGGCTTCACATAATGAACATGGCTAGGACTCAACCCGTGGGCTGCTTGTGCAAGATTGTGTAGCTGGCTTGAATCCCACGTTCTCTTGTAAACCTGTCACCTTGCACACTCATTACACACATTAACCATACCTATCTGATAAAATATAAAACAATGACACAAAGAAAATATCAATAAGTTATAAACTAGCCTAACATCCTACTAAAATCAAAATGCGACAACATGCACAATTATACTCAATATTCCAAAAGTTAGACAAGATGATAAAGTGACATATAACCATGGAATTCCACATGCAACAACTATCCATGAATATAATTATGTTCCAAACACAACATCATATCCATTAGTATCCATGACATCATAAGAAAATGCGACAACATAGAAATTAAGATAAATTGGTGCTATATGCCAAAATGTCCACAAATGTCTAATAAGATCAAATCTCTAATATAATGTCCATGATATAACAAAATTATGTCAAAACATGTCTCTGAGCAAAGAAACAACAAGCTATTGAGCTATAAAAAGTGTGGGTAGTACATCCCTCTCTACTAAAATTAGACTTCGTCCCGAATTCACTAAAGAGATAGGGATATCTAGCCCTTAAAGGTATCGATCGTCCTGTGTCATCATTGCTTGTCTCATTGTACCGGGTCCCACTACACTCTAACCTGGTCCAAGTCTCAACCCCAAAGGGCCAACCTCCGGTGCTCCAGTATGCATATGGGCTCCAGTCTCCACTATCCTCCGTCCTCTACCTATAGTGCCAACCAATCCAAAACATGAGTAGCATTAGGTACATATCTATGTAGTACAAAAACATGAAAAACATCGTGGGCCTATGCAAGGCGTGGTGGCAAAGCTAGGCGATAGGCAACTGGACCGATGACCTCTAAAATATCAAAAGGCCCCACAAAATGAGGTGATAGCTTAGAACCCTTTCCATAACGGATAGGACTCTTATGCGGACGAACTCTCAAGAAGACTTTGTCACCCACTAAGAAGTGACGATCAATCCTCTTAGTGTCTGCATATGCCTTTTGGCATGCTTTGGCCTGCTCAAGACGTTGTCTAATCAGCACAACCTGTTGCTCTAAATCCTAAAGGTAGGCCGGTCCCAGAATAATCCTGTCATCTAGTCTATCCCAACTCGAGGTGTCCTGCAAGGTCGTCCATATAGAGCCTGGTAAGGAGCCATACCAATGGAACTATGATAGTTGTTGTTGTAGGAAAACTCAACTAAATGCAAATAATCTTCCCATTTCTTCTGTTGGTCCATCACATACATCCTCAACATGTCCTCTAACACCTGATTAACCCTCTCTGTCTGTCCATTTGTCTTTGGATGATAAGCCAAACTGAAATTAATCTGAGTACCCAGAGCGGCCTGAAAAGAAGTCCAGAAAACTGAAGTGTAGATAGTATCCCTATCATTTATGATGGTCTTCGGAATCCCATGCAACCTAACAATGTCCTCCATGAACACTTTGGCAATAGCCTATGCATTATAGGTGACCTTAGTTGGTGAAAAATGCGCAACTTTGGTCAATTTATCCATGGTGACCATAATGGCATCGTGATGATAAGAGGACATAGGAAGTCCGACTATGAAATCCATGGAAATCACATCCCATTTCCACTCGGGAATATCGTGAGGGTGCGAAGTCCTGGGATGAGAATTCTCTACCTTGACCCTCTGGCACTCAAGGCAACATGCAACAAAATCTGCTATGTCCCATCGAAGACCTAGCCAATAATATAACTCCCTCATATCGACATGCATTTTCTTCACTCCTGGGTGTGCCACATATGGGGCTCGACGAGCCTCTGTGAGGATGAAGCTACACGAAGTTCACTAACTTAGGCACGTAGATGCACCTGTGGAACCAAAGCAAACCATCTACCTCTAAAACATACCCAGAATATCTGCCCTCTAAAGAACCCTATGACTCCAACATCTATCTAGCTCCCTCATAAAATTTGTCCTCTAGAAGGTGCTCAAGAATCCTGCCTCTCAAATTTGATTGCAGTGTCAAAGAAGCAAGCACATGTCACCATCTAATAAGTGCATATGCAACAAAATTTTCTTTCCATTTGATATACTGAACCTCCATGTCATACTCACATAGGAACTCCATCCAACGCCATTGATGAGCGTTGAGGTTTGGCTGTGAGAAGATATGCTGCAAACTCCTATGATCTGCACTCAAAATGAAAGGTCTACCCAAAAGGAAATGTCACCCACACACTAGAGCATGAACAATCACTACAAGCTCCAAGTCATGACTAGGATAATTAAGCTTGAGGTCCTTGAGCTTATGGGACTCAAAGGCAATAACCCAACGCTCCCGCATAAGAACTACTCCTAAACCCTCTAGTGATGTATCAAGACAAACAACAAAATACTCTGTCAGGTCTGGAATTGCTAAGATTGGCACCATGGTTAACCTTTCCTTAAGAAACTAAAGGCTTACTCACATTTCTCTGACCAATCAAACTTCTTCCCTTTCCTCTGAAGAGAAGTGATAGGGTGAAAAATCCTAGAAAAGTCTTGTAAAAACCTACGTTAGTACTCCCGATAAACCCATAAAACTCCTTACCTCAGTAACTGATGTGGGTGCTAGCTAGTCCAAGATAGCCTATATCTTAGAGGGATCTATGGAGATACCCTCACCTGATATGATATGACCCAAGTATTGAATCTCTGTCTGAAAGAAGCTACATTTTTCCAAGTTCCCATACAACTTCTGCTCTCTCAAAACCTGAAGTACCTGTCTCAAATGCTCCTCGTGTTCCTCCTCGGAACGAGAATAAATCAATATGTCATCAAGGAACACTAAGACAAAGCGATCCAGAAATGTCCTGAATACTCCATTCATGAGGCTCATGAAGACAGCTGGGGCATTGGTCAAACCAAATGGAACCACTGTGAACTCATAATGCCCGTAACGTGTGCGAAACACTGTCTTATGAATGTCTGCATCTGAAATGTGCAACTGATGGTATCCTGACTTGAGATCGATTTTGGAGAACACTCTCACTCCCCGCATCTGATCAAACAAGTCATCAATCCTAGGGAGCGGATAATGGTTCTTTATTGTGAATTTGTTGAGCTACCAAAGTCTACACAAAGTCTGAGAGAACCATCCTTCTTTTTCACAAATATGACTTGTGCTCCCCAAGGAGATACACTAGGGTGAATGAGACCCTTATCTAACAACTCCTCTAACTAGATCTTGAGCTCATGAAGTTCTAGAGTCGTCATCCGATAAGGTGCCCTAGAAGAATCGGTGCTGATCCGTGTTCTAAATCAATGGTGAAATCCACCTCTTTGGGGGTGGTAACCCTAGAAAGCTCACCTGAAACATATCTGCATACTCCCTTAAAACTACATGATCATCTAAGGGTGAATGCTCTAAAGTGCTCCCGATTGATCACCGATGGTGATAGCAAATAATCGAAACCCTTACGCATGCTTCACTTGAGTTTCTTAGCTGATATCATGCAAAAGGAGATAAGCCTCTGCATCCTTGTTAATACCACTGCACTCCCAAGATCGTCCTGACACTCTATGACCTTATTTCTGCAATCCACCTTAGCTCGATGGGCCTTGAGCCAATCCATACCCAAAACTACCTGATAGGAACCTAGAGGGATAACTCGGAGGTCAAGAGTAGTGGAGAAGGTTCCTAAATCAAGTACACAACTCTCCTCAAACGAGTCCACGATGAGTTTGGCCCTAGAGGCCAACTCAACCTGCCAACTATCTGGTTGCCTAGCCACCACTATCCCACACTGGTCCACTATAGAAAGTAATATAAAGGAATCTGAAGCACCTGAATCAAAAAGTACTGACACAGAAATACCCCTGATAGTACACTGTCATCTCAATGACTATGGCTTGATGCTCGTCCCAGCGGTTGTCAACTGCTACATATACACGATGGGCACATCCCATGTCACCCATCATTTGCTCAGATCTAGTAGCTCTTTGTGTATCCATGGTATTGGGTTTGTGCGGGCACATACGCACATAGTGATCGTGAGATCCAAAATAAAACATCCGACTGCACCCTCCGAGATGGAGTCCCCCGTACTCTAGTGTACTGATCCTCGTCGGTCCAACCCTAGCAGACTATTGCATGCGAGCCGGGCCGTGCGTGCTCGAGTACCTCGCCTCCTATCCCCGGCTCCACTAAAACCACCTCTAAAACACCTCTCAAATCCTTGTGTCTACCTAGGCCCCCGCTGCCGTGTGGTATCGCCGCGGGTGCAAAGCGGGTGGTGGAGCCTCGTGGCTGATGGCGGAGGCCAAAATCCTCCTCTAGGGGACTCAAAGGCACAATCCTCTCCCTGACCCTCTTATGACCTCTTGGTGCGACTCTAAAAGGCTCTCGATCCTCTCCTAAAACTTTCTCTTTATTTCTATCTCGTAAATTCTCATTGTGCCTTGGTCCTATTCTCCTCAAGGCTAAGTCAGGCCTTCTCAACGGCCTTCTCAAGTGTGGGAGGAGATAACATCCTAACTCGCTCTTGCTATATCTCGCATTAAGGCTGCGAATAAACCTCGTTAACTTGCAATTTCTCATCTTGCAGGTAGTCCACATATTGTAGGATATCTAGGAACCTGCTCTCGTACTGTGATACTATGCCAGATCCCTATCGTAAGTCATGAAACTCATCTATCCTCTTCTGCACAAAATGCTCGACATATAATGAGCCTTGAATCACTCCTCGAACATCTCCCATGTCACAAGTCTCTCGAGTCAGATGGAGCTTCCGCTCCTCATTCCTCCACCAAACGCCCGCCGCGTAGGTACACTATGCCCCATGCCTCGAGATGATCATCCCCTCATGTGGGGTGTCATCCTCCACAACACCTGTCACAGTGTAAGGCCTCTAATGAGGCCCAAATGAGCGAAGGAGTTATTAAATAGTTGTGGATAGTGTTTAATTATTATTATTATTATTATTTTTATCCATTTATTAAATTTAATGTTATTAACATTACCATTAACCATTTTAATTAGTTACCTAGGGTCCATGAGTGCGAACCTCACTCTGATACCAAATGTAATGCCCGTCCTAGTGACACCAAAAACCAAACCAAAGTATAGCAAAAATTTAGGGTAATTTTTTTTTTTGAAAGTGATTACTAACAATACTAAAACTAATGATACAAAACTGATTTCTAAATTATTTATTTTAAACTAATTTGATTAACCCAATTACTCAACCACTAGCCCGAAACAATTTTCATTTATTTAATTATTATTAGATTTATTAGGGACACCCTAGTATGAGTCTATACTCCTTTTTAGATAATTGGATTTTCCCCCCTTTATTTTATTTACCCATTCACATTTAAAATACACTTGGCTCCAAAAGAAAGTAGGGTTAATTATGGGCCCTAGGATCAAAATAGATCTCAGCCCTAGATTTAAGTTTTCCCTAACTTTCCTTAGCACATCTTTAGCTCTTTCTTGCCCCTTTCTTTTTCTTCATTTTGAATCTGCAGATTTTAGGAGAGGCCATGAATGGTCATGAAGGGAATCCAAGTTTCTCTTGTATTTTATTCTTGATCTCATTTGTATTTTTATTTTTGCATCATAGCTTTAAGATGGAGGAGATTTTTTTTTTTCAATGATGGTTTCATTCTAGCAAAGATTTTGGGAGAACCCAGGGTTTTAATCTTTGTTTGTTCTTTTATTTACTTAATTTTCTCTTACCAGGTGAAGATCTGGTTGTGGGTGTCAATATTATACCATTTGAAAATACAAGTAAAATGATGTATGCAAACATGTAAAATAAACCAAGTATGAATTTAATTGAAGGAAGAACTCATATTTTAAGAAAAATCTGCCGTTAAGAGGATGGAGCCATGGCCATAGAGGTAGAGGGTGGTGGTTTAGGCATCGGAGGGCTCGCGTGCGGTGTGCGGTGGACGGTGGGGTGGAAGAGTCTCAGCATGGAGAAGGGAAGAAAGGGATAGTGTGGAGGAAGGGGGAAGGGACAGGGGGAAGGGACAGGAGGCCACGGGCGCAGGAGGGGGCCACGGGCCCGGGAAAATGGTGCGCAGGGGGTTTGTGGGGCAGGGCCCCCCGTGAAAGCGTGTGGGGGTGGGGAGACGAACCCCCACCAAACACTTTTTTTTGTTTATTTATATTTATTAAAATGTGATTTTTTAAAATGTAATACATATATATATTTATTATATTATATTATATATATATATATATATATATATATATATATATATATATATATATATTTGTATACGTATATATAATATAGCATATAAAATATAAAATATATGTTATATTTGTATTATATAAAATTTATATACATATATGTACACACACACACACACACACACACACACACACACACACACATATGTATTTTTTTTTTTATTTTGAAAGATTTAATTTGATAACCTTAAAAATGTCTCTTTTTTTTGACAAAAATCAAGAAAACTACCATATTCCCAAGCCCAATTTCCTTTGAACAAAACAAAAAAAAAAACAGATTTCTAAAACCATGTTAATATACAAGGAGATGTGTATTTCACCAAAAAAAATAGTTTCTTCCAAAGTTAAATAACAAATTTCTTATAACAAAATAGAATTGCTTTTAAAGATATATATATATATATATATATATATATATATATATATAAAAGTAAAGTGCTCATGTATTAGTTCAGATTTCTATTGCAAAAGAGACTTTCTACAAAGTTATAGTATTTCTTTCAAATGCAATAACTAGATAAACTTTTCAAATTTATAACAAGATGAAATATTCACCTTAATGTGTGTGTGTGTATATATATATATATGTTTACAAGAAGACATAAGCTCAAATTTATATATTTCCTTTCAAAAGAGATTACATTTCGAATTCTTAAATTTAAGAAACAACAAGTATAACATTTCCTTTTTCAAGATTTGGAGTTCACATACACCATCATACCCAAATAAATAATCACCCAAGAATATTGATCACAAGATTTTTCTTTACAAGGTATTGAGGTAGATTACAAACTCAAAAATGGCTCTAGATTTCGAGCTTGCAAATTTCAAAAAGAAAATAGAGATTTTACAAGGTGTACAATTTTTCCTTATGCCATACTCAAGAGGTTACAACTCAAGAAATGTTTTACAAGGATTTGAGAAAACCAAGGAGCTCCAACAATCACCAATTGTCAACTTGAGCTCCAACATTCATGCCTTCAAGGAAAACATACAAGGAGGAGAAGGCTTATTTGCCACCCAACCATAGGCATCATTACATGCCTTTCCCAAGATGGGAGGCATGCTAGCCTCCCCCAAGCCCATGGGAAAGAGAAAAACTAACCAAAACTTGCACAAGATGGAGGGTGAACTAACAATGATACAAGCACACAAAAATGGGATAAATACAAAACAAGGCTCCAAAATTTACAAGGAGGAGAACCCATGTTCTTTCTCAAAAGTGGGGAAGAGAGGAGAAATTTCTCCAAAAGTTATCTTCCAAATTGCTTACACAAAGTAAAAATCTCCCTACCCTCCTTATTGCTCCTAAATTCAATCAAAACCCTCCTTATTCCTCCACCCTTTCTCCAAGTCCTTCTTGGAAGGATTTTCAAACTCCAAAGGGGTTTCCTTACCAAGAATGGGGAAGGAGATTCAAACCAAATGGATCAAATTCCCCACCTCCACCATTTTAGGGGGGGAACACTAAGACCCTACAAGGCTTTTCCATCTAGCCTTGAGGATTGAGAGGAAAATTCCCTCATCTCTTCCCCCACAACTCCAGAACTCCATCATGTCATATGATGGAGGGAGTAAAACAAGCAAAAAACCAAAATCTACATACAACAATAACAATTTCAAGCAACCAATCTAACAACTAAAAAGAAAACAACACAACAATAAGACATAAGAGCCTACCTCAAAGAAAGCTCTCCAAAAAGCTTTCCAACTTCAAATTTCTCCACTCTTGACTCAAGCAAATCACAAGCTCCAAATCACCCAAGCATCCAAGAAAGAAGTTCCAAAGAAAAAGTCCCTCTCTTTTCCCATGAATGGGAATTTGAAGAGGAGAAAGAAAGCATCCTCACAAATGAGGGGGTGACATGTGTCACCCCTCTCCTTCTTCAAGGTCAAAGATGCCAAAACAAAAGAGAGAAAGGGTAAAATTGTCTTTTTTCCCTCTTCTCCCAAATTCCCTAAATGTTAGCAAGACAAAATTAGTGAAACTTTTAATAAGCACTCAAATCCACACCCCTTACATGGATGTGACCAAACAAGAGGTAAAAAGGGAGGGAAAACTCCTCTAGCCTTGAAAATAAGCCCCCTACCCATTAGGTAGGGTCCAAGGGCTCATTTTTATGTTAGGGGAACTCCCAAGCTAAAAAGGGGTCCCCAAAAATGCCCAAAATAACCTAATTTCGGGTTTTGCATTTTTGGCACAAGGGTAGAGGGTGTGGGGACCACCCAAGGGTCTCACATGTGACCCTAAACCCTTGTGATTAAGTATCTCATTAAAAAAATCAAAATTTTTAATGAAAGTGGGATTATTAATTTCTCAAAACAAGTTTACAACTCTACTAATAACCCTAAACAAAATTAATAATCCAAAGCACAATAAATTACAAAAATTGGGGTCACTCATAGTGCCCAAAATAATAATCTCCTATACTAAGGCTTCACACAATGAACATGGCTAGGAATCCGCCCGTGGGCTGCTTGTGCAAGATTGTGTAGTTGGCTTAATCCCACGTTCTCCTGTAAACCTGTCACCTGCACACTCATTGCACACATTAACCATACCTATCCAATAAAATATAAAACAATGACACAATAAGATATCAATAAGTTCTAAACTAGCCTAACATCCTACTGAAATCAAAATGCGACAATGTGCACAATTATACTCAATATTCCAAAAGTTAGACAAGATGATAAAGTGACATATAACCATGGAATTCCACATGCAACAACTATCCATCAATATAATTATGTTCCAAACATAGCATCATATCCATTAGTATCCATGACATCATAAGAAAATGCGACAACATAGAAATTAAGCTAAATTGGCGCTATACACCTGAATGTCCACAAATGTCTAATAAGATCAAATCTCTAATATAATGTCCACGATATAACAAAATTCTATCAAAACATGTCTCTGAGCAAAGAAACAACAAGCTACTGAGCTATAAAAAGTGTGGGCACTACATAATAGGGTAGTCAAAAATTACCTAATTAGTTATAAGAACATCCAAAAGAGAGAAAGTAATCAATACATGCCATACAATGATTCATATATAATGATGGTGCCATAATACAAAACAAGTTAGATAATTTAGCTTGAAAGGGGATATCCAGTTAGACCTTGCTATCATCATCATAATCGAAATGTATTACCACCAAAACCTATATAAACATAAGCATATTTATCTCTAATGCGAGGGTCATGTAGAGCTAAATATTGGTGCAGAACCTTATTGATGCCAAGATTTATTCAACATTCATAACTTTTGATGATTCATGTTGAGTTCCATTAGAATGGGAAAGTGAAGGCTAGTTTCAACCACGATGATCGTATAATACATAACAACAAATGACTATCCTACTCAAAGACCTACATTAGAAAAATATAATAACCACATTTAATAAAACTCAATAGGTTAGGATTAAAAATGAAAATTCACATGCTTGAGAGTGTAGCAAAAATGGAAATTATATTACATTAGATTATTTATTCATTGATCATAGATGTATATATATACATGTGATTCATTAGAATAACTCTAACGTAAACTGCATATATGAAAGGTCAACAAATGCATGGAGGAAGGTGAATATTTAATGAAATATGCTAACAGAGAGATTAACTATCTTAATTTAGGATAAATAAATAAATGGAAAGTGTTAGCTAAACAATGCTTCATGTTTCCAAGTTTATCTTTAAGGAAATATAGCTTGTTAGGAAACTAAAGCTCAATAAAAAAATTCATGCTTTTTTATTGGCAAAGTGTGTTGGCCAATCAAATAGAATAGACACCTCTAACTCCTCCTTCTTGTGCATTCGATAGTAACATATCTTGCTTGTGACCTAACTTCTTGTTGTCACCTTTCAAAATTTCCCTTCTTTCTTCAAGAAAATTTTAAAATTTTTTAAAAAGTGTCCTTTGGAAGTGTTTAAGTGAAGGGAAAAGTTCAAAAAGTTAGAAAAATTTAGTCTTTGGGGTCATTTTTAATGATTTCTGGCTAAGTCAGACATTTTTGTCCCGCATGTCCCAAGTGTCGGTAGTCCCGCTATTCGCCAATTTACCGCTTTACCCACATTGCTTTACTATCGGCTAAATCGGCTTCATGCGTTCCATGTGTCACTGCATCCCATAGACCATTTGTGCTCTCCAAACCCACTTTTTTCGCTTTCTTCTTGGATCAAGTGTTTCGACTCCGCATGTCCCTGCATCCCATGGACCGTCTGGGCCAGTTTTTTTCACCTTTTCTACATTTCACCTTTTTGAGTCAGTGTGGGAGTCATTTATTGCACATTCATTATCTTCTCTCTCCATCCATTCAAATTCATGGCTATTTAAAGGAGTGTAACCATTCTTTCATTCACGCACTTGCTTGCTCATTCTCTCCCGCCGATTTCTTATAGAATAAGTCATCGCACGCATCTATGACTTTGTGTTTTATCTTTCAGTGGATTGTTATAAATTTTGATACACTCAATCGAAGGTTTTTTCTCTCCCTATCTCTGTCACAATGAAGATTCAATACAAATGGGAAAGAGCATATATCTTCATTAGAAACCTTTGTGCCCTATGTCGGAGATAGTGAAGCACAACACTTTGACCTTGATGAATTTTGCAAATAGGCTTGGATGCGATAACCCTACTCCCATCACCCAATTAATCAAAGATAGTGGAATTACATTTGCATGGTGTTTCCTATGTCCTGTCCCGGCCTTTATACCGTGCTCACCTACGGGCTTATTTCAATCCGAGTCCAAGGAGATTGTTGATATCAATGGCAAAGTGGTTGCACGACCGATTCCGATGCTATGTTTTCTCGCTCTATACATCCTAGTGGTGGAAGATGCTCATACCCTCACTCATGCTTAAGTAAAAACACTATTTGACCATGACAGTGATAGATACAAGACCAAGGTAGCTAAATCATGGCTAAAGAATCCTAAGAAAGGAGCATCCAAATTTTCTAAGTCATTATTCAGGGTTGATTTTAAGGAAGAACTTTCAGACATCATCACTCTTCTTCCTAGGATCATGGGAATGCCCTCTACAAACGAGTTTCACTTTTGGATGTGTCCCTATATAAATATCATTTGTGAAGGGAAGTATAATTTGAATTTGGGTGAAATAATCTATGAGAACCTAACGGAGCAATTGATCAATGTTCAGAGAACTCAGACATTCTACATGTCCTCCTATCTCATGTACACCATTGCAACATCCATAGAATGGATTGTTTTCTCTTTCGTTGAAGATAAGAAGGATGCTCTTATATATTAATATTGTCCTCAATTCACTCTCAAATTTAGTAATCATCACTTCAGAGAGTCAATGACACTTTCACCATGTATATTGTGAGGCTTTTGGAAGGAAATACTGCTCAAGATTTTTTGAGGAAGAAAATACCTTGATCTCTAAATATGGGAGTTTCTTCACTCAATTAAGAAAGTTTTCATACATCAAGCTAGCTGGTTTTGAAGGCCCTCCTCTAAAGATTCCTATGTTTTGTAATGAAAAAATGGCCCTTGCTAAGATTTACGTAAAATTGGAAAACTTCACAGACTTCAGAGAGATATAAATATATTGCTGGCATTCGTTTCCCTATCACCTTGGGAAATTATACATGCAAGACAACCCTGGATGCTTAGAACATTGATAGAACCATTGCTCCTCTCACCCTTCATCACTTCAAGCCTAGAACTTTCTTTGATATCAAGGGATATATTGCTAAGAATTTCAGGATGGGTTTCTATCACCTTGCAGATATTGAAGATTATTGGGCTGATTGTGTAGATGATTTTGAGGCCAAGAGAAGGTACTTTGGCATACTTTCTCATCAAAAATCATAGTTTTCAATCTCTACAAATTACCTGATAAACTCTAGGATGATGATGAATACTTGTAATCAATTTAATGTGAGAGTTCCATCAAACACACTCCTCTTAAAACCATTGATTTGGTTGTAAGAGAGCAGGATGATTTAAAAGAGGTGATTAATCCTGTTCATGTAAGAACCAAGCTCTAGTTTGATAAGAAAATGCAAAACTTTAGGATGAAAAAATCTAGGTCTTATTCACAAGAAACTTCCTCTCTAAGGAAAGAAGAGCCTACTCTCAATGTTGAGGTTCTTGAACAATCCACTCCTTCCTCTTCAATGAAGGTATACTTGAAAAAGGCAAGGTCACAAGCAAGAGCAGATTGTAGAAGAAAAGGAGTAATTTCCTTTGAGAAACCACAGGTTCCTATAGGGCTAGAAGATGTTGTTGTTTTGAGTGAGGATAATAGTGAAGAGCTAAAATAAGAGGAAGAATCAACTCACAACATTGCTGAGATGAAAATAAAGGCTAAATGTCTGAGTCTCTAGGTTTGGTGGACCCTTCTTCCGGGGATATTTCTACAGATATTCCAACTTCTCTATTGAGACATCTGTGGTGCAAATATTAAGTGCAATGAGTACACTTCCACTTAGACCCATTGTTCCTTCTTCCTCTTCCTCTTCCCTTACTTGGGTTCAACCATTCATTGATAGCAAGAAAAGGAAGTCTACTTCTAAAATTTTGATTCCCAAGTTTGATGTTGTGGTAGCCTTGCTCGATACTACTCCTCCTCCTCCATAAAAGAAAGAAAATATTACCTTGATGATGGTGTCATATTCTAAGGGTCAACAATTCATGGAGATTACAAGGCCTAAGGTGGACAAAGAGGAGAAAGACCTTCTAATTTATGACTTAGAACTCACAAGGATTCCACTTGGAGAGTCAACACCTGAAAGTGAGGTTCATAACCTCAGAGAAACTATGACCAAAGTTATTGAATGTGTTGAGAAGGGTAAACAAACTATGGAGCAATTGGAGGAATAGAACCAAGTTCTTTCAAATTTTATAAAATCCTTGTTGGCAAAGGATAAGGTCCTAGATCCAACTCCACTAACCACTCTTCCACCTCCCATAGTTCTCAACAAGGATGAAGTTCATACCATAAAATATATTCATAAGTATGCCACCTATGGAAAGGCCATTGAATCACTGGTTGATGATATGACAATGGTAGGATTGAACTTCATTGAGGAGTCCTTCAAATCATATGAGAAAGTATCCAAATTACAATTGAAATTCACCACAACACTCAGTGGCTTGGAGAAAGAGATGAAACTATTGTGTGAATGCATCTAGAATATCCATGTGATGAGTAGGACATATGAGCAGATCTTGTTGGCAAGTAAGGTATTTGATGAGGCCAAGAGAAATCTGTCAAGACCCTAGGTTTTCAGTGTTGAGTGGAAGATCAAAGTTTTGGAGGAAGCATTAGGAAAACTAAAAATATGTGGCAAAAAGGAGAAGCTTTGAAGGCTTGTGTTATGTGTACCTTCCAAGATATTTATTTTCAAATCCGTAATGAAGTACTCATGTGATCACTTTTCTATACAGAAGATCAAGGCTCAATTTAGTACCTGTGTTAAGGAAGATCTCTTCAAGGAAGAGTTAATGTCTAAAGAGAAGATGAAGGAGGTATGTTCCCTTCAATCAGCTATCACCGAGGCAAACAAGGAGTTCTTGAAAACACAGAGTTTGAGAAGGATATGGAGAAGTGCCTTGGTATATGGACTCATGTCACTTCCAACACCACCATCCCAAAGTGCATGGAGATAGCTGAAGCATTGAAAAGATTTAGACATCAGATGCTTAAGATAGTTGGCACTCCTAATCCTCCTTTGGATGTTTCTAACTCAGAATCGTAAGGCACTTCCTCTAATTTTAAGTTGTTAGTACATGATGTAATAGTTGGTTAAGGACCATTCTATTAATGTATTTCTTAAGTAGTCTTTAATATTTTAGATTAAAAGAAGTTGGAATAGAATGTAACTGTTTTTGTAAACTATTTAATGGGATCTCCACACCATTGTTTGCATGGTGGGACTTTGATAATTTTTTTAATCTGTAAAGAGAATTCAAAGTAATCAATACAAAATAATTTCTCTTGTCTCTAATTTTCATCTATTGTCCTTTTCTTTCTTGTCTGAAATTTGTGAATCATCAACCTTTCATGTTAAGAAACTTTGTGTTCTTATGATATGATTTCTAGAACTTTGTGCTTGTGGAATAATATATGATGTTGTAAATGTGAATGATTATATTCTATATCCCTCTTGCTAAGTATGTATGAGTTTATATTATTCTATTTGTATTTCTTGAAAGTACTCAAGTTATATTCTTCCCTTTCAATTTCTTTGTTCTTCCATTCTTATGTATTGATAATCCATATTGGTATGAAACATTTCAAATATTAGAAGTCCTCATCAATATGAAATTTGTATATTTGTATATAGGCTTTGTTGCTTGCTTTCAATAAGGGAACCTCTCCCATAAAGAGGAGGGACTCGCTATCCCCTGACTGTTGATCACTATAAAGTGTTAATTCAAAAACCAATAGTTTTTGCAACTCTACTAGGGATTTCGTTTCAATGTATCCTTTTCTGAATAACTTCAAGACCAGCTTTCAACTTGGAAGATCAAAGATATACACGTGGTCAAAGATCCCTTGGCATTGAATATCCCCATTTTCAACTTCTGGAACATCAGGGCTTCTCTCTTCCTTTGGCAAGAAGGAATAGAAGAAATCGGCTACAAGCACACCTCCTGCTGAAAGACAGAGTTTCTAAGAACAATAGTCCTCAAGATCAAACTAGTCCTATCCTCCATGCTCTAAAGACTTGCTAGAGTTACGCTTCCTTCAAATCAATCTTTCCAAGGATAGAATCACCATTTCCTTGGGGATAATGTGTTGGACCTCTTGCTCTTCCTCAACCATTACACAAATTACCTAGGGGTAACAAAAATTTTTTTCCTAAATTCATAGGTGATGAAAATTACACCCAGATGAACACATTTCAGCTTTCTATCAGAGCATGTGGGATTCTTGGGGTTAACCATGAGGATGTTTTTGTCAGATCTTTGTAGAAACATTGCAAGACAATTCCGATGACTGGTTTTATCACCTTCCACTAGTTCAATTCTTGGTTGGACTACCATGAAAACTCATTTTGAGCAAGGTTTTAAACCCGCAAGATGTGCATGCCCTATTGGTCCAAATTTCTCATATCAAAAAGGATCCATATGAGCCCATGAGGGATTTTGTGGCCAAACTCAAAACATGATTAATAAAATTCCACAAGCCACCTGTCCCGTAGATCAAATCCAAAAGTGTTTTTTCCTCAATGCTCAGCTTGCCTAAAGTGAGTTATGCATTAAGGAAGGATAATATTCTAACTTTGGATGATGATCAATGATTGATATCAAAGTGTTGAAGATTATCTAATCATGTCCGTAAATTGAAAAAAGAACCTTCCAAGTCTAAAGCATCTTCTTCTTCCTCCTCAGGAGCCAATTATGATCAGGTCCAGGCGTGTTGGCAAATGACCTTATTGCTATCAAGAAACAATTTGCTCAACATGCTCCTTACCAAGTTATTCCAAGGAAGAATTTTCATCCTAGGAGTCGTTTGCCCTCTTCTCACCTAAATTGGCTATTGAAGGCCCACCCATCAAGGTTCTAGTCAATGCAACCTGAGAAGTTCAAGAACTTGATGATGAAGAGGAGAATGAAGACTATGAGGATCCTGAAGAAGAGGTTGACGAAGAACAAGAAGAGCTTGGTGATTCTCAAGTCAATTTCCTCACTACTGAAGGTGTGGATGATGAAGATGAATACGATGAAGTAGTGGTAGATATGAATAGTGAGTCATATGCTATTATGACTCGGGAGCAAATGAACAGGAAGGAAAAATTGGTACAACTCTCTAAAAAATCTAAGGAGGCCCCTGTAACTATTCTGGTAATTACAAGGAAAGGAGCCCCTATTCCCACTACCTCCACACAAAAGGTGAGTAATGCTAGTTCTTCTCCTTCTACCTCCACTTCCAAAAATTCTTTCCCTACAACTCCTAAACCTGATAAGTCCAAAGTTTCCCTCATTCCTAGTAGTGATGCCCCATCCACCTCCGATATTTTGATATCATCGACCACATTAAGAGGAAAAAGATCCAAATCTCAGAGGCATAATTTTATCAGACTCACCCAAATGCTTTTTCCAAGGTGGTGAAATTCATCAATTCCAAATCCAGAACTTCACCCAATAATTCTAAAGGTTTATTTCCCACTCTCTCCCCATCATCTCAAAAACGTATTGTGGTGTAGTCTCTTCATCTAATGAGAAAATTGGACCATTCTATGTAATGCTTCTCATAGCTGGCCACAAACTCAATAATTATGTTATTGACTCAGGAGCATCGGACAATGTGATGCCTGTAAAATTAGCTCATGCTTTAGGCATGAATCTAACATGTGATTCTTGTTCTTGTTATTCCATGGAGAGTAGGGAAGTACCATTGGTTAGAAGAATCAAATATGCACAAGTAGCTTTCGCTACTTTTCCAAAGAAAAGGGTCAAAGCCACTATTTTAGTGGTTGATATTCCTCCATCATATGGTATGTTATTGAGTAGAAATTTTTGTAGAGAAGTGGGAGGTGAAATCCAAATGGACTGGTCACATGCTCTCATCCCGGTCAATGGAAAAATGAAAAAGTTGCTACCAGAAAGATAGACTGAGTACATTGTGCAAAAGACTGATGACCCAAAAGCACAAATACTCTATGAAGATATAGGGCATGGTAACTATATGATCATGTCAGAGGATGAGGAAAAAATTCCTAAGGGAGTGATTCATAATCCTAATGGTGTTTGGACTTTAGAGTTTGATGGAAGCTACTCTTCAGCTAGTTCTAGAGCTGGTGTAGTGTTAATCTCTCCAGAAGAGAAGATTCATCCATTTTCATATAAGCTTTATTTTGAAAATACAAACAACACAACTAAATATGAGGCTCTCCTTCTTGGATTGAACATGGCAAAATAAATGGGAGTGAAGAATATTTTTGCTCGTGGTGATGTTGAGTTGATTGTGAAATAGGTCAAGGATATTTTCCAAGTTAAGAATAAGAGATTAAAACATTATAGAAGTCTTGTATGGGATTCCATTGAATTTCTTGATGCTTTCTCAATTGAGGTTGTACCAAGAGAAAAGAACACTAGGGCTAATTCTCTGGTTGTTTCAGGATCCCTATTGATTCCTCACCTAGATTTCTCTCAGGAGAAATTTACCATTGAAATGATTCATAGGCCTAGTGTGCCGATAATGTAAATAACTGGCAATTTTTCAATGATGATCAACACTTGCTCTCTTTCTTGGAGCTTAAGGATAACTTTAATTAGTTATATTTTGAAGGAAGTGAGACACTTCCTAGAGAGTATGTGCCCTACAATGAAGATGATAGCAAGGAAGAAATGGATCAGGATGGTTGTATCAGGTTGAGGGATAACAAGATACCCAAAGTACTAGTGAGATTAGAGGATATATTTGCTATGCCCTTAACCTATTGCTTGTATTAGGATATGAGTAGCCGACTTGTGGCTTACCATATCATTTTATTATATCATTTATACTTTCTCATGCTTAATAGGTCAACTCAGGCGATGGCCATAACATATGAATAGTATATATAGAGGATTGTAGGTAGTAGTTCATTATCATTTGAGCATTTGAGTCTTATTATATGGTTTGGAGGTTTCCCCCTCGAAGTGGCAAAGCTATTACAATTGCATATTGAGATCATTATTCTAAAATATTGTGTTATTTGGTGTTATATTGTTGCTCATAATCTGAATTATACTAGTAATTTCATTACAAGTGGTATCAAAGCTATGATATGGGCAAAAATTAGGCAAAAACCTTATTTTTTGTTTCCGCAATATATTTTGAACCAGAGCGAATTGGCAGGAGATATTTTTACCATAGTTGTGAAACATTTCAAGTAAGGTTCCCTAAAATTTTCAGAATTTTTTGATTTATATTGCACAAGTTATTACAAATTTAGGTTTTTTCATAAAATCACTCCCTAGGGCACAAATTGTGGAATGTTTTCAAGTTATTTACATTTTCAGAAAGCTCTAAAAAAAATAATATTAGTATATCTCTGTGTTTTTTCCTGTTCAACCGAGTTTGTATCAAAACCCTAAACCCTAAGGTTTGATATCATGGCGGGGCCTTCCACAAGAGAAAAAAATAATTTGGTTTCTCCAAGTAAAACCCCAGATAAAGATGAGATAGTGATTGAAGAGATGGATTCAGAAGGGGTAAATATAGATTCCTCAACACTAGGGTTTACTTCAGTTGATCATAAGGTGAGCCAACTTGAGTATGAGCTATAAAATGTACAATTTGAGATGGCCTCTAAAGGAGACATAGCCCAAATCAATCATTGGTTGGATGATATCATGCAACATGTAAAGGGTAAACAATATGGCCCAAATCCATCCCATATCAACCAAGGAGGATCTTCAATTCAAAATCATGGACAAAATAACCATGTTGGATCACTTTTCCAGCCCAATCAAAATCCAACTTATTCACAACCATGGAACATGATGCCAAAAGTGGATATGCACAAATTTGATGGTAAATATCCCCTGAATTGGATAAATCAAATGGAGAATTTCTTTGAGATACATCAAACACCATCAGGAAAAAAGGTTACCTTTGCATTCTTGTATCTTGAACCAAACCAATTCATTTGGTATCAATGGTTATGTGCTTAGAGGCAGAAGAATGGTCTTGGTATCACTTGGATAGTTTATACCGAGGAGTTGCAATTGCACTATAGTTCCAATGTTTTAGAGAACTACTTTAGTCAATTAGCAAAATTACGACAAACAGATCATCAAAGATTACGTGCATCAATTCTAGAACCTATCCTTAAGGGTGGAGAATATACCAAAAGAGAATCAATGACCTATTTCTTGGGAGTCTTAAGGACCAAATTGAGCATGAGGTACGTATGTTTAATCCACGCAAGCTTTCTCGATTCTATTATCATGGCATGTCAAGTAGAGGAAAAAGTTCTTTGTAGTAGGAGCCTCCTTTCATTAACACTCAAGGACTCAGTATCTCTTCCCCTTCATTTTATTGGCTAATTAGACTGACTCCTCAACAAATGGAAGAAAATAGAGAAAAGGATTATGCTATAACTATGATAGCAAATATGGATGGGGAAAAAAATGTGCCAAGAAGAACTTGTTCTATATGGACGAAGGTCGATGAGGATGATGAGGATGCTGAAATTATAGGAGAGGTTGAGGAACCAAGAGAAGAGGAAGTAGAGGATCACCAACCTACAATTTCTTGCCATGTATTGTTAGGTATTAGTACTCCTCAAACACTCAAGGTTATTGGATATCTCAAAAATAGAAGGTGACAAAGTGTTGATTGACTCGGGAGTACTCATAACTTCATAAATAGTAAGTTAGTTGCACCCTCAATTGTTTTATTTACCCACTCTCCGTAAATGCAAGTTATGATTGCGGATGGTGGGATAGTCAAGTGCATAGGAAAATTCCATAGTATCAATATTTCCATGGGAGAATACATGTTAGACTCACCTATGTTTGCTATTTCTATGGGAGGGGCAGATATTGTTTTGGGTGTCCAATGGCTCACAACCTTAGATACTATAGAGATGAATTTCCAAGAATTGTTCATGCGATTTCATTCAAATAGAAGGACAATAAAATTGAATGGGATGGTGGCTAAGTCTCCACAGATTATTAGCTCTCATCGATGCGTAAGGTTCACGTAAAAGGAGTAGATGGATTTATAGCAAAGTTATTTTCCATAGAAGTACAAAATATAGAGTCTTCAATGCCACCTGATCTTTAGAAGATTGTTGATGTTCACTCATCTATTTTTGATGAAATTACAAAGGGACTACCACCAGTTAGGGATCATGATCATACCATTCAATTTATTCCAAGGAGCCAAACACCTAACATCAGACCATACAAATACCCATATTCCCATAAAAGTGACATCGAGAAAATGGTTCAGGAAATGTTGAAGGCAAGTATCATCGCTTATTCTTCCTCAGTGGTCATGGTACGCAAGAAGGATGAAACATGGAGGATGTGTCTAAATTATTGAGAATTCAACAAGTATACCATCAAAGATAAGTTTCCTATTCCCGTAATTGATGATTTACTTGATGAATTGCATGGTGCTATTTATTTCACAAAATTAGATATTCATTCGGGGTACCATCAAATTAGAATAAAAGAGGAAGATGTTCATAAAATGGCTTTCAGGACTCATGAGGGCCATTATGAGTTTTTGGTAATTCCTTTTGGTCTTACAAATGTGCCTTTAACCTTTCAAAGCTTAATGAACACTGCTTTTTTAGGCCATTTTAAAGAAAATTTGTATTAGTTTTCTTTGATGACATATTGATTTACAAAGAAGACATGGGAAGAACACTTAGACCATGTAAATAAAGTGTTGGAATTTTTGGAGAAACATAATCTCTATGCAAAGCCATATAAATTTTCTTTTGGTGTACAAGAGGTAGAGTACTTGGGTCACATTGTATCCCATGAAAGCGTCAAAGTTGATCCTCAGAAGGTCAAAGTTATGGTGGAATGGCCAAGACCCAAAAATATCAAAAATCTTCATGGGTTCCTAGGACTAACATGGTACTATAGAAGATTTGTGTGCAGGGATATGGTAGAATATCAACCCCACTCACTGCATTGCTAAAGAAGGATGCCTTCCATTGGATAGACTTAGCCACTAAATCCTTTGAGCAGCTGAAGGAAGCCTTATGCGGCACCCCAGTTTTGGCTACTCCCAACTTCTCAAAACCTTCATTGTTGAATGTTACGCCTTGATCGGGATTGGGAGCAGTTATAATGTAGGAAGGATGACCAATTGCATTTGAGAGTCAACAATTAAAAGGAAAAGATCTACTTAAACCGGTCTATGAGAAAAAATGATGGCTATTCTTCATGCAATTCCTAGAATGGAGGCCCTATCTCATGGGTAGACACTTTAAGGTAAAACTAATCATTATAGTCTCAAATAATTTTTGGAGCAAAGGTTATCATCCGAGAAACAACAAAAGTGGGTAACAAAATGTTGGGTTATGATTTTGAAATCATATACAAAAAGGGTAAAGAAAATGTAGTAGCCGATGCATTATCCAGAAGGGATACATCCGCAGATGCCTTACTATGTATAATGTCCATATTGAAGGTCGATTGGGTGGATGAAGCAAGATTGGAATGGGATCAAGACAAGGATAAAAATCTCTAATACAAAATATCAAGCAAGGATCTATGACATCTAAAAAATTGAGTAGAAAGGTAATGCCCTATGGTACAAAGTATAGGTTATACTTGAGTAAAGATTCTGAGTTGAAGCATAAGATTCTTGCAGAGCTACATGCCTCACCTGTTGGAGGACACTCTGGGTTTTTGAAGACATCATAGAATAAAAAGAGAATTATTTTGGGAAGGACTCAAGGGGGATGTACAAAATTTTGTATTAGAGTGTTTAGTGTGCCAACAAAACAAAGGGGAAACAATTAAGACACCAGGTCAGTTGCAACCCTTACCAATTCCTAGCCAGAGATGGGAGGAGGTCTCCATGGATTTCATCACTGGATTGCCTTGTTCAGAGGGTAAGAATGTTATTTTCGTGATTATGGATAGGCTCACAAAATATGCCCATTTTTGTGCCCTATCACATCCATTTGCATCTAGTACAGTCACAACTATTTTTTTGGAGACATTTCAAAGGCTACATGGAACCCCAAAGATAATTGTAAGTGATCATGATCCGATTTTTCACAAGTAATTTTTAGACGGAATTATTTTCATGTTTGGGTACTCATCTAGCTCACAGTTCATCTTATCATCCTCAAACTAATGGGCAAATGGAAGTGGTCAACAAATGCTTGGAGGGGTATTTACGTTGTTTTGTATCGTATAAGCAGAAAGATGGATTAAATGGCTACCACTTGCGTAATAGTGGTATAACACATATTTTCATACCTCTTCTCAAATGACTCCATTTTTAGCATTATATGGTTACCATCCACCTTATATCACTTCCTCCTTGAGGGTGCAACTAAGGTTAGAGATGTTGAGGAACACATTCAACATCAAAAACATGTTTTGGCTAGTTTGAAGGAGAATTTAGCATTAGCACAAAACAGATGAAACAACAAGCAGATCAACATCGTAGTGAAAGACATTTTGAAATTGGTGATTGGGTTTTTATATGTCTATAGCCTTACAAATAGATGTCTCTAAAGCAACAGAAAAAGGACAAAAAAATTGCTCCTAAATACTATGGCCCTTATCAGGTTCTACAGAAACTTGGCAGTGTTGCTTATAAACTAGAGTTGCCTCCATCTTCACACATACACCCAATATTCCATGTTTCATGCTTGAAGAAGGTTATTGGACATAAATTTGAAGCCTAGACAGAGTTACCAAAACTTGACGAGGAAGGAAGAATCATTTTGGAGCCAGAGAAGATTCTGCAAACATGTACTAAGAGGCTGAGAACCAGAGACATTAAGGAATATCTAATCAAGTGGAATAATCTGAGCATAGAAGATGCCACCTGGGAGGATGAAGGTTTTCTGCAGCAACATCCAGGATTATTCAATGTTGAGGACAATGTTGGTTTGAAGGGGAAGGGCATGTTATGCCCTTAACCTATTTCTTGTATTAGGATATGAGTAGCCGACTTGTGGCTTACCATATCATTTTATTATATCATTTATACTATCTCATGCTTAATAGGTCGGCTTGGGTGATGGCCATAACATTTGAATAGTATATATAGAGGATTGTAGGTAGTAGTTCATTATCATTTGAGCATTTGAGTCTTATTATATGGTTTGCACTTTGCCCCCTCGAAGTGGTGAAGCTATTACAATTGCATATTGAGATCATTATTCTGAAATATTGTGTTATTTGGTGTTATATTGCTGCTCATAATATGAATTATACTAGTAATTTCATTACAAGTGATAAACATGATAGGTACATCAGATCTAAGGCTTCTCAAGGGACTCAACAATCTACCGAGTATAAGAATATCAATATTGGAAGTGATGAACCCAAGATGGTGAATATTGGGAAATTTTGCACTCAAGAAGAATGGAAGAAAGCAGTGAACTTATTGAAAAGGTATGTTGACATTCTCTCTTATTCCTATGATGATCTCAAATCCTTTCATCCAAAAGAGATGCAACACTATATTCCTTTGAAACCTGGGATTAAACCTTTCAGACAGAAGAAAAGGCAATACAATCCCAAGATTGCTGACACCATTTACCAAGAGATTCAAAAGTTACTAAAATCAAAGATTATATTTCCTATACATCATTCAACTTGGATCGCCAACATTGTGTCGAAGAAAAAAGAAAGGTGAGATTCGATTTGTGTGGATTTCATAAATTTGAATCAGGATTCTTTAAAAGATAACTATCCTCTCTCCATGATGGACCAAATCCTACAGGATGTCACAGGCTATGAGATGTTGTCCATGGTAGACGGATTCTTTGGATACAATCAAGTGGAATTCAGTGTCCTTGATCAGCACAAGACCACTTTTACTACTCCTCGGTGAACCTTCACCTACAAGAGGATGTCATTCGAGTCTTATACATGTTGGTGCCACTTTCTAGAGGAAAATAGACTTAGCTTTTGGTAGTCTCAAAGGGAAATGTATCGTTGTATACCTTGATGATTTGACGGTTTTCTCCAAGACAAGGGCATATCACTTTCAACATCTTGAAAATTCCTTCAAAAATGTAGAGAACATGGAGTATCCCTTAATCCTAAGAAATATGTCTTCTGTGTTACCAAAGGCAAGTTTCTTCAGCATATTGTCTCCGAAGATGGGATCAAGATAGATCCAGAAAGAGTTCAGGCAATCCAACAAATTCCTCTTCCTACAAGCAAAAAGGGTGTTCATTCTTTCTTTGGCAAGATAAATTTCTTGAGGAGATTCATTCCAGATTTTGTAGAACTAACTATGAGCATTTCTCATATGATGAAAGGGAAGAAAAATTTTGGTTGGACTTCCAAAGGAAAATAAGATTTTGAGGATATCAAGAAAGCTATTGCTAAAAATCCTATCCTAGCATGTCCTGATTTCAGCAAGGATTTTATTATCTATTTTATGCTATTGAGAGTACTTTGGCCGCTATACTAACTCAAAAAAATTCTGAGAATCATGAAATTCTGATTTCCTTCATGAGTTACATTTTGAAATATCATGAATTGAAGTATAATTTGATGGAGAAACACGCTTTTGTAGTGGTCAAAGTTGTCAAGTAGTTTTATTTTTATGTCCTTATATCTCACTCTGTTGTATTTGTACCTGATACAACTATCAAGTCTATTCTCACATATCAGAGTTTATAACTAAGCAAGGCAATTGGGTGGCAAAGGTTCAAGAGTATAAGCTTGATATCATACCAAAAAATCTAGTCCGGGGTAAAGGCTTATGCAAACTTATCACTAAGGGAACTGATGAGGAAATGTCCACAGAAGTGGTTGATGTTCTTGTTGTTATTTTCTCGCCCAATGACAAGTGGTATGCTGATATTACACATTTTCTTACTTATGGATAATGTCCATCTCACTTAAGTGCCAAGGAAAAGAGAACTATTAAGCTAAGTTCTGCACAGTACATATTGTAGGAAAATTTATTGTGGACAAAGAGCAGAAAAATAAATTGTTCATATCTTTTCATGATCAAGCCTATGGAGGACATTTCTCGTTTGTTGTCACTGCTCACAAAATTATTTGTGCAGGTACTATTGGCCGACATTGTTTCAAGATGCATCAAAGTGGGTAGGAAAGTGTGAAGCCTATCAAAATTTTGTCGGGAGGCCTAAATTGGCTGCTTTACCACTCAAACTAGTAATCATTGATGAACCTTTTCAACAGTGGGGATTAGATTTTATTAGAACTCTCAACCCACATTCTAGTGTTGGACACACTCATGTGTTAACTGCTACTAGATTACTTCACAAAATGGGTGGAAGCCATTCCAATCAAAAGTACTACCTCCGAGGTGGTGTGTAATTTTATCAAAGAGAACATCTTGATAAGATTTGGAGTACCAAACAAAATTGTAACTGATAATGCTTCCAATTTCTCTTCTTTCGAGTTGATGGATTTCTACTACGGGTATGGAATTTCCCTTGCTCATTCTTCATATTATTACCCCCAAGGGAATGGACAAGTAGAATCAACAAATAAGAATTTGGTAACCATCATCCGGAAGCTTGTCAATGAATCTCAAAGGAATTGGCACAAGAAGCTCTATGATGCCCTCTGGGCAGATAGAATTACACCCAAAAGAGCCATTGGAATGTCTCTGTTTCAAGTGGTGTATGGTGTTGAAGCTCACTTCCAAGAATAGTTGAATTTCTAGCCTTGCACTTGATGAAGGCTATTGAGGATTCAAGTTTCATCAATTCTTTTGGAAAAAGGATCATGTATCTCCAAAAGCTTGGATGAGGACAGAATGCAAGTTTTGATAGAATCTCTACTCACCAATAGAAGGTGAAATCTTTGTTTGAAAAAAAGACCAGACCTAGATATTTTCAAGTGGGAGACATTGTCCTACTATGTGGGACAAAAGGCATGAGCCTCGTGGAAGCCATGGTAAGTTTGATTCTCTCTGCTTGGTCCTTTCAAGATAAGACACTTTAATGGAGAAAATTCTTTCTATTTAGATTATATGGATGGATCTCCTCTCCCACTTCCTTATAGTGGGAAGTATTTGAAGTTGTTCAAGTCCTAGGTGACTAGGCAGTCCTTCTTCTATATATTGTGTACAATGTCTTGTTTTTGGTCTTTCCCTTGTGTCTTGTTTCTTTTCCCCTTTTGTGTGTTGTCTTCTGTATTTTTTTCCTTTGACTCTATTTTCCCAATGGATAAGGCACTGGTCTATTTTCCCAGAGTTTTCTTTTGGTTCTTGATCTTGTCTCATCCCTCTGTCCTAGTCAAGTCATCCCTAGAAAGAGCCAGATTATTGTCACCTTTAAAATTTCCCTTCTTTCTTCAAGAAAATTTTCAAAATTTTAAGAAGTGTCCTTTGGAAGTGTTTAAGTGAAGGGAAAAGTTCAAAAAGTTAGAAAATTTAGTCTTTGGGGTCATTTTTAATGTTTTGCGGCTAAGTCGACATTTTTGTCCCACGTGTCCCAAGTGTCGGCGGGCCTCCTATTCGCTGATTTTCCACTTTACCCACATTGCTTTACCATCAGCTAAATCGAATTTTTTCCGCATGTCCCAAGTTCCTATGGTGGGCCTCCTGTTCACCGATTTTCCACTTTACCCGCATTGGTTTACCATTGGCCAATCAGCTCCATCGTCCCACGTGTCCCTGCGTCCCATGGACCATCTATGCTCTCCAAACCCACTTTTTTCAACATTCTTCTTGGATCGGGTGTTTCGCTCCACACGTCCCACGTGTCCCTGTGTCCCATGGACCGTCTGGGCCAATTTTTCTACCTTTTCCGCATTTCACCTTTTTGAGTCAACATGGAGTCATTTATTACACATTCATTGTCTTCTCTCTCCATCCATTCGAATTCATGGCTATTTAAAGGAGTGTAACCATTCTTTCATTCACACACTTGCTTGCTCATTCTCTCCCACTCGCATTCTTGTAAATAAGTTGTTTCCCGCGTCTATGCCTCTGTGTTTTCTCTCTTACAGGATTGTTTGAAATTGTGATACACTCAATCAAGGTTGTTTCTCTCCCTATCTCTATCACAATGAAGATTCAATACAAAGGGCATGAGCATCTCTCCTCATTAGAAACCTTTGTGCCCTATGTCGGGGATAGTGAAGCTCAACACCTTGACCTTGATGAATTTTGGAGCAGGCTTGGATGCGATAACCCTACTCCCATCACCCAATTAATCAAAGACAATGGAATTGCATTTGTAGGGGTTTCCTATGTCTGTCTAGTGCGCTGATACCATGCTCACCTGCAGGGCTTGTTTCAATCCAGAGTCCAAGGAGATTGTTGATATCCATGGTGAAGTGGTTACGCATGACTAGGATTTTGATGCTATTTTTGTGCTCCCTACACATCCCAATGGTGGAAGATGCTCATACCCTCACTCTTTCTCAAGCAAAACACTATTTGACCATGACAATGATAGATACAAGACTAGGGTAGCTAAATCATGGCTAAAGAACCCTAAGAAAGGAGCATCCAGACTTTCTAAGTCATTGTTCAGGGTTGATTTTAAGGAAGAACTTTCAGACATCATCACTCTTCTTGCTAGGATCATGGGAATGCCCTCTACAAATGAGTTTCACTTTTGGATGTGTCCCTTTATCAATATCATTTGTGAAGGGAAGTAAAATTTGAATTGGGGTGAAATAATCTGTGAGAACCTAACTGGAGTAACTGATCAATGTTCAAAGAACTCAGACATTCTACATGTCCTCCTATCTCATGTACACCATTACAGCATCCAGGAATGGCTTGGTTTCTCTTTCATCAAAGATAAGAAGGATGCTCCTATATATGAATATTATCCTCAATTCACTCTCAAAGTCAACAATCATCACTTCAGGAGAGTCAATGATGCTTTCACCATGTATATTGTGAGGCTTTTGGAAGGAAATATTGCTCAAAGATTTTCCAAGGAAGCGAAGACCTTGATCTCTGAATATGGGAGTTTCTTCACTCAATTCAAAAAGTTTTCATACATTAGGTAGTGGCTGGTTTTGAAGGCCCTCCTCTAAAGCTTCCTATGTTTTGTAATGAAAAAATGGCCCTTGTTGAGATTTGCAAACAATTGGACAAACTTCACAGGACTTGCAGAGATAAAAATATTGCTGGCATCCATTTCCCTATCACCTTGGGAAATTATACATGCAAGACAACCCCTGATGCTCAGAACATTGATAGAACCATTTCTCCTCTCACCCTTCATCACTTCAAGCCTAGAACTTGCTTTGATATCAAGGGATATATTGCTAAGAATTTCAGGATGGGTTTCTATCACCTTGCAGATACTGAAGATTATTGGGCTGATTGTGTAGATGATTTTGAGGCTAGGAGAAGGTACTTTGGCAAACTTTCTCTTCAACAAATCATAGTTTTCAATCTCTACAAAGTACCTGATAAGCTCCAGGATGATGATGAAGACCTACAATCCATTGAATATGAGAGGTCCATCAAACACACTCCTCTTGAAACCATTGATTGGTTTGTAAGAGAGCAGGATGATTTGAAAGAGGTGATCAACCCCATTCTTGTAAGAACCAAGCTCTTGGTTTGATAAGAAGATGCAAACCTTCAGGATGAGAAAAGCCAGGTCTTCTTCACAAGAAACTTCCTCTCCTAGGAAAGAAGAACATGCACTCAATGTTGAGGTGCCTGAATAGTCCACTCCTTCCTCTTCAACAAAGGTATACATGAAGAAAGGAAAGGTTGTCAAGCAAGAGTAGATTGTAGAAGAAAAGGAAGAATTTCCTTTGGAGCAGCCATAGGTTCCCATAGGGCCAAAAGATGTTGTTTTTTGAGTGAGGATAATAGTGAAGAGATGAAAGAAGAGGAAGAATCCCCTATCAACACTTTGAGATGGAAAATAAAGGCCAAATGTTTGAGTCTCTAGGTTTGGTGGACCCTTCTTCCAGGGATATTTCTGAAGATATGCCAACTTCTCCATTGGAGACATCTATGGTGCAAACATTGAGTGCAATGAGTACACTTGCACTTGGACCCATTTCTCCTTCTTCTTCTCTTCCTTTGCTTGGGTTCAACCTTTCATTGATAGCAAGAAAAGGAAGTCTACTTCTCAAATTGTGGTTCCCAAGTTTGATGTTGTGGCAGCCTTGCTCGGTACTACTCCTCCTCCTCTCGGAAAAGAAAGCAAAGATTACCTCGAGGTTGGTGTCAGATTCTAAGGGCCAACAATTCATGGAGATTGCAAATCCTAAGGTGGAAAAGAGGAGAAAGACCTTCTAATTTCTGACTTGAACTCACAAGGATTCCACTTGGAGAGTCAACACCTGAAAGTGAGGTTCATAACCTCAGAGAAACTATGACCAGAGTTATTGAACATGTTGAGAAGGGTAAACAAACTGGAGAAATTGGAGGAACATAACCAAGTTCTTTCAAATTTTATAAAATCCTTGTTGGCAAAGGATAAGGTCCTGGATCCAACTCCACTAACCACTCTTCCACCTCCCATAGTTCTCAACAAGGATGAAGTTCAAACCATCAAATATATTCATAAGTATGCCACCTATGGAAAGGCCATTGAATCACTAGTTGATGATATGACAGTGGCAGGATTGAACTTCATTGAGGAGGCCTTCAAGTCATATGAGAAGGTGTCCAAATTATAGTTGAAATTCACCACAACACTCAGTGGCTTGGAGAAAGAGCTGAAGCTATGGTGTGAATGCATCTAGGATCTCCGTTTGATGAGTAGGAACATATGAGCAGATCTTGTTGGCAAAGCAAGGTATTTGATGAGGCCAAGAGAAATCTGTCAAGACCTTGGGTTTTCAGTGTTGAGTGGAAGATCAAAGTTTTGGAGGAAGCATTAGGAGAACTAAAAAATATGTGGCAAAAAGGAGAAGCTTTCAAGGCTTGTGTTTTTTCTTCCTTCCAAGATATTCATTGTCAAATCTAGAATGAAGCCTCAGGTGATCACTTTTCTATACAGGAGATCAAGGCTCAGTTTAGTACCTTTGTCAAGGAAGATCTCTTCAAGGAAGATTCAATGTCTAAAGAGAAGATGAAGGAGGTCTGCTCCCTTCAATCAGCTATCACCGAGGAAAACAAGGAGTTTCTTGAAAACACAGAGTTTGAGAAGGATATGGAGAAGTGCCTTGGTATATGGACTCATGCCACTTCTAACACCACCATCCCAAAGTGCATGGAGATAGCTGAAGCATTGAAAGATTTAGACATCGGATTCTTAAGACAGTTGGCACTCCTAATCCTCCTTTGGATGTTTCTACCTCGGAATCCTAAGACACTTCCTCTAATTTGAAGTTGTTAGCCCATGATGTAATATTTGGTTAAGGACCATTCTATTAATGTATTTCTTAAGTAGTCTTTAATATTTTAGATTAAAAGAAGTTGGAACCGAATGTAATTGTTTTTGTAAACTATTTAATGGGCTCTCCACGCCATTGTTTTCACAGGTGGGACTCTGATAATTTTTTGAAATGTAAAGAGAATTGAAAGTAATCAATACAGAAGAATTTCCCTTGTCTCTAATTTTCATCTACTGTCCTTTTTTCTTTCTTGTTTGAAATTTGTGAATCATCAACCTTTCATGTTAAGAAACTTTGTGTTCTTATGATATGATTTCCAAAACTTTGTGCCTGTGGAATAATATCTGATGTTGCAAATGTGAATGATTCTATTCTATATCCCTCTTGCTAAGTACGTGTAAGGTTATATTATGCTATCTATATTACCTGAAAGTACTGTTATATTCTTCCCTTTCAGTTTCTTTGTTCTTCCATTCTTATGTATTGATAATCCATATTGGTATAAAACATTTCAAAATATCAAAAGTCCTCATCAATATGAAAGTTGTATATTTGTATATAGGCATTGATGCTCCTCATCATCATATGAAAGTTGTATATTTATACCCACTCAAAGCCTTGAAATTAGCATGATGTAGACCACTTTTTGTGATTTTAACCATATATTATGGGTGAAATTTCTTAGAAACCATAAAGAGGAGGGAAATTTTAAAACCATAAGTTTTTAAAAGTGGTTTATATAAAAATATAATACCTATTTATATATATGAACAAATTATAGAAATATCTAAAATCAAACCATCACACAACACACATAAGCCAAAAAAATAATAATCATATATATCATCATCAAATGTATCCATACATCCGTTATAGACCTCTAAGCGATCTATCTCAAAAATCTATACATAATCAAAATACATATACATTGTTTTCCCTCTAATCGATGAACTCGAACATCAAACAATCTAAGCTTTGAACCATGCTTCCTTTGTACATGATTCTCGTCCCTCTAACTTTCCACCCATAGCTCTTTTGTCGGTCCTAGATCGCACCTCGGTTGTGCTACACTCATTTTGCTACCCGATGCTACCATATGTGATGCTCTTCCTAGCCTCCCATTAGTTGTAATAAGCACTAAAGGTGCCCCTAAATTGGTAATTGTAGAATCCGTTAGACATTTTCTAATGTGACCGTCATCTCTCCTTTCCAAAACTAGAAGGTACTTGGTCCTTGGGTCCCATCTATCAATTAGTACTATCATCAAACCAAAGATCCCTCGATAACCTCTAATAATGGCGTAATCCACCCAGCCCTACTACTTCCAAGTGATCCCACTCTACATCTATGACATCCCCTCTCATCTGCTCATACAAAGCTGGACTGTTCTCTTAGATAAAAAGTATCTCTAGCCTACAAAACTAGTCAAAGAACCACCCATCAAGATCTCAAAATCAAAAATCACAATTTTTAATTAACTTAATCTAATCTCTACCATTCAACGACGACCCCCTTAGGTCAATGTCTTCTTACCTTCGATCGACAAAGTGACTAGCCAATTTTCTGCCGACCCTTCCCGCCCATTTTTTAAAAAAAATTCAAAAATAAAGTTAAGATTTCAATTCTTATCGCTCTTCGTGTCCTCTAGCGCTTCCTCTCTCCACCGATGGCCTCCATCTCTCTCAAAATCTTACAAATTCTTCTCTCTCGATCTCTAGATTCAAAAATTCACACGTGTTGTAAATGATCCCCTTGGCTGCCCATGTCCCTTATATAGCTGCACTGGTATGATCGTCGTTGACTCGTCCTAGTCGCTGGCAACCAAATCTCTGGCCGCTAGTGACTCACTCAGTCGTCGTCGACCCAAAAACTAATATGGTTTATTTTCCATCTTTTTAACCATCCATTTCATTGCATTATCATTTACTTCACCTTAAAATTGTGTGTTACACGTAGCAAACTTTTCCTTATCTCGATCTATCTATCTTATATTTTGCATCTCGCCTCGTGTCCATTGGCTTATACATCTATTCAAGTGGATTCTCATTGGATTTCCTCCATCTTGCAGCAGTGACTTATACTAACTAACACAAATAGTCGGTAGGTCATTAATAACACCTCCATCACAGGTCGTGCTATGATCCCACCAATTTATTTCCAAGGTCACCTCTATACTTTTATTTTTGTTTTATCCAATCAATAATTATCCCCCTTCACTGGGCACCTTCTTAACTCTTTTTCTACTCATTCCTTTCCCTAATCTATCTCTCTCAAACTCGCGATCAACTCACCTTCACGTCATCAATACCTAGTTTGAGGGGGAGCACCTCAACCATCATTGCTTCTAGTTATTGTCTCATGGCTTGCTTAACACAAACCACTTGACAAAAGGGGGAAAATGTAGACATCGCTTTTCAAAGATGTTGTCCCCTCACCCCGCTTTCACCACTCTTTTACCATCATTTCGCACACTCATTTGTCTCATCTTATTTCTAAACACTCAAAACCCCCATTGTTCCTCCTAACTCATGCTTTCTTCTCATTCTAAACCTAGCATTCTTAATCCCCCGCACATCCCCCTAAGTACCTTTTTATTTTAAACACTCCACACTATTATTATTATTTATTTATTTCCCTCCCCATTTTAATCCCTTAAATATCTCACCTACCACCCCATTTAGTCACCCTTGATTCTATCAATAACCTCCCCTAATCTCTCCCCACTTAGCTCAACATCCCTTAATCAACCTCGTCACCTCTCTCCTTGCCATTTTGATCACATCAACCAAACTAAACACAAAAACCCGGAAAAACTCCAATGAAATCGATACCTGATGGACAAGATCCGAAGATGTAGACGGATAAGGAGGTTGATGTAGATAAGACGGGCGCACACGAGCAATTCGCACAATAGATCCGAGTAACCTGCAAGACACCAATGCTTGACAGAAAAAGATGGCGTTAAAAGATATTTAGGTGGACTGCCCGAGAAGCGGTCCGGAAGCGATAAGCTTCCTCGGCGGATGTCACTCCATGTTTTCAATTAAGTAGAGAAGCATACATGATAAAAGATGTACATATAAGACTAGATTTTCTGATTATAGTAATGAAACCGAATTTAAACAATAGACAGAAAGCTACAGAAAACAGAAACTATGAAATAAAGCTGGATTTGTGTTACCTGTGTCCTTTTACCTGCTCAGCAGATGATCGCGCGATTATGAGAATAAGGATCGGCATCGATCGATGTGATCGGGCGCCGATCGATGAAGAATCGGCGCCGATCGAAAGATCGATCGCCGATTGATCGGGGTAGATCAGACAATGATCGGGACAAGCAAGAAGATTCGGAAATTGGAAAGTGATGGACAGATAGTCGACGTCTGCTGGATGTGCGAAAGTCGGTAAGATACTGGAACAGAGTCACCAGAGGATCGATGGATACGTGTGATGTTGATGTGATAGAGACAGAGTAACGGTGCTCCTCTCAGGGATGGATTCGACAGGATCCGCCCTCATTTGATACACTTGATGCTAAAAGATCTCTCTTTCTTACAACCTGTGTCTCTTTCGCGATCTGTCTCTTTGTCTCTCTCTGTTCGTCGCATGTCCTTTTTCGTCGTGTGTCCTTCTGTCCTTAGAACTGAGTTCTGGACTTGCTTTTATAATCGGCGCCGCTCCTAAAAATCGGCGCCGACCGTATAGGTCGGCGCCGATCGCGGGACAGACTCCCGAGATGGCAAAAATGATTGATTTCTAGAAAGATGAGAATTACCCCAAATACGGGAAATATCCCGCTTGGGGAAGAGGAAAAATAGGGGTGATACATAGATAGAATAAATTTGGGGTAGATAAGTGATTAGGATACATGGGAAGAGGTGTAATTAAATATTTAATATTTAATTACTCACGGGTAAGATACAATGGGGTGAATTAAACTTAAGATAGGTGTTTAAATCACAAATCGGATAATATCCCAAGGGGATAGTGGTGACGTAAACGTGCCCCAGGTTACCTAAGCAGGTAAACGAATGTGAGGGACACTAAATTGAGTAACCAATTTTAAGTGTCTACATTTTGCCCCTTTTTGTCAAGTAACTTGCGATAAGCAAGGTTATGAGACAAAAACAAAGAGATGGAAGAAGGGAAGAAAAAGTGATGATGTGATCCCCCTCAAACTAGGGATGGGATGGGTGATAGAACAGACGATCCCAAGTTTGAAAGAGGTAGATGAAAACGCAGGATGCCCCAGTCGGATGTCTGGAGTAGATCTGATCATTGATGACGCATAAAAATAAATAAAAAGGCAGCAACCTAAGGAACTCACATTGGTAGGGCAAACTAGACGGTCTCCTCATGAGACGACGTTAGTACCTACTGCACTCCATGAGTGTAAGGAGGGCTGCAAAATAGTCAAAGATCTAAAGAGAGACACATTGGTAGGGACAACTAGACTGGTCTGCAAAGCGCAGACGACGTTAGTGCCTACTGCACCCGCTTAACTCTAAGTCGCCAAAAGTATGAGTGCCCCATGCAAAGGGAACAAACTTGAAATGGACGGTGATATCAAAATATGTGCCAAAAGGCAACATTCAAACACAATAATGATCGATAGATAAATAAGCCAAGCATCAACACTATGGCAAAGAGATTAGCAGATGGAAGTAAACGACGTGGAGAAGCGATACCGCAATCCACGGCAAAAATGAGTATAAATCGATAGATGATAGATGATGATGATATATGATGATAGATGATAGATAGATAGATAGATGATGTAACTGATGTGATGGATATGTGGATTTAATTTGGATGAGAAAATAGATATAGATAGATGGAATGTTACTTGATGGACAAGTTTTTAGATGTTTTGATATAGATGGATAGATGGATTGATGTATGGATTTAATTTTGATGAAAATATAGATATAGATAGATGAATGTTAACTTGATGGACAAGTTTTTAGATGTTTTGATGGATAGATGGATAGATGTGATTGATGTATGGATTTAATTTTGATGAAAAATAGATATAGATAGATGTAGTGTAACTTGATGTACAAGTTTTTAGATGTTTTGATGGATAGATGGATAGATGTGATTGATGTATTCGATGTTTGATATTGTGATAATTTAATTTTGATGAAAATAGATAGATGTATCCATCATGTGTTGTCAAAAAATCGATAATAGATAGTATGCTATGATGATAATAGATAAAATGAAATGAAATTGATAGAAGATAAATTTTGATTAAATTAATCATGTGAAATGTCAATTTGATCGATGAAAACAAAGAATAATGGGGAATACTTTTCATGAGAGCCAAGGATGTAATGAAAACGACCTTGACTAGAAATAAAGAAAATATGCCCGGATAAGAAAGAAAATGATAAGTTGGACTCCCAACCGACCATAGATAGAATCCGGATAGGAAATCACAATATCATGCATGTAAGGCCCTACATGAGGTTAAAATAAACCTGACACTAACTAGCCGCAAAATAGATCTAGGAGGGAAACGAAAGGAACAGTAAGTAAGTATCTTATCGGAATTTACAAGGGACATAATACATGTCCATAGTGGGAAAATAGGATTCTCCATATGATCGACAAAAGGTCTTAAATCTCAGCTTCATGATTTTGGCAGAAAAGCAAACTGATCAATGCGGGAAGTTTGCTTGATATGGAAAGACTGATCAATACGGGAAGTCTTTCAGTGATGCTAAAAAGTGTATAAACCGATCAAAGGCTGATCAATCGTGAAGCCTTGAATATTTCTTTTTTGAGAAACAAATCCGCCTTCAAGGGAGCGGTCTGTATTTTGAATTTTAATGATAGCCATCCTTCGAGGGTATGGTCTATATTTTTTCTTTTTGATTCATTTGATAATGTATGGATAGCTGTCCTTCAAGGGATCAGTCTATCTTTTTGGATAGCATCTTTTTTTTTTTTTTTTTTTTTTTTGAAAATCTTTTTGGAAGAAGCTGAGTTTAGACCTAGATAGATCAGATGGAGGGGAAGAGAACATAAAAGAACATGCACTCATGCCCCGAGTAGATCCGATTAAGATAAGCACTTGGGACGGATGAAGTGGTGATTAAGGTATTCCTACCATGAGGAGGAACATATCCAAAAGAAAAATGCCATGAGTAGAGCCGCGATACTCATATTTTAAGGTAAAAGAGGCAATAGGAGAAACCACATAATTTTCAAATCACCATGAAAGTATATGACTGGTTGTTTAGATGGATGAAAGATCTGTGTTGCGACTAGATTTGTGTAAGATAGATTTTAACAGTAGAAGGGCCGTAGATGCAAGGCATTAAGAGGTTCCGCTTCAGGTATACCATCCATGGAAGATAAACGATAAGCCCTGCACTCCATATTTATGAGTGATAATGTATGGGCCCATCCAAATGGGAGCAAACTTACCACGTTGACTTCCTTTCGAGTGTAGTGACATTTTGATTTTCTTTAAGAACAAGATCACCAATTTTGAAGTCACTTGTGCTGCAAGTGCTTGTTATAAGCACGTTTGACACGCTCAAGATAGACTTGATGATGTTCAAGAGCGCTTGAGACGCCGCTCATCTAATAATTCAAGTCAGGCTAGACGATTTTGACGATAGTCCTCATCGGAGACAAATTCTCTAAGAGAAACACGAGAGATGGGATTTGGACTTCCAAAGGAAGAACAAACCTTCTGCACTCCATAGACGAGAGAGAAGGGAGTAGCACCAAGTAGGAGTACGAATGCTAGTCCGATAAGCCCAGAGAGCAAAAGGGATATGTAAATGCCAATCCCTACCAAATGACTAGTTACCTTTGCGAGGATATTACGCAAAGTTTTATTGAAGCTTCGGCCGACTTATTAGCTTGAGGATAGTATGGAGAAGAAAACCGAGTTTGATATTGAAAGCGCTGCAGAGGTTCTCAAATCAACGCTTTGAAAGACTTACCATTATCCGTGATTAGCTTGTGTGGAACGCCAAAGCGACAAATGATGTGTTGATAGACGAAATCAACTATGGGTTTAGCCTTTGTTGAAGAAAGAGGGATAGCCTCCACCCACTTAGTAAAGTACTCAAAGGCGTAATGATAGAATGATGACGCTTGTGAAGAACGGGATTGATGAGACCAATAAGATCAAGACCCCATTGCGAAAAAGGCCACAAATCCGCCGTAGGTCAGAAAGCTTGACTAGGATGTGTGTGAGATTGGAATGTTGTTGACACTTGACGCATTTCTTAGTGTATTCACAACAATCTCGATTAAGAGAAGGCCAATAATATCCCAAACGTAAGATGCGTTTAGCTACAACTAAGCCACTAAAATGTCCACCACAGATACCGTCATGGACCTCCTGGATAGCTTTAGATGATTCATGGGTTTTGAGGCACCGAAGCAAAATACCATCAAAGCCGCGTTTGTAAAGAATCCCGCCTAGAATAGTATAGCGATTAGCGCGTTGGATAAAAGATCTTCTACCATCGGAAGTCGATCTCGAGGAAGCACCGAATGAGATAGATAATCAACAATCATTGATACCACTCATCCCGAGTATGGGTCAGGACAAAGATGGATTGAAGTTAGTTGCCTAAGATGAGATGGTTGATCTAATCATCAGACAAACACATAAAGTCGCGAGTCCTCGTGAAAAGGTGGGATAAGTGAGGCTAAGGAAGCCATCAGATCTCGCGAATCGATTTGGCAGGCGAGGAATAGCTCGATAGTGAATTTATCGAAAGATTGAGTTGAGCAAGAACGATGTCACGATATTTTTGAAGGATATCATTCTTGCATCGATAGACACCCGTGACTTGATTAACGATGAGTTCGTAATCACCAAAGATGTCAATATGACGAGCGCCGAGATTAATGGCATTTTGAAGACCCAAGACAAGAGCTTCATATTCAGCCATATTATTGGTGCACACTCAAAGTTCAATTTGTGTGCGATCGATAGGCGTACTCCCAAGGAGGAATCATCACGAAACCCGCACCTCCCCTCACTGCATTTGATCCATCAAAGAAGAGCTTTACTTTAAATGGAGATAGACCAAAATCAATTTGTTGGATATATTCATCGGGGAATCGAGCAAGGGGGTTTGAGTGTCCTAAGAGGAGCATCACCAATTGATCTGCAATAACCCGACCCTTGATAGACTTTTGCATGATAAACTCGAGGTCAAATTCTGTCATAAGCATGAGCCAACGAGTGATACGATCATCATGTGATAAGGCTTTCGCATGAATTGTCTCGAGTGGATCGACACTTGTGACAATGTAAGTTTTGTGATTAAGGAGGTAATGACGAAGCTTAGAAGTTGCGAAGAAGAGAGCACAACACAGCTTTTCACTTCGTAATAACGTGTTTCATACTCATGGAGGGTGCGACTGATGTAATAGATGCTTTTTTTTTACCGCAAGTGTCCCGATGCGAGATCATGGCTCCCGAGCATGGTCACCACAAAGATATAAAGATAGAAAGGCTCCTCGCGTGGAGGTATAAGCACAGTGGAGAAAGAAGATAAGCTTTGAGATCATCAAAGGCCTTTTGGCAATGTTCATCCCATTCAAAATGAACATTCTTACGAGGAGATGGTGAAAAGGTCGACAACGGTCCGACAATTGTGAGATAAAACGACGCACCGATCAAGACGCCCTGAGACTCATGAGTTGCTTTAAGTTAGAAGGGGGAGGCATCTCAAGGATAGCTTTTATTTTTGCGGGTCCACTTCAATACCCCTGATGGAAATGATAAAACCTAAAAGTTTACCAATGGAGAACGCCAAACACGCACTTAGCTGGATTTAGACGAAGACAAAAGCGGATAAGCCTCTCAAAGAGAGGTGCAAGGATGAAAAGATGATCCCGACGACGCTTGATTTACCGAGGAGATCGCAACGTAATCTTCCACGCTTTGTGTAAGAGATCATGGAAGATGTAGGTCATTGCTCGCTGATAGGTTGCTCCTGCATTCTTAAGACCGAAAGGCATGACGCGATAACAAAAGGTCCCCCAAGGAGTTATGAAAGAAGTCTTATGTTGGTCTTCCGGTGCGATGAGAATTTGATTATATCCAGAGAAACCATCCATAAGAGAAAGCATCTCATGACCCGCAGTTAAATCCACGAGTTGGTCGATATTAGGTAGAGGAAAATCATCTTTTGGGCAAGCAAGATTAAGATCCCTAAGTCGGTACAAATTCAATTTTCCCAAGAGCTTAGTTATCGGTACTACATCGGAAACCCATTGTGGATAATCGATGGGTTGGATGAAGTTAGCCGAGAGCAAGCGCTGCAATTCTTCTTTAACAAGAAGGGCTACTCTAGGGTGCATTTTACGTAATTTTTGTTTAACTGGTTTGATGTTGGGAAGAGTAACGATATCAGTGGACCACAATATCGGATCGAGTCCCGGCATATCCTCATATGACCAAGCAAAGGCTTGACGATGGTTGAAAGAAAAGTGGTAAAATCTCCTAACTCCCGTGGATTAAGAGATCCGGCCGACCTTAATGATGCGAGGGTCTTCGTAAGTCCCTATATTAAGGTCGACAAAGGGCTTCGCTGAGAAGCGTAGACGTGTCGAAGGAATAGTCTTGGGAAGATATGAATCCTCTGCCTCCCCGCATAGGTGAGGACAGTAATCATCATCCGCACAAAGGATAGTGTCGATAGTAGGAGAGTCGCTCCAACTATTTCAGTGGAAGATTAATGGTATGGAAGTGGACCTCATTGTTAGTCTTATAGGCTAGCGGCCCTAAGGAAATGGTATTGATCAAAAAAAAAAAAGTTAGGTGGGATGGAAATGTCATCGTCCACATCGAGTGATGCTTCTGACTTAGCGGGAGAAGATGGTTCCTCAATAGGAAGAGGCTCATCGAGAATAGTGATGGTGGCTTTTGAAAGAGGTTTAAATCCTAAACCAAATTTTTGATGTGGCATGAGAGTAGGAATGGATGTGAGGTCATGCACACCTTGTTCATATTTTCCTAGACCAAAACCCTTCCACGCGCATCGATATAGATAAGTTTTTGCAAACGTGGGATTTTGTAGATAATCGAACCCTGTTAAGTAAGGTTTGGTCCTAGGAGGAGAATCTGGGCGATAATGAGGCGTATCAAGACCACCGTAGATGAAATTAGTCTGTTGATTGGGCAGACCAATGGTGACGATGCGACCGAGACCTGGTTGATATTCAGGTTGTTTGTCCGGTCTACCATACTCACTAGGATTGAGATGGGCGTCGAAAGAAAAGAGAGGAAGCTCTCCTAGTGAGAAACGCTGCAATGTCTCTTCTAGATTTTGTAAATCCGGTAGTTTGGTCAGCAGTGTATGGAAGAAGATGAGGCCCCGTCAGGAGAAGAAGTATTTTCCTTTAGAGGGGCAGACCCTGTGGTCATGTCGCATTGTGCGGAAGGAAAAGGATCTCCTGGATGAGTATATATTTTGCCCTCATATTGATATTTTAAGCATCGATGGAGGGTGGATGGGACACAATGCATCGCGCGAATCCAGGAGCGTCCGAGGATCATATTATAGTGGAATTTTCCTTCGACAATGTAGAAGAGTTCGTGAAGCAGCTTCTTACCTACTCGAATGGGTAAGACCACAGTTCCTAAAGTAACTGCTAACTGATCGTTAAATGATCGAAGGGCTGAAAGGCGGGGTGACACTACGTTCTTTGGTAACTTAAGTTGCTCAAATGTGTGTGAGGAGATGACGTTGAGTGCAGCTCCACTGTCGATCATAACGCGTTTTAATGTGGTGTTGTCGATTTGGACTGTGATAAAGAGGGGAGCCTCCAAATCCTCTGAAGAAAGAGGAGGAATTTCCGAATCTTCAAAAGAAATGGCGGTTGATGGTCTATTCAATCCAACAACCAACTCAAAGGGCTGGGGCTCATCTGAATTCACTGCGATGCGACGCAGATTATCAATCAGAGCCTGGCGATGTTGTGGAGAGGATTGGATGAGGTCAAAAAGAGACATTTTGACCGGAGCCTGAGTGAGTTGTTTCATAACACTCTCCTCAACTGACACGGGAATTTGAGCTCGAGGTGCAGCACGAATAGAGACCCGAGGTCGTGGGGCCAATGAGGAAGGAGGAACTCCTTCAGGGGCTGCAGAAATGATAACCCGTGGTCGAGATGCTGTAGAGGAAGATGGATTATCATAGTGTTGGGTTCTAGTGGCAATATGGATTGTATCAATTTGAGAAGGTGGAAGGTCAATTGGAGTGGAATCACTAGAGGTCTGAGTGGATCGTTGGGGCTCAGATGGGGCTAAGATGACAGGAGATACTTGTTCCTCCTCCTCCAGCAAAAGATCACTTTCTTCCAAAAGGTTGTTGACAACAGCTTGAAGAGCTTTACATCCCTCAGTATCATGACCCGGGGTACGGTGGTAAGCACAAATTAGATCAGAGTTAAACCAGGTAGGTTTAACTCCTTTAGGGTTATAGGGTTTAATCGAGGAAGGGATATGGATGAAGATTGATAAGTTGGCGAAGGATTTCGGTGTAGAACCCGGTAGATGAAGATGAGGATAGAGGTGATGAAGGTGCCTCTTTTGCCTTAACAGATTGCCGAGGCAAAAGAACCTGCATGTTAGGTTTGACAGTCTTTTTAGGGATCATCTTATTCTTTTGGACACTTGGAGGAGCAGTCTTGGGCACTTGAGATGGAAGTAAGTGAGACATGATTGATTTTGGTGGAGGAGGAGCCCCTAAAATAGATTTTGAAGATGATGGAGATGTGACAAGTGTTGTGGTCTTCAAAGATAAAGGAGGTTGCTTGGTCGAATTTACTGATGATTTAGATAATGTCGATTTAGATGAGGAAGAAGCTCCCAAAGTAGGTGTAATCGGAGGGACATAGGGTGCCCTGGCTTTTGGTAATGAAGATGATGATCCTGATAGAAGAGGTGGCGTCTTTTAGTAGGTAGGTAAGTCCACTTTTCGGGGTGTTGGTGAAGAATGTGTTGTAGAAGAAGATGATGGTTTTGATAAGTGTGTAGAAGAAGACGCCTTCTCAGCTGGATAAATCCAATCTTTTATGGGGCGTAGAGAGAGATTTTTGTGGGAAAGCACCAAGGGTCTTGATGGTTCGAAATATGGGCTTTCCTTTTTCAGGGATGGTGACAACTTCAACGGCATAAGGTGATTGTAACCTTTTCGGAGGAAGCAAGTGGGGAGGTACTGATGGCGCAATGTTAGATTTTGGTTGTCTCGGTTTAAGTTCAGGAACCGAGCGTATAGGTGTTGGTGCTACTTCTTTTGATTTTCCTTTAATGGGCGAAGCAGCACTAGTGATGGAAGAAGTGAGTGATGAAGAAGCAGTTCCTTGCGAAGGGACTACTTCTGGTGTAGTAATTATGGGTGAAACTACTGTAGGAAAAGAGACAGGAAGAGTCAAAATCGAAGACGCTTCCATCGGAGTTGGCACAATTATAGGTACGTTCACCAGGGGCATAGTTGCAGCGAGAATGGGAGCAACAGAAGTAGATGTATCTGTAGTGGAAACTCGAAGGGATGTAATTGCCTCGAGCATTGAAAGAATGTTTGACGATGAGACAGATGAGGATGACACTGTCTCGGGTATGGATGGAAGGTTAGACAAAGGAGTGGAGAGAGATGAACCCGTATCTAGCAATGTAGGAATATTCAAAGACGGGCTATCGGAAGATGGTGGAATTTCAGTGATTGGCGAAGTGGAAGGAGGTTCTGATTCGGTTGATGTGTTCGCAGATGGCTTGGTTTCAGAAGAAGATTCTTCAGTAGAGATGAAGTTGATAGTATGAGTGTTTGGTTTTTGAGACTCTGAAGCATTATGGTTCGGGGAATGATTGGGAAAAGGTTGTTTAAAAACATCCAGTGCCTGATTTGGGGGAGCATTTGGGTTATCCAGAATGAGCTCGCCTTTATCAATGAATTTCTCGACAAGATTTTAAAAGTCCGACATCGCTCGATGTCATGACCTTTGGTTCTATGATAATGACAAAATCATTTTCTCTATACCAGAATGGACGTTCTTGGCTTTCATCAATATTCCTAATGGGGGAAGTTCGATCATGCGAACTTCCAACATTTTCTCTAAGATAGAGGCATATGATTCCCCCAATGGAGCGAAGGATCGAGATGATGAAGTCCCTTTTCGAGAAGATGAGGGGTCTCTTCGTGGTGTTTGATTAGAAGTATTATCGACTCGTGATGTTTTTAATACGATAGCGTTGGTGGATCCCTGATTCTTGTCTTTAGAAGGGGAAGAATTTGGTTTGGTAAACCGAGAAAAATCGGTTTAGATTTAGAGCGAAGTTTTAGCTTCCCTTGTTCAATGGCGCGAGATTCAAGTTTGCGTGCCATCGTAAAGGCTTCTTCAAAGGTATGAAAAGTTTGGATCCTTAAAGTGGAAGAAATGTGATTAGCACAAGATCGAGTAAACAACTCGATTTGTTGGGATTGAGGAAGGGAGAAAGACAATTGGTTGATTATCCCTCTCCAACGAGCGACAAAGTCTGCAATAGACTCATCATCGAATTGACGAATGTTATAAAGATCTGTAATCGAGATCTTATGCGCGATATTTATTGAAAAGTTTTCAACAAACATCTGAGGCCAATTGAGAGAAAGAAAACAAGGAATGTTGAGGAATGTTATTGTACACCTAAAGCAGACCTCGCTAGAGACATAGGAAAAGTACGGAGCATAAGCTTCCCGATCCTGGACTATGAGGTAGCAAGCATGTTTGAATGCTCACAAATGTTGTTGAGGGTCCTCTCGACTATGAAATTTTGAAAATTTAGGAAGTTCCCATTGGGGAGGATAAGGCTTAAAAGCCACTGAGGGGTGAATGGGTTCATTACACACTTCTTCAAAGGAGTATGAAGGACGAGCCCCTTTTGTGGAGGCTTCCAAGTCTGCGATTTTCTTGAAAAGAATTTGAACCACGTCAGATTGAGGAGGAGGCACACTGGCATGTCCTACATAAGAAGCAAATGGTGGATGTTGTTGAGGTGTCAACGGGGATTCATCTGTTGATTGATAGGATGATAAGAGGAGTAACCAGGGGTTCTGGGTGACACCTGGTGGGGTATTTGTTGTGAAGTAGCTTGTGTATAGGCAGGCTGTGAGATAATAAGTGGTTGAGAAAATGAAGGTTGGATGACGGGTGGAGCCTGTGATTGGTGGACTCCTATGCTTGTTGATTGAATCGGGACAGATTGAGGAACATGAGTGCCGACTTGATTGGACATATTGGGGAACAAGACCTGAAAGGGGCCTTCTACTGCCGGATTAGGCATTAAGGGTGCCGATGCTAGAGGATGGGCGAAGGTCACTGTTGCTGGAATATTGGAAGAAAGACCCACTGGAGGACGAGAAGCAGAACCAACTGACTATTCGGAGGGGGTTGGCTCATAAAGAGGTACTGACCTTGGGACACGATGGAGGGCATAGATGAATTAACAGCAATATGCGGGTGCGCAGACGCATTCATTATAGCCAGGGCAGAGGACCTCTCAGAAGTAGGTTGTGGAAGATTCGAGGTAACTGCGGTGTTAGGAATAGGTAAGACTATTTGGGGACTAGTCAATATGGTCGGTGGAAGAGAAAAGGGGGGCACAGGGGCGTCACCCTTCTCCGTGGCTCGAGGCGAGAGAGATGATGCAAACTGTTCTCCAAAGGCCTGGGATGGTCCACGAGGATAATCGTACACTTGCTGGATTGGTGGTCCTTGATCAGATATTTGAATAGACTTGTGTACTAGGTAGTCCATGAGGGCTATCGGATTGCGATCGAGGAAAGCCTGAAATTCAGGATCCCCGCGAGGAACATACTCTGAGTCAGATGATATTTCTGAAGGACTAGGGGAAGCTGGACGTGATGGGGTTGCCTTGGCTTGATGGAAAGGATTATATGACCAGGATGGGGAACCAACTAACAGCGGTCCCGAGGAAGATTTGGGGGGTGCCGAAACATCCACACTAGTGGTAATCTCGGAAGAAGAAGGGCCAGTTGAGCCATTCTTCTAGATTGTAACCGAGTGATGACCATCATAAACACGCAGAAAAGAAGATTGACCTAACTAATGCACGATAATTCAAGCAAATAAGCAGTGATTATCTCCTTTAAGTTTTGATGCTTTTAAGAAAGAAAATATTAGGGAAGGCTTTTTAGAACAGGAACTACTCAGATAGCCAAACTAAGGATGGTTTGGGGAATGTTTGGTGAGGAGTCCCGAAGGCACTTCAATAAAAGACCGGACGTGGCTGATATAGGGGCCTACCCCGCACTTCACACACCGCTGCGATAAGGGAGTCGGGTGCTTTGCCAATATATACCGTAACTTCCGTGAATTTATAGCGCGGCTCGAGTACCACGCGTAGGCTCTTCCTCTCGATGTCACTTCCAAGTAGGCGAGGCCAGGGAAGGAGTTTTTGTTTAAATGCTTTATACCTAGTGATTTTGGCTTTGTGTGCAAGGGTGAAAAATAAAAATCAAATAGTGTCACTACCGATTTTGATCAATTTTCCAACCTAATTAAAACTAGATGAGAAACATACAACAGCAATGACAAAGAAAAAGTTCTTTTTAAGCACTTAAAAACGAAGTGTTTGATTTCGATGAAGACAAGTCAAACAAATTCTTTCCCAAATGCGATTAAATTCCTTTTAAGCACCAAAAATTGAAATGTTCGGATGTGATAGACAACAAACAAAGAAATCCTAAAAAGGAGAAAACACCGTAAAAGAGAAATACCTGTAGTTTTAGCTCTCCAAGGTGTGTGGACTTCAAAAAGCGCGTTGTTGAGCTCTTCCCCTCGAACAATCCCACGAACAAGCAAAGTGCTCCGCAAGAAGAGGTTAAGCAAACACCAAACAAAATCCAGAAAGATATATCCGGATAATGGTGAGACGAAAAATTTCTATTTCAAGGAAATAGAAAAATTTCAAGACAACGATTCCGCATAAAAAGCAAGATTGAAACAATGAAAAGAAATGCTCAAGCAGAACTGATAAAAATCAGGGAGGAAAAAGAACCAAGCTCAAAACTAGAAAAGAGATGAACTTACCAATAAGGGACTTTGGTTGGGTCCCACCGGGCGTGCCAGAATGTAGATCAAGGATTTCGCGCTTGTTACCTATCCAAGTTAATGCACCAAACTAAACACAAAAACCCTGAAAAACTCCAATGAAATCGATACCTGATGGACAAGATCCGAAGATGTAGATGGATAAGGAGGTTGATGTAGATAAGACGGGCGCACACGAGCAATTCGCACAATAGATCCGAGTAACCTGCAAGACACCAATGCTTGACAGAAAAAGATGGCGTTAAAAGATATTTGGGTGGACTGCCCGAGAAGCGGGTCCGGGAAGCGATAAGCTTCCTCGGCGGATGTCAGTCCACGTTTTCAATTAAGTAGAGAAGCATACATGATAAAAGATGTACATATAAGACTAGATTTTCTGATTATGGTAATGAAACCGAATTTAAACAACAGACAGAAAGCTACAGAAAACAGGAAACTGTAAAATAAAGCTGGATTTGTGTTACCTGTGTCCTTTTTACCTGTCTGCAGGATGATCGGCGTCGATTAATAAGGATCGGCGTCGACTGATGTGATCGGCGTCGACTATGAAGAATCGGGCGCCGATCGAAAAGATCGGATCGATTGATCGTAGATCAATCGATCGTGATGCAAGAGAAGATTCGAAATTGGAAAGTGATGGACAGATAGTCGACGTCTGCTGGATGTGCGAAAGTCGGTAAGATACTGGAACAGAGTCACCAGAGGATCGATGGATACGTGTGATGTTGATGTGATAGGAGCAGAGTAACGGTGCTCCTCTCAGGGATTGATTCGGACAGGATCCGATCTCATTTGATACACTTGATGCTAAAAGATCTCTCTTTCTTACAACCTGTGTCTCTTTCGCGATCTGTCTCTTTGTCTCTCTCTGTTCGTGCGCGTCCTTTTTCGTCGTGTGTGTTTTTCGTCCCTAGAACTGAGTTCTGGACTTGCTTTTATAATCGGCGCCGCTCCTAAAATCGGCACCGACCGTATAGGTCGGCGCCGATCGCGGGACAGACTCCCGAGATGGCAAAAATGATTGATTTCTAGAAAGATGAGAATTACCCCAAATACGGGAAATATCCCGCTTGGGGAAGAGGAAAAATAGGGGTGATACATAGATAGAATAAATTTGGGGTAGATAAGTGATTAGGATACATGGGAAGAGGTGTAATTAAATATTTAATATTTAATTATTCACGGGTAAGATACAATGGGGTGAATTAAACTTAAGATAGGTGTTTAAATCACAAATCGGATAATATCCCCAAGGGGATAGTGGTGACGTAAACGTGCCCCAGGTTACCTAAGCAGGTAAACGAATGTGAGGGACACTAAATTGAGTAACCAATTTTAAGTGTCTACATCGGATTTGGGTCATCATCGACCGACTCAGTTTTCTTTGTTTATCAAAGCATCTTTATCTTATATCAAATCCCTATCTCTGGTTTTCATTTGCATACTTTTAGCCATGGTAATTTATCAAATCTTGTTATCAAAAGAGGCTTGACATCCATCCTAGGAAGCTCTTACTTCTCGAGACCAACTTCATCGGGAAACCCTCCATATTTAATACTAATATTTTTCTTTGTTTAGTTCTCCTTTTTGTGCAGGTCATCAAGCTCACAGCAGAGAGGATCTCTTCTTTTTTCCCATACCATCTCTACTATCATATGCATCGGGAGGTCACTTAAACCGTCCCATACTTTGAGGTTTTTGGATTTCTCGTATACTTTTCACTAACCTAAAACATGAAGTGGGAAGTCTCGTCAAATAGTAAAGACACTAACACAACCATCGACACATATTTTTATATAACAAAGTGCCTCACAATTTTGGACTGATATTATAACGTACATGTAATATTGTAAACAATATATAAAATTGATTTTATCAAAAAATCAATGTACATAAAACAAGTTGAGCATGTATTGTTTCTTGTATTAGTAATATATAGTACCACTCACTCTATAAATGACCTACACAATTTCTTCCACAAAAGAAATAATTATACAAAAACAATTTCAACATGAAGTTTTGTACATGTTTTAGAAGAACATATAATTCCAATATATTTTTAATTACATCATACAACACTATGTGGCTTAAATTTGTCTAATGTCAAATTCGCAAGATGTTTTGTAGAATATTTAGAGGAATTCCTAATGTCAATTTTACATCAACTATATTGAGATCGGACACTACTCTAGAGCTTAAATTTCTGAAATGAATTTTTACATGTTTCATGCATACATAATGTTTCTATAGCTAATAAATAAAATGGATCTACAAACTACAATAGAATGTCTTACATGATGCTTTCTACCAAGAAGAAATCCTTGCTAACACTTCTTCTATAGGATATGCCATTACATGGGGTTGTTTTTTTATGCAAGCCTTTAATCATTACACAAAAATATATTAAATCATTTACATCCTTCTTGCCATCTCACATTATTAGTTAGAAGAGGTTTTATACAAAACTTCCAAGATTGTGTGGTTAATTTATATGTTAGACCTTTTATCACTTTAAGTATCATTAGTGTTCTTTATTTATTTAAAAGACTCTCCTCATTTAATTTTATTTCAAAAATGACTTGTTTCCTTTTACATCATATCTTTATAGTTATATAAATCAACCTTAACCTTAACAAAATATTTAATTTAATTAAATTAAACATTATTATTATCTATCCAATTTTTGAATTTGATAAAAAAACTAGTCGTTGTGTTTCTTTTGTTAGTTGTAAAACATATGCAATATTGTTAAGCTAAACTTTACACCAATGGTGCGACTTCACTTATAAATTAATATAATTTCATTTACTAATAATCCTTAATATAACAAGGTAAAGTGAGAAAAATCGAAAGACATTTATATTAATTTAATTATAAATGTTGTATAGCTTTATTTGTAAATTACAATAAATGGAAACAACACTATAACAAGGTTGCGTAGTGGTTAGTCCTTGCCAATGCAACATTTTAGAGGGTTAGATATATATTATAAGAATATGTATTATATTGACGTAGAGAATTTGCTTATGAATTTTTATACATATTATTGTTGTAATGAATGTTAGATTATTCACATTTATTACGAATATTTGATCGAGAAAAGAATAGGTTTTCCCAAATTTGATGAATAAATACTTTCATGTATGTGAATATTAGTTTCCAAAACTCATTACAAATACTATAAGTCTATTATTAGATATGATATATAGGGTTTGCAATTGACTAAGATTATCAATATTGAAATAAAATAGTAGATAAAATAATAAATACCCAATTAGTAACCCAAACAAAGTAGAAAATCCTCAAAATATATCCACAAACTACTAGTACAATCAAAGAAAAATATCATGAATGTGTTCACAACATCAATTAAGAGCCAAATGCACCAAATACATTAGGGAAGCATGATTCACAATTAGAAGAGCATTAATGCACGAAATATACTAAAATTCTTGAAAAGAATTTAACACAATTACCACCTAGATACCATCTAAGAAACCATTTGAAACTCATTCAAAATATATAGCATTCACTTAAGATGAGATGATCTTTATTCTATTATCAAAATGAGTCTCGCTCCTCCAGATTTCAGTATAAATTATGCTTTAAGATCTTGTTCACATTTATTTCATAATTAAGCATTTTTGATTCAAAATTGTATCTTATGGTTTCATCTTGCAGACTTTGTTTTTAGTGTGAGAGCCTTGAGCATCTAGAAATTAAATGTTGCATTCTGCCAAAATTACTCAATATTTTGTGGGTTTCCAACATCTGATAACATGTCATTGACAAAATGGTTCACACATAAATAATATAATATTCCCACAAAATACAGAGTTGTCCCCAAATATTCAAAAACAAGGGGTTTACGATTGTCTCAAAGTTGTCAAATTTGAAAATAAGTGCCCCTAATAGATTTTAAAAATATTAAAACATCATTCTAGGTTAATTGCCCCTTGTTGACTAAAATCAAAATAAAAAATGTGATTCAACTCAAGGGACTTCAATTATTGTTAAGAGGTTTAAGAACAACTTATCAATTACACTGGAACTAATCATGAAATTATTAATCTTGTTATTTTTCATTGTTTTTCTCACTTTCAAGAGTTGACAATCAATTGCCAATGTTGCTAGATAAATAATTCTACAAAATAATTTTGGGTTGGGAATGCCTAAATGGAATGTGGTTTGCTTACAGATATGGTTGCAATATATGCACAAAATGGGCGTGATGAGGCAGCATTATAACTTTTCCAGCAAATGTGGTCTTTGCCACTGAGTAGGTGTGAAGCCCAATTCATAAACTTGTGCTTGTGTTCTCGTATCATATTCTAACATGGCAGCTATGGAACATGAAGACAATTAGAATTGAGTGTGACTCGAAAGTATCTATAGCTAATAGTTTTACATGCAGAAGTGTAAAATGTAATCCAATAGGAATAGCAATACTAATAATAATAATAGTAACAATCTACTTGAAATTAATGAGAAAAACAATAGCATTGGACACCTATTAAATTTTACTTTCAGAATTCATGGTAGTCTCTGCAAATACGCATTAAAGTATTAAAAAGATTATAGTATTCTAAATGAATTAATATTTAATGACACATAAAAGGGATTATGGTGTAAGAGGAAAATCTATAACTGTGACCAAAATTCAAATCTCCTCGCCTTATGTCCTAACCCAAAAAATAGGGCCACACCAACCCAGCCTTTTATTCTAACATATTTTTAGAGCAATATAATTACGATCGTTCCAATAAATAAAATAGGGCCCACAATTCCAATTAAAAATTAATATTAGAAAAATATTTATGAGACAGTTCACAATTTGTCGATCAAGCAGCAATCCAAATAGTTGTTTAATACTTCAATTCCCTACTACATTACATCCAATTTGCACTTAGAAAAAATGACATGTTCTAATGCAATTTAATACAAATCGTAGACCTGATCTATTCAGACACACCCAATGCCAAAGAACATGGCAGAGAATAATGTTGTTCAGGTCACCAAACTTTTCCAGTACGAACAAATATTTGATTTACCAGTAGTTTAGGGCTTATGAAAAATAAGTTAGTTTAAGGCTTATGCAAAATAAGATAGTTTAGGGTTTTCTACTCAAAATTCTTTAATTCATAGAAATAAGCTATGATCTATGCATACCAAATTGGGGGCAACAAGATCGACAGACTGGGCAGGAATAGGAAGCTGCAGTTAATCAATTGGCTGTTAAACCAATTTCTTCGTGGCAGAAAAGTTGGTGAGATCTACATCATATGTACAGAAGAACACCGAGCTGGCAAGCAGGTTTGTGTAATGCCGTGCGGGCACATAATGCACACCCATTGTTTGTTCCAGTGGTTGAAGCGTACAAACATATGCTCGATCTGTGGCTACCAAATGCCCACGAAAAATAATAATACGATCAAGCATATGCTTACACTCTCCAACCATTGAAACAAGCAATGGGTATGCATTATATGACCGCATGACATTGAACGAGCCTGATCCCCAACTTTGTATTTTTATCTGAATAAGATACAGATCTCGCCAACCTCCTGCAGGAAAAAAACTTGTGTAACAGTCAATTGATTGGCCGCGGCTTCATTAATAGCAGTGCGTTGGTCAATTGATTAAACAGGCTTCTCTTTCTCCTCCTCCTCGTGTATTCGATAGAGGCATACCCATTGAAAACCTCTGCCCTGCGAGTCTGCAACAAACAGATATCTTCTTTATATGGATTGCAATAAGTCCAAACATCATATATATATATAGCCGAGGCTGCTTAGGCGGCAGTTTTTAGGGTTACGATGTTGGAAGTCGGCTTTGAGTGGCTGTTAATATTTTTTAGGGTTAAAATCCCTACTTATTTATCATGGATGATGTAGTGTTTATAGTTTCGACATTTGTTTCCTATGTAATTTCAATTTCATTTCACCATATTTTTAAAAGTAATTTATTTAAATTTAATATATTATATACATATTTTATTTAAGAAAGGATTCTATGTTTAGCTTTTTTTTAAGTGTAATTTATTTAAATGAATAGTACTTATGATTTAAAAGGTGTTCTAAGTTTATGATATTGATTTGTTAAAATTGTTCTTGAAAATATATAAAATTCAATGAACCCAATGAAATTGACAATTAGGATTGTGATTTTCTAAATTTTATAAGTTTAATTAAAAAATAGATTGTATAAAAACTTGATTACTCAATTTTGTTTTTTAATTAATAAACTTTGTTTAAATGATAAATTATAGAAATACAATAAAATACAATATAATAGTAAATGATTATATATTTAGATTTTCAAAACAATCTCAAAAATATTCAATTTTCTTCATAATATTAAACTTATTTTTATTTTATTTTTAAAAGTGTTGTATATAAGTTTGTGCTTTGTGTGGAATGTAGTAAAATAGATACATCAGGCACTATTAATTTCAACATGACTTATTTTAGAATACCTTAAATTATTTAATGTATTGGTTATTTGGAACATTCAAATATTAACATTTGTATTCATCTATCATGAATGTATTCTCTATTTTTGCTGAAAAATTCATTAAATTATAGTTATTCTCCATGTATTTTATTTCTACCATCAATTATATATTCACTAGATAACTCTTTCTTATATGTTTTAGGAAAAACTTTGTTCTTTTAAAAATATTTTGAAATATAATTTATTTTAATAAAAAGTAGTACCTATTACCAAAAACCTCAAATTTATGATATTAATATAAAATTCAATTGGTACGAAAAAAATTAGTATGACTACTATCAATTAATTTGCCCTATCCCATAATCCTAACTGAAAATTAGAACTTCTAAAAAAGTAAAACACTTGATTCAGTCACAACTTTTGTAATTCTCATTGGCGGACTTCCATGAATAGTAAATTATGAAAATATAATAAATAAATGTTAGTAAAAAATGTCGTGGTAGGGTTTCATGTTTTGTGTGGTCGCTGCCTCTGGGTGTTAGGCTCTTATCATACTGCCTGGTTACATGTTTAACAAACATGAAAAGTTTATTTACCTTCACTTGCCTTAAAAACTATCTTTCATAAAAGATAAATGTGGAAACACGAAGGAGTCTTTAGCTAAAAATGTCGTTCATTTCTTTAGCCTAAATCAAGATAGTTGATCTCTCAAGCATGTGAATTTGCATCTTGTAATCCTAACCCTTTGAGTTTTATTAAATGTGGTTATTATTTTGTTCTGAGTTAGGCCTTTGAGTATGATGGTCATTTGTTTTTATATATTATATGATCATCACGGTTCAAACTAGTCCTCACTTGCCCATTCTAATGGAACTTGATATGAATCATCAAAAACTATGAATGTTAAATAAATCTTGGCATAAATAAGGTTCATATACCTATACTTAGCTCTGTATGACCTTCACATTAGAGATAAATATGGTTATGTTTGTATAGGGTTGAGTGGTAAGCCATACATATTCACCGCTTTGGTATAGAATGATGATAACAAGGTATAACTATGTATTGCCTTTCAAGATAAATTATGTAACGTGTTTTGTATTATGGCACCATCATGATATTTGAATCATTGTATTACATGTATTGATTATTTTCTCTTTTGGATGTTCTTATCACTAATTAGGTACTTTGTGACTACTATAGACGCAAAATATATATGAACTTGGGTACATTTCGAGGTCCCAAAGCATACTAATGTATACATGATTCCTAAGAAAGAAAACTAGTGGGTAGAAACACCTTTTGGCTTTTTGCTTGCTTTATCTATTGCACTTTATTGTTTTTGTGCTTGAATGAGCATCCTTTTGGCTTTACACATCTTATAATTATGTTGGCATTTCTTGATTTACTTGTTGATGGCCTCAAACACTAGCGTGCGATTAGGATAGAAGTACCCAAGTGATCATTGTAGTGCCCACTTTCCTTCGACACTTTTGATATTGATCGTGGCATTGTTGACTATATAATGGACATTATTATAGTTTTGATTTAGTATGGTGTTAGATGTCGATCATGGATTATTGTTGACTTTGATTCATATACGATGCATGATGATTGTTAGAGACATTTTATGTAGATGTTGACATGTTGTTAGACATGGATTATATATATATATATATATATGATGATTTTGAAATTATATTATATTCATTTGGATGTTCGATATGGCCACGAGGCCGAAGGGGTATTTGTATTATGCGGGTAAAAATATCACAACAAACATCGGGGATTGAAACCAACCACATTGGAATTCTAGATGAATTCAACAAGGTCACCATGGCAACTAGTTTTATTTGTGTGTTATATTTTGTTAGGGATTTCCATGGGGGATTACCTTTAAATGTGATCAAGGGGTTAAGTGTATGTTATTAATGTGGTTCCTTTTTATTATTGTTTGCATGTGTTTATTTTGTGATGTATTTACCTCTTTCATTATTCTTTTAATTGTGGAGAATTAATGTGGGTAATCATATTGTCAAAATAAATTAATTAATCAAATTTGGGATATAAGAAAGTAATTATAGAAATTTTTGGCTCTTGTACTAAATGTGGTAAGTGATGTGCAAGTATGTGTAAGAGTTGTGTAAGTTAGATTTTGGAGTATGAAACACTCCACCTTCTTGGAAATTCAAATTTGTCTTTGGGGGCTGTTTTTTTAGGCTTGTGGGACAAGTTAAACTTGTCCCATACCTCTTAAATTTACATACCAACCTTGTCTATGGTTGGAGGGTTAAATTTATACTTTTATAATGCATTTTGGGAAGACAAATTGTAGTTTTAATTTCACTCTTCTTACATTTTACTAATTTCAGTCCTTATGGGGTGTGGGCTTTTTGGAGTGTGTAAGTAAATTGTCATATTATCCACCCACCTATTTATTGTGCATTGGAGAATGAATTTGAATTTTGTGTTGGAGTTGAGGATGTGTGATGTGGCATCCTACATGGATCCACCTCATCCTCTTCTCTTCCCTCTTCTATAAAATTGGAACTCCTTACTTTGTATTGGGGTTGTTGAACATTTTCATACTTTATTTTGGGTGAATTTTTGTTGTGTGGAGCTCTTGCTTTTGGAAGGAGTTTGGAGACCCTTGCATGCTTGTTGGTTGTTGATTTTGGACTGTATTTTGGCATTGGAAAGCTTACTGTTTTGGAACTTAGACAACTCCATACGGAGAGGTACGAGCTTGGCTCTTGAAATACATCTTTTCTTTATGAATATACATGTTATTGTGTGAATGTGTTAGCATGTTTGTGGGTTGTTCGGGTAGACTGCCTAGGAATGGTGTAGGAGAAGACTATGGGGTACTCTTGAGGGAGGCATAAGTGTTTTGGAAAGGTATAAGTGTGGAGGGAGTTGGGATTGGGTTCCACCTTGTAAAAAGAAATAGATTGCATTTCTTTACTCGTTATGGGGTGCCATAAGAGGTTGGGGAGGCATAAGGGCATGACAGGGGTTTGAAATGATATATATATATATATATATATATATATATATATATATATATATATATATATATATATATATATATATATATATATATATATATATATATATATATATATATTGGTGGGTTGTTATCGTGTGGTGATACCCATTTCCCCTTTGGGAGGCATAAGTAGCATCCCCATAGTTTCTTTCTCATTTGGCTTTCTTGATGAAGCCTTAGTAGTGTTTTGTCATGTGTTAATGTAGTTGTAGAACTACATTTTGTTGTGGACTATGTTTTCAATTTGAAATGTGCATGTTGAAAGATTGTTTGTGATGTGGAAGCTTGTTGTTGCCATGAGTTGAAACACATTTCTTATTGCATTGTGGTTGGGGCTTGGGGGCCAATGAAGAAGGATGGATTCTCCTTTCATTGGATGTCTTGGTTGGGTGGAGAGCGTTGCCTTTCCCCTACCTTTGTTGTGATCAAAATTAGAAGAATGAGAAGAATGTATGTTGTTGTTCTGAAGTTGAGGAATGATAGTTTGACAGTCCCTTGTGAAATAAAATTTCATTGTAACCTTCCCACTTGAAGTGGATGATCTTGTAAATGTTGTAATGGAAAGATGTGGTACAAATTTGCAAGTGAAATTTGAAATGTAAAAATTTATACTCTGTATTCAATTTAGAAAGAATGTGAAATAATCATACATGCTTGGTATCTTGTATTTTGTAATAAAATGGAAAGGAAGTTATAAGTTGTCATTTGGAATCAATAAATTAATGTGCTACTTTTCTCAAATTGCATTGTTGTATTTGAATCTAATTATTTCAATGTATTGGAATCTCTTCTTGAAAGAAGAAAATATGTATGAAGGATAGTGTAGAACTCTGTCTTTGAAATGTGAAGAAAAAAATTGGAAATCAGACTTTGCATTTTAGCTATTAAATGGTTTGTTTGAATCAACTAAATGTATTAGACTAGAAGGGAAGTGAATTTTCCATACTTGGAAGATGGAAAATGATAAATAAATCCTATACAAATTGACCTCTGTTTTATTTTTTTTAAACTGGCAAATACTTCCTCTAAAATGCACAGTTCGAACCTGCAAACAATAAATAACATTAAAACTTTAAAATCTAACATGTTATGATATAAATGAACTCAATTGGACTAAAACACTTAAGGAAAAATCCTTCAAACATTGCAAAATCAGGCTCAAACCGTTTTGCGGTCATTTTTCTCACAATAAACGAAATGTTCAAATTGTAATCAATCAGACAAATTGAATCTTAATCCCCTTAAATCCATCTAAGAACAATCCTCCATGTCTATTTGACATGTTGAGAGAGGAAGAAGATCAAATTGAATAAAATTCACAAGTTAAAATTTACCAGTTTGCTTTTAAAAATCTTGCATAAATTGTTTTCTTAAATTTAACCCCTTAAAATTTATGAAAATAAAAAATTAATGATTTCAATGCAAAGAGAACATCGAAAGATTTCTAGAAAGTCCTTGTTTGACAAAAACCAAGCTCTTTGTAAAAAGTTATGGCCTTCTGAAGTTTTCTTCCTTGGCGTTGAAATTTTTGGGAAAAATTTCCTTGGCGGGCCCGCGGCCCGAATTTTTCCTTTGGGACTTAGGAAAATTTTTGGGAAAATTTTCAAAATTTTCTCTCTTGGCCGTAGCCAATCAAAGGCTTCCATGTGGCACCATGAGGTGCTAGCGGTGGGACGGATCCCCTTTTTAACTTAGCACTTTCGAAAATTTTGGGAAAATTTTCCAAGTTTTCCCCCCACCGCGAATGACCAATCAAGGGATGCCACATGGCATCACAAGGCATCGGCAAAGCAGCGGGTTCCTTTTGTCCTTCACATCTCGAAATTTTTCCAAGTTTTCTCCACTGCTCCACCAGCCCACAGCCAATCAGGGGCTACCACGTGGCATCGCGAGGTGCCGGTGGAGGCGCGAGTCTCTATACCCTCTTAGCCCTTTGGGGTGCTAAGTCATTTTTCTCCCCACCACCCCACCTTCCCATGTTTGCTTAGGAGATGTCACTTGTCCTTTGTGGTCTCACGGGAGTGCGAGCGCAAAGATGACTTTTCACCTGGACGGAAAATTTGTAAATGTCTCCCGCCGCTCGCCTTTACTCGTTTTTCCCCGCGCTACCTTAGGGAGTGCCATGTGTCCTTTGCGGACCCGGGAGCGTGGGTGCAAATGTGATTTTTCCTTGCGCAGCTTTTTTCCAAGGTCTCCCATGGCCCACCAACTCGCCCTTTGGGCAAATTTTCACCCTCAGGCTGCGGCCCACTCTTTTGGGAAAAATTGACTCCCAAATCCCGTCGGCCCATAACTTGAAAAATATGAGGAGTTAGGAGGACTTATTTATATCATTGGAAAGGTGAGAAAATTTCCTATCCAATGGGAGTGATTTAGAAAATTTTTGAATGCATTAAGGGTGAAAAAATCAAGTTGAAACCTTACTCTTGTTAGAGAGTGGGTATGGAGTGGAATTTCCCTCTGAACCTAATTGAAACTTCTAACCCTAAATTTTGGACCTTATGACCTCTAATAATTATTAATAAAAGGAAAGTATACTCTAGTAGATTTGATTTGTTCCGAACTCATTAGTGACAATTTTGCCTTATAACATGATTGTAGACTCCTTTAAACAAAAAAAATTATTACATAATTTTCCTAACTAATCCTAAGTTGTTCTTGGGTCTCAAGTGGGTTGTTTTAACGAGCGTTACAATCATGTTCCTCTTGGGAACTTTTATCCCTCTCTTTTTCTTCATACTTTTTGGGTCCTTTTCACCTCTTGGTCACCTTTTAACACTTTGGGTGCTCCTTTAATTGTCAATTACGAAATTCAAACAAGGGAATCATATATATACTTAGTTACTTCTCTCAAACCAGGGCCAAGCACTATAACAATTATCTATCACCACCTAAGCTTACACAAAGGAACACGAGAACTACAATGTACATATCTAGCACATTCATACAAGAGACAAGGGATGCATTGGTTTGCTTACACTCTATACGGGAGATTTTATTCTATTCCATCACACACATTCTATATATTCTAGATAACCTAGATCTAGCATGTTATCATGATGTAACTTGAACAAGGGAAACCTAGGGCACGAGACATGAATGCACACACAGAGAGAAATACATGGAGTCTGAGATGTAGTGAAACACTCAGTTGTAAGTTCACTCTTCCGGTGACCGCCGAGGTCATTCTAAATCCCCATTCTACATCTTGTTATTAGATTTGATGTGGTTTGTGGGCATGTGCGAGATAGTCATTTGTTTTGCGAGTTACTGGTATGACCGAGACCTAACAACGAAACTGGCCCGAAGTGACAAAAAGCAACCAACAATAAAGACCTTATTACCAAAAAAGACCAGTGCCCAGGTTAGTCGTTAACACACAGGGTGCACGTGCCCTTCTATGGGTGCTTCTGTCATTTCATTCATGGGGTTATGAACCCTCATCAAACCTTAAAGACAATGTTTCTAGCCTTTTCTAGAAGATACACTGTCCTAAATGTAGACACCAAATTTGGGTCACACTCCCCTAGTCCCCTTGATTAATCAATGTAACACATTTAACTAATCATGACCCCTTTAACCCATATTAATATGAAACACTCACATCATTAATTAATTTAATTATTTTAATTAAGTTAATTTAATCCTCACACCTTCACCTCATCATTACACCTCACCTTAGACCCATTCCAGGGGGATTTAACTCATAGTGACCAAGTCATCACTCCCAGTGTTGAGTCATTACTTGACCTAACTAACTAAAACTTATTCCTAAACCTAAATGGACTTCTTCTAAGATCTTCATGTCTTCTCTAACATGAACTCTACTTCCCTAAGCAGGCCCAACAAGGAAAACACACAAAATCTGAGACGATTGGCCTATTTTTGGTAAATAAGACTATTTCACCCTAATCGATGCCGATTTATCCTCACCGACGGCGATTACCTAAATCATCATTGGTCCCTTTAAATTCAACTTTACAACCTTTTACCCGGGTTGGTCATTTCAATTTTTAGAGTTATATTGCAATAAAGTGAAGATCTTAAACCCATTACTTCATCCAAACAACGTCTACACACCACTAGAGAGAAGCACAACACAAGGATTCCCTTCCAGATCATTGGAGCATTGATGGGAACACACGGGTCATACTGCCACAGCATCGAACCAACTACCACCTCACCAATCAATCACCAACCTTCATCCAACCACGAGATCTTCATAGAAGCAAGTAAGTAATGTGATCTTAATCATTTATGATTCCTTCATTACAGATCTCTTTTCTTCCTTCAGTATTTTCATTTTCTACTGTTATCCAGATATCTCCATCTTCTCACCAATCCACTAACCTAGCCAGTTCAATCCCTTTCACCCTTTATGACCTATCCCTCAGTATTCCTAAGTCTTCTTAGTTATATTACAAACCTAACCATACCCTCCTCACTCTTTATGTAATCGAGAGAATCCCAAAAACTATTTTTATTAAGCTATTGCCAATTGCCCCTACCGATGTTGGTTTACCCTACCATCGCGGTGTAGTCCCCATACCGCATCAGGTCACCGTAAGCGATATCATTCTCTCTGTTTCATTTTATATTCTCATATCAATGCTTCCCACTCACCTAAAACCAACCCAGGACCTCAACCAATGAGCCTTAGAATCTTACGAACTTTGACATACATGTCGACTCTGAACAAACCCGGTTCTAATTAGATTTAGTGTTATTTTGATATCTAACATAAAATATAGTACATTGTGTGTATGAGGAACCTAAATCATTACATTGCAATAGGACTTATTTATTTCAATTGTTTATTCACATTGAATTTTTATTAAACAATGGATTGACAACCTCTCTAGGAATCACCACGCTTCTTGGATCCATCACACCCTAGGGATTCCATGGCCATATATTATTAAATATTCTTTTATGGTCATGTTTTGCATCTACAGGTAGTCCTTCCTAGACAAATAGGATTTCTCGATGATCAGCTTGGATAACGTCAACAATGTGTGCATTCTACATTCCACCTTCGCCTCACAAGTATTCCTCCTTAACCATTTACCTTCTATCTATTTTTTCTTAGAAAGCATAAAAATTATTGGTGAAAAATTTTGGCACACCCGATGGGACACATTTAGGGTTGTTTGCATTATTCATTCTTAAGGAATCATTAGGTGTTTATTTCTTTTTAAAATAAAGTTCACATTAAAATCTTCTCCCTTGGAAACATTCTTCTTCTCCTATTAATCTCAGTGAAACTTTTATTTTGGATTAAAAGAAAACTTCCTTTTATTTCGTATTGCATTAGTGAAATACATACTCTTGCGTATTCATTATTTATCTCATCCAATTTCATTGTGGATTTGGATTTTAAAATATTCACATCTCATTGTTGTATGTTGCATTCTAGCTCATCTAAATTGTGGGCAACCTATATGCTAGAAGTCATGCCCAGCTTGATTGTTGAAAAACTGAACCGTAGTTCACATTTTACACACTCTTTATACCAAATCACTGAAAACAAACTACACATTTCTTAAAAAACATCTTTCCTAGAAGAATCACAATGATCACATGACCGAGAGGATTAACAGTGGGCTCCAGCTAGTTTTCTTCTCGGCTAGTTATCATATCAAAGAAGGACCCCCACCCCAAATCTTACTCAAAACCAGCCATAGTTGTCATTTTTGTAGGGCACCTTTGGTAACCAAAAACTCTATTCTATTCACAAGTCAGTCCTAAATGGCATAAGCCACAACATAAAATTTACATCATAGGATTTTGTGTTTTCTAGCTTTTGCTTGATTTGTGTTTTGAGGTGTGAGTTCATTTTCTCCATTTTTCTCTCCCTACATACTCCACAATCATAGTTGGTGTATTCGATTGTTTTTTTGAGTCTCATAGGAGTAATCATTGTCATACTCGGTCTTTGAGTTGGTCTTTTCATTTGACCTAAATCACCAAAAAAATCACTTGTTCCATTTTTCTGATTTCACGATGTCGGTGTTGGTCCATGACCGCCATTGTTTTCATCATCTCACCACCATTGGTTCACTGACCATCATCAATTTTATGTTGTTTTTGTCATTTCTACCAAAGTAGCATTCAATCTATATTTCTTTTCTTTCTGTGACTTCCTCTTGTCACTTTACTATATCTTTGAGTCCTTGATATCACCTTCAGAGTCTAGTTCTACTTTTTCTTCATCATTTATTGCTAGATTTATAAATATTTCATTTATCCACAAGAATCGACATCGTTCTAGTTGATCAATGGAGGTTACCCCTTATACTGGCATTTGTTACCCCAACCAACGTCGGTCTCTATGTTCGATTTTTACAATCAGAATAAAAATCAAATCACACATTTTAAGCCCCTTTTTCTCTATTTCTTCTATGTTTTACGCATTATCAATGAATCTTAGAATAACTATTCTATCGGAAGTCACATGGTTTTGACTCGTAAACAAGCTAACGCTCTTGTGTTTCATGCTAGCCATTAGCCACTCCCACCTAGCCCATCACCCCCTTCAATCTCATCACCTATGGACCCCAATTAGGATCTTTCCATACCCACTAGTGATGAGGAGTTCGTGAGAATCCTTGATCACAACCCCCTTCTCTACAAAGTACTATCTCACTCATTCATCTACCCGTGATTCATCAGGGAAGCTTGTATATGGCATGCTTGTGTCCATTCCTCCTACCCTTGCACCCACTTTTGCATCAGCTACTACTAGCTTGGCCTTACCCTCTTCCACCTTACCACTTATGGTTTCCTATCTTGACCCTACATCATTGATATTTGTTACACCTATGGCATTTTCCTACCTTTGACGCCTATCACTCCTACGATTTCAACCATGCCTTTATTAACTACCTTGAGTGTAGGTCTATCTGCACCCGCCACCTCTCATATACCTATTGCATCTCAGCCACCATTGGTGTCACAAACTCCCACACTCCCTTCCAAAACATCATCCTCTCCATCCCACAAGTATCTTCCTCTAATTTCTATGAGAGTCTTTACGTCCACTCCACCTACCTACACTTATCACCAACAACCCCCTATTTCATCTACCACTTATTTAGGATACTTTCCATCTACATCTATTCCAACCTATGTTCCTTCCTCACAATTTTTGTACTCGACACCACCACATACTGGGATGTCACCCACGTCATACCCACCTCATCTACCCCCTTATACTGTAGGGGTGCCCAATCATCACAACCTACCAATGATATTATCAAAATGATGATGGACAAGATGCAAACATTAGAAGCATCTATCTCCAACTCACGTAACTCTCTGACATACGACAAGATTTGTAATGATCCCATTCACCCATCCATTCTAATTCATCCATACCCTCCCCATTGGGAAATTCCTAAATTCAACCAATTCAATAGCAAAGAAGACCCGCAATAGCACTTACATTCTTTTAAACATGTGTCGTATCTTATTTCTCATGATGACGCTTTGCTCTTGCAGACATCCTCAATGTCTTTGACATGACCGGATTTAGATTGGTATAGTTCTCTACCCAAGCATTCCATCTTTTCTTTTAATCAGGTAGCTCAGGGTTTTCTAGACCACTTTTCTATCAACATTGTTAAGAAGCTTACCATGACTTACTTGTACGTGAAACACCAATATGAAGATGAATCTATCGCAGATTTTTTTGGTCATTGGTGGATCCTAATCAACCAACTCACATTCTAACTGCCTCAAACTGATTTAATAGATTTGTTCACCGAGCTTGTGCTAGACACATCTCACCAACTCTCCAAGTTCAAACCTTCCACACATTTGACGAGGCATTCACCATGGCCCAGAAACTTGAAATTTGTGTCATTAAAGAGAAGAAGATACAATTATGTAACAAGAACATTGCATTTAAATTAAACGATACCTATTATTCTTCCAAACCATAAAATAATTATTCTAAAGCAAAAGGATCTACCAATGCAGTAGTTTTGAAAGTTGGCCCATCTCATCCATCCAACCAATCAAATCCTTCTTCCAATCTTTCTCATGTTCAGGCTTTTCAGTTCAAGCGAGAGAAACGAAAATATACTCCCATAGGAGAACCCTATTTTTAGTTTTAGAAAAACTTCTAAAATCTGAAGAAGGTTTTGATCCCTCTCCTCCTATGCCTATATGGTACAAAAAAATGATTACTGCAACTATCATCACGTTAGAGGTCATAACAATGGTAATTGTATAAATTTCAAAAATATCATCTAAGAAATATTAGATAATGGAGATCTCGTCTTGGATAACCCTAATGCACCGGCTAATTAGAGCCTTCACATATTCAAGAAGTCATTCCCAAATCACACCCCGTTGTCTAACCAAACCAAATAAACCTTGACCAATGATGGTAATGTTCGTGAGGTTCATGTTGTTTTCGACATCATATTAGCTCTTCCCGCTCAATTTTTCATACTCCATCTATCAAGGAGATTCGTGCACGAGCTCCTTCATCCACGAGAGGGACTGTTTCATCTACTCCTTTACCCATAGAGGAGTCTCACTTATCTTATCCTTCACCTACAAAGGATTCCACCACATCGGTCGATGTTGTTTCCCCACTCACCTCTCAACCCGATGAACAACCCATAAAACTTACTCTTCTACCCACATGAGAGTCTTTCTTACTTTCTTCTTCACCAAAAGATGAGCTTACCTCATCTAACTTGCCATCTCCCTACCCACGGGATCCATTAGCAGCATCCCTTCCTATTTGCGATAATTCTCCATTGGTTTTCAAGGATCCCGTTGATTTTCTCTCATCTCTTTTACCCACAAAGTCTAAATCCAACCATTTCCTGTTTCACGAGACATTTTTACAAGGATTACCAAATCAAAATCATCCCCTATATCGGTTTCATTCTCACATTTGGCCGACCACTTGGATTTTGTTGACAATTCCATACTTTAGGGACTTCTTCAACTACATGTCTCAACTCAAGTGTAAATGTTGTCTCACCGATACTTCCACGATCTATTCAAAGGTGTTTCGCATACAAGCCGAACCCACCATGCCCATGCCATTTGTAGTGGCTCCTTCTTCACCACCCTTACCCACACCTAAACTTTTACAAATAGCCAAACATTTTCCTATACTTTATAACGAAAACCTTACACGAACCTATACCTTTCTCCCCATCCGGACCCATTACCACATTAGGAGTCATGCCAACATCAATTCTAGTCCATCCTCTTGTCAAACTAGATTTAGCCATGTCCTCACTAGTCATCGCAAAGACTATTCCCCACCTAAGAAGAAGACCCAAACCCTTAGGCCGCATACACCGGCTTCACCAACTAACCCTATATCACCTTCACCACTTTCATCTATCCTAGGTCCCCACCCATCAACCTTGGCCAAGCAGCCTCCTACCCAAAGTAAACCAAAAGCACAATAACCCACCTCATCATGATCTTTTGTTACACCTAAATTACCTACACATCTTACGCCTTTGACATCACCTACATCCTTTCTACCTCCTATACATACACAACTTCCAGTATCCTCATCATTACCCTTGCCATTCCCTTCTCTTCAACTAGTCCCTTCCACATTTCCTCTTACTAGTACCTTCACCACACCTCCATTATCGCCCTTGCTAACCCATCCCTTTCCACCATCTTCCTTCCCTTATACATCATGCACATCTTCTTAAAATTTATCCAAGAAGGTGCAACTAAATCCCAAGAACCCACTACCTTCCGAGAGGTAGTTAAACCTACACCACCTTCAACAACTAGTTCACCTGCTACATCTTTACCCAAGAAGGTGCAACCAAAACCTACAACCTTACTATCAACCAAAAAGTGGTCAAAATTACTCAACCTATGATTCTACCTCCGGTAATGCCTCTCCCACCAAATTCCCCACACTTCCATCCGGACCCATGCTTACTTCACATTGTGATCCATTGGCAAGGTCTCACACCAACATCTTAGATAACCTTTTGGAAACCTCTTTCATCACATTGCCACTTTTTTAGACCTTACAACCCACTCAAACCTAAAATAGAAGGGTTTGATGATACCAAAAAAATTTCTTACCGTCATGTGCTAGGGAATAATGTGGAAAAATGTAAGGCTCTTAATAATATTCTTCTCCAAATATGTCCTCTCGAAGAAAACTTTGACAATCATGATATTTTAGATCGGGACCCTATTCCACCTGTACCCATCACCACACATCCTTGTCTCATACATATTTATCCACCTTCATATCCCCCTCCACAACCATTTAATCCTCCTCCAGTATTTGAGATCAATATGGTCCGCATAAAAGAGCTAGCCAAACCTCTCGCCAAAATGTCAATGTGTTACATTATTTTCAAAAACCAAGATATATGCCCCACCATATTTTTCCCATCCTATCACTACACCTACCACGACTCACTTTATCCTTTACCGTAGATCAATATGGTTCAAAGTACCACTCGAGCCCGAAGGAGAAAAGAAAGGAGAAAACAACCACTCATCTGTGACTCTTTTATCCAATATTCTATTTGCATTTACACCCAAAATCACCATCCGTGGACCTGCATACCCTATTTCTGATGGGGTTTCCCATCGTACAATGCTTAAATAATTACACTAGTCTCCTCTCAAAATTTCTTTGTATGACCTCGTCCAAACCTCTGAGTCACATCGTCAAGCCCTCATTGAGGTCCTGCAATCTATTGAGGTTATACCAAAAACCCTATGCCTATTACATCCATTATCACTCCTCACCATGTCGCCACTCTCACCACTTCATCCCCTTCCTCTGCTCCTACTACCACTCATCAAATATCCACTCTTAGTTTCTCTGATGATGAGATTGTACCTCTCCAATCGGATGATCCAGCCCCGCCCTATTTATTTCCGTCTACGTTGATAATATATGCATTCGACATGTTATGATTAATGGAGGTGCTAGTATCAACATCATTTCCTCCCATGCATACAACCAAATGTGCATCCCTACCAACTACATGCATAATAATCTGTTGAGTTGTGGAGCTCAATTACTTGATTTAGCATACAATGGTAACTTGCTAGAAAATACGAATGTCGTCATTGGTTAGGGGAACTGACATCACTCACCTAGGACCGGCATCGGTTATGTATGACCGAAATCGGTCGAGTAAAGGAGGAATCAATAGCGGTGAGGTCTAACTGTGTTAGTTGCCAATGCGAGGATGTTTTAATCAACTCTTGGGAATTAGATCTATTTTTAACATTAAAGTATTTCTATTGATTACAATTACATGACTAAGTGCCCTAAGTCTATAAACGACTATATAATCATAAAATATAGGGTTTAGAAGGAGAGAATTAACAAGAATTAGAAAGAACTTACAAAAGTTGGTGAGAGATAATTCTTGGTGATAAAGCAAAATCTTGAGGGAATGAAAGTACTGAACATCTAAGAGGTGTGGAAGATTGTAAATATTCATTGTATATCTTGTCAAAAATTTGGATAATAGATTGGCTTGTTTCTTGGTGGACGTAGCCCACACTAGGTGAACCATACTAAATCTGGTGTTGATTTATGTCTCTTGTTTTGTATATTTCTTCGAGTAGAATATTTTCTTTTATTTGCATGTATGCTTAGATGTGATATATTATCTATACAACCAAAGTGTGCTAACCCTAATAACTGGAATCATAGCTTTGTTTGAGGATTTTGTGTGTTAACAAATTTACTCACGAGAGGGTTTTTCGATTGAGTGGGAGCTACAAAGAATGGCGAAAGAAAATAAATACAAGGTAGAGAAATTTGACAGCCGAAATTATCAATTATGGAAGATGCAGATTGAGGATTATCTGTATCAAAGACATTTATATTTACCATTGGATGAGAAGTCTAGACCTACGAAGATGACTGATGAAGAATGGAAGATTCTTGATAGAAAGGCTTTGGGATCTATAAGATTGAGCCTAACATCGATCTGCGGCTTCCAATATTACGAAGTGGCTTCTACGGTAGAGTTAATGAAATCTCTTGCTAATTTATATGAAAAACCTAGTGCTTCAAATAAAGTTTATTTGATGAAGAAACTATTTAGTTCTAAGATTCATGATGGTGGATCGAAACTAGTCATTTGAATGATTTACGATCTATTGTAAATCGATTAAAATCGGTTGTTATACCTTTTGATGATGAAGTAAAAGAAATTTTATTCTTATGTTCTTTTCCCGATATTTGGGATAAGTTGGTAATAGTTGTTAGTAATACAATATCTGCTAATAATATTTTGAAGTTTTATGATGTGATTAGTATAATCTTGAATGAAAAAATTCGCGGAAGAGTACGAAGAATCATCATCTAGAAATTTTTGAATGTAGAAAGTAGGGGTAGGTAGAAGGAGAGATCCAAGAGTAAGAGTAATGGGAAATCAAATTCAACGGATGATAGATTTAAATCTAGAAGTAAGGGAATTACTTGTTGGAAATGTGGAAAGAAAGGACATACAAAGAAAGAGTGTTGGTAAAAGGATAAAGAGAACCAACAACCAGATAAAGGTAAAGAATAAAATCTTTCTACATCAGAGGTAATACAAGATGCTCTTATTCTTTCTTTAGATAGTAGAATTGAATCATGGGTTCTAGATTCAAGATCTTCTTTCCATGCAACCCCTAATAAGGGTTATTTCAAAAATTATGTCCAGGGCAATTTTGGGCATGTTTATTTGGGTGATGATGAACCTTGTATTATTACTGGTAAAGGAAAAGTTCATCTTAACTTATAAAATGAAAATACATGGGTATTAAAAGGCTGTGAGGCATGTGTCAAGCCTCACGAGTAATCTTATTTCTGCAAGAAAACTAGGTGAATCTGTTGCATGGTAACTTTTACAAGAGACTCTTGGAAAGTCACCAAGGGTTCTCTTATTATGGCAAGAGGTAAGAAGGTAGGATCATTATATTTATCTACCTATATTACTGATTCCTTTTCTAAATTACGTACTTCAAATTCGGATGCATGCATGTGGCATAATCGCTTGGGTCATATGAGTTAAAAAGGAATGTAGATCTTAAAGGCTAAGCGTAAGTTATCAGATTTCAAAGATTTAGATCTTGATTTCTACGAGCATTGTATCTTTGGAAAGCAAAAGAGAGTGAGGTTTCTCAAAGTTGGGGCAACTAAGAAGGAGCAAAAATGGAGCTTTTACACTCGGATGTGTGGGGACTAGCTCGGTAGCTTCTCATGGAGGATCCCAAAGATTATGTTACTATCATTGATGATGCTACAAGAAAGGTATGGGTTTATTGTATTAAACATAAATATGATGTTTATAAGACTTTAATAAGATGGAAAACCCTTGTTGATAATGAATCAAATTATAAGTTAAAGTGCCTTAGATCTGACAATGGTGGTGAATATTGTAGCAAGGATTTTAATTATTATTGTTCAGTGAATGGGATACGTAGAGAAAGAATGATTCCAAGAACACCACAGAGAATGGTGTTGCAGAAAGAATGAACAGGACAATCATGGAACGTGCTAGAAGTATGAGAATACATTCTAGATTGCCCTTACAGTTTTGGGTAGAAGTAGTTGATACAACGGTTTATTTGATTAACCGTGGGCCTTCAAGTTTACTAGATAGAGGAATACCATAGGAATATTGGACCGGAAAAGAGGTAGATATTTATTTTCTTAAAGTTTTTTTTTTTTCTTAGAATCTTCTATGCATGTTGATAAGGAAAATAGGAAAAAGTTGGATGCAAAATCCAAGAGATGGACTTTCATTGGTTATGGATCTAGTGATTTCAGATTCTATTTTTGGGATTTAGAGAATCCTAAAATTATTAGGAGTCATGATGTTAAATTGGAATGAAAAGATAATGTATAGGGATCAAATTGTGGTACCCAAGGATGAATCGGTTGAGAAGTTTATGAATGAAAATGAACTCTCAGATTTAAAAGAATTACCGACAGGGTTACACAATAATCGTGTCGATTGACCCCGATCAACACCGATTAGATGAACCGGTATCGATTCTGAGAGGATCCAAACCGACATCGGTTAGAAAAACCAATGTTGGTTAGAGGTGACCGATGTCGAGTCACTATCATATTTGGATAGGAATGTCCAGGAGGCCCAGATTGAGTCTCTAGTACCCCAAACTCCTGTGAGAAGGTCACAAAGGGTAAGTAAACCTCCAGAAAGATTTACACCTTCTCTATTTTATTTATTGTTAACTGATAATGGTGAACCAAAGAACTTTGAAGAAGCAATGCAAGATAAGACTCACATCCAGTGGGAGCATGGCATGGATGAGGAGATGGACTCTTTGGAATAGAACCAAACTTGGGATTTGGTTAAGTTGCTAGAAGGTAAGAGAACATTGTAGAACAAGTGGGTTTACAGGATCAAGGAAGAAGAGGGTGGATAGAAAAGGTACAAGGCAAGACTTATAGTAAAGGGATTTACACAGAAATTAGGTATTGAATTTGGTGAAATATTTTCTCCTGTTGTTAAGATGACTTCTATTCATATTGTATTGAGCTTAGTTGTAGTAGAAGATTTGCATTTAGAGAAACTAGATGTGAAGACAGATTTCCTTCATGGTGATTTGGATGAAGAAATTTATATGCAGCAGTTGCTTGGGTATGGAGTCAAGGGTAAGGAGAAATTAGTGTGCGAGGTTGAAAAAGAGCATTTATGGGCTCAAGCAAGCTCCAAGGCAATGGTACCTAAGATTTGATAGTTTTATGCATGAGCATGGTTACTTGAGATGTGAATCGACCATTGTGTTTATTTCTAGAAGCTTGAAAATAGAAGCTATATTATTTTGTTATGTATGTGGATGATATGTTTATTGTAGGATATAGTATGCAGGACATTGGTGAGCTTAAGGGAAAGCTAGCTCACACATTTTCTATGAAGGATTTAGGATCTACAAAAAAATCCTTGGCATGCAAATACATAGAGACAGGAAAAAAAAAGAAATTGTATTTGTCTCGGAAGCTTATATCAATAAGGTGTTAGAAATGTTCAAAATGCGAGAATGTGAAACTTGTTAGTACACCTATGGATGGAAAATTCAAATTAAGCAAAGATCGGTGTCCATCATCACATGAGGAGGTCAAATACATGACACGAGTGTCATATGCTTCAACAGTTGGAAGTCTCATGTATGTTATGGTTTGTACCAAACTAGACATTACACGTGTAGTGGGAGTTGTGAGTAGTTATGTGGCCAATCTAGTAAAGAGCATTGGAAAGTAGTCTAATAGATACTCGCTTATTTGAAAGGGACATTTAGCATATAGATATGCTAAGGAGGTTCGAATATTTCATTATGTGGCTATGTTGATTTGGATATGGCTTGAGATCTAGATGGTAGAAGGAGCACTCTGGATATATTTTCACAATACGTGTAACGGAAGTTAAATAGATTTCAAGATTACGCAGAAGGTTGTGGCTTTGTCTACTACAGAGGTAGAGTATGTTGTAGCTACAGAGACTAGCAAGGAGATGATATGGATGAGTAGGTTCATAGAAGAGTTAGGAAAGGAGCAAAGTGATTGTAAACTATTCAATGATAGTCAGAGTGTAATTCATTTGGCAAAGAACTCAGTGTTTCATTCAAGAACAAAACACATTCAGTTGAGGTATCACTTCATACGGTAGGTATTGGAGGATGGACAGTTGAATCTGGAAAAGATTCATATGAGAAAGAACCCTGTGGATATGTTAATGAAGCCATTAGCAAAGGATAAGTTGGATCTACACTCCACTTCGTTGGTCTTTGAGTTAAAGACTTGAAGAGGAAGAAAAAAAGCTAAAGAAGAATCTACAAATGACATTATACGGTATGGTGTAGTAATTAGTCTCCAAATGGGAGATTGTTGATTTGTGGAGCTCAATTACTTCAGTTTAGCATGTAATGGTAACTTGCTAGAAAATATAGTAACCTTCATCGGTTAGGGGTGAACCAACATCACTCACCCAGGGGTGGCATCGATCGTATGATCAACATCGATTAGACAAGGGAGGAACCGACAGTGGTTAGGTCTAACCAGCATCGGTTACCTGTGCGAGGATATTTTAATTAACTCTCGGGAATTAGATATATTTTTAGCATTAAATTATTTCTATTGATTGTAATTGCATGGCTAAGTTCCCTAAGTCTATAAACGACTACATAATCATAAAATCTAGGGTTTAGAAGGAGAGAATTGACAAGAATTAGAAAGAACTTGCAAAAGTTGGTGAGAGAGAATTCTTGGTGATGAAGCAAAATCTTGAGGGAAAGAAACTACTAAATATCTGAGAGGTGTGGAAGATTGTAAATCTTCATTGTATATCTTTTCAAAGATTTGGATAATAGATTGGCTTATTTCTTGGTAGGCGTAGCCCACACCGGGTGAACTACATTAAGTTTGGTGTTGATTTATGTCTCTTGTTTTGTATATTTCTTACGGTATAATATCTAATTTTATTTGCATGTATTCTTAGATCTGATATATTATCTCGTATAACCGATGTGCTAACCCCAACATAATCTAGTTATGTTGCATTCTTTTAATGATGTCATGACTTCCACCCTCGCACCATAATTCTCCACATTCATGTAGGCCCCATACAATTCCCCCAAATTATTATGTCTTAGAGGGGGAATTTCACTACAACATGTTGCTTGGCCAATCATGGATCCACGCCATGGGTTGTGTTCCTTCAACCTTACATGGTAAGTGCACGAAGTTGGGGGCCAAAGTGGACAAAAACCCAAAAATATCAAAACGTTATCATGTTTTAAATTCTAAGGTTTGGGATTTACTAAAGCATAATGTGTACGCGTTATGTCTACTATAAATAAAAAAGAGGTCCGAGCCTCTATCATTTTATCTTCCTAAAACATGAGTTTCAGAACTTAACCGTGCCCTCGTGATTTTTCATTCAATTTGGATCTCAAGCTCAAAGGATCATTTTTGGATCACCAAGAAGATCTGAATCGACAATGGCACCACAAAGAAGAGGTAGGCACAATTATTTTCTCAAAATTGCATTGAAATATGATAATTATAGATTAAAATTTGAATTGAATACATTTTTATTGTTATAGTTGGAGGTCGAGGGAATCAACCACAACCAAACCCTGTTATTCCTGTCATCCCTCCCAACACTCCCATAATTTCTCAACATCCCTAGGTAGTCAAGAAGATTTATCAGCCCACATAGTTGAAAACAAAATTGAAATTGAGAATTTAATCAAAATAATGAGGGATTCACGATCTACAAACCCCCACCACACCTCTCTTGCAAACATGTTGGAGGCATTACTTTCTCAAGTTAATGTGGAAATGGGGAAAATTGATTATTGGAAAACTTACAGAGAGGGTTGTAGGGTTTATTATTCCAACAAATTGTCATATGTGGATGTAAAGAAAAAATAAATTACAAAATACCTCATGTGTGCCTTATTCATGGACCCACGCACTAATTTTTCTATTCCATTGTTATGTAAATGGTTTCCCATCCATTGGTGCAATAATAATTTGATTAAAAATAATTTTTGGGACCGATGGTGGATGGTGTTTGATTTTCCACCTTGTAATAACAATGAGGTTCCATTATACTTTCTAAGGAAACTCTATTGCGAGTTTATCCTCAATGAGATCCCAAATTATTTTGATTTACGAGATTTCTAGGGCCGAGGAAAAGGATTTGCATAGGATCGACTAGGTGCACAACATGCACCTATTCAAAGAAGGTAGATTCCCCGCACAGAATCCCCCTCACCCTGAGATTGTCCCTCAAACAGTGAAGGAGACAATAGAGATTGATACACTCCACGTGCTTTAGGGGCTATCTAGCGACCCTTGTTTGACATACGAGGGATATTTCTGAGCCATATGCTCACGGAGGTACATAGAGTATTCCCTTAGGGAGTACTATCATGAGGCCACATCTTTGCTCGTCATGTGGTAGCATATGTTTGGGGCTCGAGGAGGACAATACTTTCATGCGTATATATTTTGGTGGAGTTGGTGCTAGGGGTGCACACGATAATGTCACTATGTCATATGTCCTTTTGAGTGAGACATTTGGATTACAGTCATTAGTGTCACCTTCACAAGTATTTGTTATATTTTATTATGTGTGTTACAAAAATTTTGGAGTACTTGATTTACTTATATATGTTAAATTTTTGAAATAATTGTATTTGTACATGTACATGCATTGATATTACAATGACGTGGGAGGTGCATCTTCATCCCGACCACATGTGGTGAGCACCATGCATACACATAAATTCACAGAGTTAATTCGAATGTGAATTATGTAAAATTTTCACATACATGAAAATATATATATATATATATATATATATATATATATATATATATATATAGTTTTGAAGGCCAATATATGTATGTTTTGTATGTCCATCTAACTCACGTGATACATGTTTGATAAATATGTTCACTTCACTAGACACCCCACCATCTCTGCAACAAGTAGAGAAAGGTGTCTCCGCTGTGATTTCATTTGTGCAACAACTCACTGAGGTATTCAAACAACATGTAAATTTTGTTAAATTTCTCGTGTAATTCATATTATGTTAAATTATATGTTAGTAATGTCTTTCATTGTAGAATTATTAAATTATGTTAATAATGTCCTTCATTGTGTATATGCAGGAGTTACCTGTGACAGGTAGCAACCCTGTTCATTTGATTCACAGGCGTGGCGGGGTAAAAACAATAGTTCTATATTGATAAAATTAGTTAAAATATTGTCATTTTGTACATACATGTACTTAGTTCTATTTTCGTTAATTCGATGTAAGATTTTTCGATCTTATGTGTATGTAGGAAAATTCAACCCTCCATTTTTACTTTGAGGGCACGGACTCCTCCATCTCATCGTCTTTGTACCCCTGTTCATACTCCAAGAGCTCCCGATGACTCATCTGAGCATGAGATGCAAAGTTGGCGTGATCAAAAACTTGCGGTAAGTTTGTGTATTTATGTAAACACTTTCATTCTAGCATGGTCTTAAATACATGTTGAAAACATATATAAATTAAGTTTTGACAAAAAAATATTGTTTGCATTCACGGGCTCATCTACGGGAGAGAGTATTCGGGGAAGAAGACTCGTAGCATGGGCTGGGCTTGGACGATCCAAAGACATCTCATAGATCTCCATCTTCATCTAAGGGAGGGCCTTCTTCGAGGAAGTCCAGGAGAGGGATATATTTTGATGATTAGGAAATATATATATGTCTTACATGACATTTTTGTATGGCTATGTGCATGACATTGTATGTATGCCTATATGGCATTTTAACTTGATGGTATATGACCTATTTGGGAATTTATATATTTATTATGCACATTAAAATACTATTTGAAACTTGATATTTTTTATGAGACCTTACATTTATGTGATTAATTTTGCATGAAACTAATATGATGTGCACGTGACAATATTTAAGACATTATGGATTATTTTTTCATTTATTGGTGATGTAAATGTACTAGCATTTTCAATGTATAATATGCATCAAACTTTGGAAATCAATATTTATATAATGTATGTATATAAAGAGTTACCTAATCTGAGTGATTATTCATTAAATTTATCAATGTGCATATGTGTATTTACCTTACTTGCATTTCTACTTGCTCATGGTCTCTTTGTATCGGTTCCTATCTTATCATCCACTTACTACATTCTTATATGATTCTTAGTCTTCTCCTGTTAAAACACCTAAGAGTTGTCACAATTTGATGCCTTTCATATGTTTATATTTTGAGAATTTCTCTCCATATACATTACTCCAATGCTTGAGAATGTCTCCAAATGCAATGACATTTTGATTCAGACACTCAATGATTCTTGATTGTCTAATCCTATCCAATTCGTGTTATTACCTTTAAATCTGTAGGCATTTCAAGTTATTTAGAAATCACATCACACCCTTCACTAGGCTTAATGACTACCCCTATCCTTTTAAAGGCGCTTTTGAAAGCATCCATGGGTTTATTATAGCATAAATTATCAATGAATGGAAGGTAACTAAGCCGTAGGTCAGCTGACTCCCATTCAGAACTAAACAAGAAATATTTACTAGGTGATTGATAACTCTCGTGTGTTCTTAGACATTCCCCTATCAAATTCATTCTTAAGCCAATCTAAATATTCAGGGATCTTAAGGGAATATGCCTGGACGAGGTAGCCCAAAGCATGGGGAGTGTAGGGAACCCAAAAAATCCTCCATTGGTGTTTACCTGGCCACCCCAACATGTTGGCATAGTTGGTTCAGCGTCAAGAGCTTCTGTTTGCAAAGTATTGCGTCTGGCAGCCTTACACTGACTCAGACTACAGTATTTCACATGTTTGCAAAGTATAGGATAGTGAGAGAACCAAATGGATATGGATTAAACTACGAGAGAATTTTGTAAAGGGCCCCAACATGGAGGTTTTGGTTATGGCGAGACATCTCTAGGTGCCACGAAGTCCAAGAAATCACTCGTCGAAGATAAAGTGTGTTTTGGTCTCAGGGATCTTAAGGGACTACACCCATACGAGTTAGCCCAAAATCATGGGGAGTGTAGGGAACCAAAAAATCCTCCAATAGCATTTACCTAGCCACCCCGACATGTTGGCATAGTTAGTTCGGTTCCAAGAGCTTTGGTTCACAAATTATTACATCGTGACCTTACACTAACTCGATCGCGGTATTTCGTGCATTTGTAAATAATAGGACAACGAGAGAACCGAATGGATATGAACAAAAATGTGAGAGGATTTTGGAGAGGGCTTTGACATGGAGGTTTAGGATCTCACGATATGTCTATAGGTACCATGGAGTCCGAGATATCACTGTCAAAAAATATAGCGTGTTTTGGTCTCGAGCTCTTAAGAGACTACGCCCGAACGAGGTAGCCCAAAAGAATGGGGAGCGTAGGGAGCCAAAAAAAAACCTCCACTAGCATTCACTAGGCCATCCAGACATGTTGGCATAGTTGTTTTGCACAAAGAGATTATGTTTGCAAAGTATTATGTCTGTAGCCTTACACCGACTCAAACCGTAGTATTTCTCGCGTTTGCAAATAATAGGACAGTGAGAAAATCAAATGGAGATGGAAAAAATTGCGAGAGGATTTCATAAAGGGCCTTGACATGGAGGTTTCGGATCTAACAATACATCTCTAGGTACCACGGAGTTTAGAAATCACATGTTAAAGATATAGCGTGTTTTGGTCTCAGGGCTCTTAAGAGACTACACCCGAACGAGGTAGCTGAAAGCATGGGGAGCATAAGGAACCAAAAAATCCTCAACTAGTGTTCACCGGCCATCTAGATGTGTTAGCTCGAGACGGTTTGGTCTCATGAGCTACCGTTTACAAAATATAACATCTCGGTAGCCTTACACTGACTCGAGGCGCAATATTTCGTGCCTTTACAAACAATAGGACGACAGGAGAACTGAATGGAGATGGAAAAAACTACAAGAGGATTTCGTAGAGGGATTTGACATGGAGTTTTTGGATCTGACGAGACGTCTCTAGGTGCTACTGAGTCTGTGAAATCACCCATTGAAGATATACTGTTTTGGTCTCGGGGTTCTTAAAGAAACTATGCTCAAACGAGATAGCTCAAAAGCACGGGGAGCATAGGGAACAAAAAAAATCCTCCACTAGCATTCACTAGGCTATCCAAACGTGTTGGTGTAGTTTTTTCGGTGCCAAGAGCTTCTGTTTGCAAAGTATTCTGTATGGCAGACCTTACACCGACTTGGACTATAGTATTTCACGCATTTGTAAACAATAACATAGCGAGAGAACCGAATTGAGATGGAAAAAACCATGAGATGTTTTCATAGAGGGCTTTGACATGGAGGTTTTGGATCTAACAAGACATCTCTAGGTTCCACAGAGTCTAAGAAATCACTCGTCAAAGATATAGCATGTTTTTGTCTCACGGCTCTTAAGAGACTATGCCCGAACAAGGTAGCCCAAAAGCACGGGGAGCATAGGGAACCAAAATAAAGCCTCCACTAGTATTCACCAACCCATCCAAATGTGTTGGCTCAGATGGTTTGGTCCCACAAGCTACCGTTTGTAAAATATAACATCTGGCAGCCTTACACTGACTTAAACTGCATTATTTTACACATTTGCAAACAATAGGACAGTGAGAGAACCAAATGGAGATGCACAAAACCACAAGAGAAGTTTGTAGAAGGATTTGACATGGAGCTTTTGGATCAGCGAGACATCTCTAGGTGCCACGGAGTTCGAGAAATCACCCGTCGAAGATATAGCGTGTTTTGGTCTTAGGGCTCTTAAAGAAACTACGCCGAACGAGGTAGCTTGAAAGCACGGGGAGTGTAAGGAACCAAAAAAACCTCCACAAGGATTCACCAAGCCATCCAAACATGTTGGCCCAAACGGTTCGGTCCTAAGAGCTTCCGTTTGCAAAGTATTGTGTGTGGCATCCTTACACTGACTCGTCACTGTAGTATTTCGCACGTTTATAAACAATAGGACAACAAGAGAACTGAATGGAGATGGAAAAAACCACGAGTGATTTTGTATAGGGCCACGATGTGGAGGTATTAAATCTAACAAGACATCTCTAGGTGCCATGGAGTCTGAGAAATCACCCATCAAATATATAGCGTGTTTTGGTCTCAAGGCTCTTAAGAGACTATGCCCGAATGAGGTAGCCGGAAAGCATAGGGAGCACAAGGAACCAAAAAAAATCCTCCACTAGATTTCACTAGGCCACCCCGGATGTGTTAGCCCAGGTGTTTTGGTCCCATAACCTAGCGTTTATAAAATATAACGTCTGGTAGCCTTACACCGACTCAGACTACAGTATTTCACTCATTTGCAAACAATAGGACAGTGAGAGAACTGAATGTAGATGGAAAAAACGTGACATAATTTTATAGAGGGCCCCAACATGGAGGTTTTGGATATGAAAATATGTCTCTAGGTGCCACGGAATCTGAGAAATCACCCATCAAAGATATAGCGTGTTTTGGTCTCAGGGATCTTAAGAGACTACGCCTGAACAAGGTAGCCCGAAATCACGGGGAGCGCAGGGAACCAAAAAAAAGCCTCCACTAGCATTTACCGGCCAATGAATGTGTTTTCCCAAATGGTTTGGTCCCAAGAACTACCGTTTATAAAATATAGCGTCTGCACCTTACACCGATCGAGGCTGTAATATTTCGTGTGTTTGCAAACAATAGAACAACGAGAGAACCAAATGGATATGGAAAAAACCACGAGAGGATTTTGTAGAGGGATTTGACATAGAGGTTTTGGATCTAACGAGACATCTCTAGGTGCCATGGAGTCCCAAAAATCACTTATAAAAAATATAGCATGTTTTGGTCTCGGGGATGTTAAGAGACCACGCTCGGATGAGGCAGCCCGGAAAGCATGGGGAGTGTAGGGAACCAAAACAAAGCCTCCACTAGTTTTTACCTTGCCTCCCCAACATGTTTGCATAGTTGGTTTGGTGCCAAGATCTTCCGTTTGTAAAGTATTGCGTCGCGGCGTTACACACTTTCAGTTGCGGTATTTCGCGCATTTACAAACAATAGGACAGCGAAAAAACCGAATGGAGATGGACAAAATTGCAAGAGGATTTCGTAGAGGGCTTCGGTATAGAGGTTTTTGATCGATGAGAAATATCTAGGTTCCATGGAGTCCGAGAAATCACTCGTCAAAGATATAACATGTTTTGGTCTCAGAGCTCTTAAAGCAACTATGCCCAAACGAGGTAGCCCGAAATCACGGGGAGCATAGGGAACCAAAATAAAGCCTCCAATAGAATTCACCATGCCATCTGGGCGTGTTAGCCTAGAAGTTTTGGTCCCAAGAGCTTTTGTTTGCTAAGTATTGTGTCCGGCATCCTTACACCGACTCAGGCTCGCGGTATTTCGTGCATTTGCAAACAATAGGACAATGAGAGAACTGAATGGAGATGGACAAAACCGTGAGAGGATTTTATAGAGGGCCCCGACATGGAGGTTTTGGATCTAATGAGACATCTCTAGGTGTCATGGAGTCTGATAAATCACATGTCAAAGATATAGCATTTTTGGTCTCAGGGCTCTTAAGGGACTATGCCCAGACGAGGTAGCCCGAAAGCATGGGGAGTGTAGGGTGCTTGTATGGTAGAAAAGTGACATACGAGCATGGGAATCAACAAGTATCCTTTCTTCCTACACTGATCTCTTGAGGTTGTGCCGAGACAACCTGTGGAAATTAAATATATGCAGATGTAGACAAACTAGTTGGGCAATCTTATATCCTCAACACGTAATAACGGGATTTGTGAGTCTAAGGTAAAGAAAACTCTGCTAACCTGAATAGGTGTAATGGATCGTTCAGATATAATAGCTGCTTGGAGGCTCCAATGAATGTTGAGCTCTGCCGAGATCCTATCTATTGGTTGTTGGATGCGTGGAAAGTGACCTATAGGTGCTTCGTGTATATTTCCAAACAAGGTCATGAAAGTGGTAGTGAGAGGTGTAGTGGATTTGTAGGAAACTATGGGCGGTTTTCTGGTCTAACCTAGAAAATATTAGCTTGATTGGCTTCTATGTTCAATACAAAAATTGTGTTATGATATCCGGTGGGAGTGGTGAGGATCTAAATACTAGCATACGTAAACTAGTGTCAATGTTTAACTGATTAGCAGGCCCGTTGGGTTGTGGGACTTGGGAACACAACCATGAGTTTGTGGTTGTTGTGGACCTTTTATGGTCATGTGGAGAATAAATCTCTTCTTCTGACTATCCAATAGTCATAAGCTTTTTCAGCTTCTATGTTTAATACCAGGAGTTGTGCGATCTTCTCAGAATACCTTATAGGTGTTCTAGCAACTTGTATACGTAAGCTGTGTCTATGTCAATGAGAAGGTCTCCTGTGTTTGGCTATGGAACTAATGAATCACAACCAAATGTTTGCTCTCTTTTTAGTTTCTTGTATGGTCATGTGGATATCCTATCAAGGCAATCTATAGTTGGGTTGATTTGACCAGAATTTGTATGCTTTTTCATCTTCAATATTTAATTCTCTCAATTTCTCACTAACTTCTTGTGGGTTTGTTGTTGTTCGAAAGACGTGAATTCTAAGACCTTGATCTATATCTGTTAATGTTGTGAAGATATTTGGCTGAGGTATTACCGGTTCGAATACATAATCCCTAGGATCTCTGGGTCCCGTAATTGTCATGCAAGAGATAACCAAACTTAATTGAAATAAGTAAACTAATTATGAAAATAAATCTACACTATGCTTATATTCTTTTTTTGTATTTTCAAAGATGTGAATTTGAATGAAATTTAAAGAGTGACTATTCTAATATATTCAAATAACAAACAATTAATATAATAACAAGATTAAAACAAGCAAGGTAGCCAGATGTAGCTATTTGCCTGTGCATTTGTGAATTGATCCTAAATATAAATAACTAACTAATTTAATTGAAAGACCTTCAATCTTACCTCAGAAGTGAGGAATAAATCACAGCTTCTTAGAAGCTATCATTCCCCACAGCTTCCCAGTAATATTGAAAGTAATCTTAACTGAAATAAAATGATTTGATATTCTATTTGATATATTGTAACTACAACTTTGACAATTCAAACCTTGGAGTTTACAGAACAGTGACAAATCTAGTTGTATTGTGACTTGTCCCCTCAGTGTGATCTCTTCGTTCCTTCATGTTCTTGTGAATCCATAAAAGTGGGAATGTGACAGTGGTAGCAGGAGAATATGTTTGAACAATGGCAGCTTGGACGTAAGCCAAACAAAATGCAAGTAGGAGAGGGATAGTGCAAGAGAACAGAGCTTGACTATGCGATTCCTAGCGGGATTGTTATAAGGATACAATATAAACACACCGAAATATCTAGGACCTATACTTCCTGTGACGAAACAACAACCTATAACTCTAAGAAGAATCAAGATTCAAATGAACATAATCTAGAACTAGAACTGTTTATGCTAAGACAGTTGTTTAGAGAAAAACAATGGAACAAGATGAAACTAGAGAGATCCAGTGATCTCTAAACCGAATCTGTGGAGCCTTGAACTAAGAGGCTGAGAGCTTTACAAAATCTAAACCTATTGAGACTTATTAAAGAACTTTCAAAACACACTGGATAATAAATCATAGAGGGAGAGGGGCCATTTGTTTGTAAACAAGCTTGGTATTTATAGCACTTTTATTTACCGAGGGTAAGATTGAATTGAACTCTTCTATTATAAAAAGATGAATTCTTATTTACCAGTTGGATAAAACTTAAATGCAAGCAAGAGTGGTTGAGAATTACAAGCACAAATTGTTTTTTTACATTGATGAAAGCGTTGGAAAGCGTTGGAAAGTTACTAATGCACACCTTTAGTTTGGTGGATGTAACTGAAACAAAACAACAACATAACACAAGAATACCATCGACTATGATAAGACGGATGATGACAAATCTGAAATATCAAAGTAAATTATAATATTAACATGAAATCGTTACAATCTCACCCATGAGGTACTTCAAGTGTTATTGACTTCACTTGCCTTTCACCAAGACTATGGGAGAAACTTTACAATTACACCTCTTAATGGCTTCTTCAACACACCTTTAAACTGATGGCTTCCTTCGCACACTTCCTACAATATTTCTCACTACTTCTTTCTATGCTAAATGAGGGGGTTAGCCTCTCTATTTATAGAACTTCCAGGCTTATCCATCTTATCTCTAAGATAGGATAAGAAATCCACTCTGACGAATCATATTCCATACCTTAACTCTTATCTGTACATGTAAGCTTATCTTTTAAGATAAGATAAACCTTATCATTTTACATGGGTTCCACATTTTTAGACTTTTTACAAATAAAATACACAAAATATTTATGACCTCACTCCTTGTCCTTATTACCAATATAATATTTCTAATTCCTAATCACGTAGACCCTACTTCTCTAATTACCCAAACTTTGACATTTTAACATTACCGACCACTTACGACAAATATTTACTTTTTACAACATTCCTATTGTACTTTGATCATACCGTACTCCACATTATCATGGCGGCACCGCACTGACGGCGCCGTTATCTTCTATCAGACGCTACTACTAATTATACTTAACAACATCCTATTCCTAATACATACATTAATGAAATAGAAATTACGGAGGAAAATTTTAGTGTCGACATCTTCCCCCTTCCTAGCTTCTACTCCGTCCCTGAGTAGACTATTCTGGTGCTTGGAAAATCTTCAACTTGTCGTGGTTGACCCATTTCGTAATGGGAGTGCCATCCAATTCCTCCAATTGGTACGTACCATTTTCATGCACAACTGCTATTTTGTAGGGCCCCATCCATTTTGGAAGAAATTTTCTCTGTTCTTTTTTTTGTATCTGGAATCATATACTAGAACCAAGTCATTCACATGAAATGGAGACCACCGGATCTTTTGATCAAAGTATTCCTTCTGCTTCATTTTCTTCTTATGGCTTGTATCCTTTGCTATTTCTCTCATTTCCTCCAGCAAATGAAGATGTACCAACCTTTCTTTTACTGAATCACTTTCATCCATCCTTTCATTTTTCATAACTCTCACAAAGGGGAATATCAAACTCAATAGAAGAATCGGATCAATGCCATAGGCCAACTGAAATGGGGAGTATCCTGTTGCTGACTTTGATGTTGCCCTATATGCCCACAATGCTGCATGAATCCTTTTATCCCATTTATGTACCTGCAAGGCTACATCTTTTGCTAGAATTTGACACAACACAAAATTTGTTCGTTCCACCTGTCCATTTGTGCTTGGCTTGTATGTTGTTGCCTTCCTGTGCTTAATAGAAAACTTATTGACTAGGGCTTCTACCACCTCATTAATGAAGTGGCTTCCTTGATCTGTTACAATTTCTAATGGGCAACCAAATCCGTGACAATGCGTTCATACATGAACCTTGCCACTTCATCCATGGAAGTTGTTTTCAATGGCCTAGCTTCAACCCACTTGGTTAAATAATCTGTGGCAACTACAATATACTTATTTTGGCGTGATGTAGTTGGAAGTGGACCTACAATGTCTATTCCCCACTTTTCAAAGGGACCAAGGGGAAGAATAGGACATAATGGAGCTGATGAAGTCTTACGGTTACCATGTGTTTGACAAATATCACATGTCTTACAATAATTATAACAATCTTTAAAAAGAGTGGGCCAGTGATAACCTGCATCCAAGATCCTTCTTGCTGTAAGTTGTCCAGAGAAGTGCCCTCCACATGTACCATTGTGGAATTCTTCTAGCAGCTCCTTCCTTGATCACGTCCAACTCGCCTCTTGACGGCTCCATCGTGTCCTATTCGAAATAATACTCCATGCAGTAATAGAATATGGACGATCGGCTTGAGTAATCTTTCTCTTAGTCTTTGCATTGGCACCATCAGGAAACTTGAATTCATTCAGATAATTCAAAATATCTATGTATTCACTAGGGATTGTGTCAAGGGATAACAATGTCGCATCGGGAAATCATCATCATCACAAGATGATCCTAAACCATCATAGGCTCGAGAGAGTGCATCCGCATTGACATGCTTCTTTCCCGGCCTATCTATAATATCAAATTCAAATTCTCAGTAGCAAAATTATCCATCTTGCTATCCTCCCCGATGGGTTAGGCTTATTTACAATATATTTTAGAGCCCGATGATCTATTACAACTAGAAATTTTTGCCCCTAGCAAGTAATTTCTAAACTTCTTTACAAAGAAAATGATAGCCAGAGCCTCTTTTTCAGCCATACATACAAGATAATTTACCTCAAGACTACTCATTTGTCTCGCTCCCCAAAGTAAATTGGATGTTCATTCCCATTTTCATCCTTTTGGCTCAAAGTACTTCCTAGTGCTATCTCGAGGCATCAATGTACACAATGAATGGCTTGCTCCAACTGGATTCTTCAAAACAGTGAAGACACCAGTGGCTTCCTTCATTGTCCAAAAGCTTCATGCGCCTTATTTCCCGGTTCATAAGTAACATCCTTCTTCAAGAATCAAGTTAGTGGTCAGTGCAATCTTTGAGAAATTCTTGATGAACCTTCTATAGTAACCCACATGGCCTAAAAATGATCTCAACTTACTTCTATTAAGAGGAAATGGTAAATCTTTGATTTTTGAAACTTTATCGATCGCACTAAATACCATCTCTCTGATACAACATGCCCTAACAAAACGCCTTTAACATCCAAAGACACACTTTGGAGGGTTTAGTGAGGCTTGTGCTTCATCTAACCTTTGAAATGTTGTCTCCATTTGGTGCAGGTGGTCCAACTTGCTCCCATAGATGCAAAAATCATCCAGAAATACTCTGATGAAGGTCCCAATGTAGGGTTCGAACACCCTATTCATCAAACGCTGGAATGTTGCTGGAGCATTACACAACCCAAAAGGCATAACTCTATAAGCAAACGTTCCCCAAGGAGTGGTGAACGTGGTCTTCAGCTGATCTTTCTCTGCTATACGAACTTGGTTGTAGCCGCTATATCCATCAAAGAAAACTATAAAGCACTCTGCCAGCCTACTTCGTCCAAGATCTGATCTGAAAATGGAAGAGGGTAATGATCCTTCTTTGTTGCCTTATTGAGCTTCCTGTAATCAACACAAATGCGTAGCTTCCCATTCTTTTTTATTGAGATCACAATGGGAGAAACCCATTCTGAATTCTCCACAACAAATATGAATCCTACATCAAGCAACTTATCTATTTCTTCTTTTACAGTCTTGGAAAAATTAGGATTCATTCTATATGGCATTTGCTTTATGGGCTTAACACCATCTACCAGCTCAATAGAATGTTCTACCCAACTTACTTGACGGAGTTCCTTGTAATCAAAAGTGAATAGGTGTATGTACCTTCGAAAGAGCTGGAGGTAGGATTCCTTCTCACTCTCCATCACAACGCATCACCAATCTTTATTTGTTGGAGACGATCATCAACTTCTTCTCAGATAATTTTATGGGGTCATGAGTTGGTGTGATTGGAAGGATATCCATGACTCAAACATCAACCTCACTTTCTTCATCTTCAAAGTGTCCACTTCACCGGTACTAGAGTAATCGAGGATGTCCAATCATCGCTTTCATCACTTGAATCCACAGTGTTCTCGCTTTATGATGTCGAGGATCACATTTATCTTCACCCTCTCTCTACCACGTCCAAGTGTCATGAAACCTTCATTCCAAAGAGTTTCTTGCATGATAACTCTCCTTAGCCATGGTCTTCCCAAAGAAGATTGGGTACGCAACAATACCATTTTTCATCACCCGAAAGTCTACCACACATACCACACCCATAACAGATATTGCCACATTTGAAACTACACCTTCTCGGTTTAGTTTTTCCTTTATTTAATGACCTTAACATAAGTGTCAAGGGCGATCAATTTTTAAACCCAACATATTCATTACGTACTCGGTCATTACATTAATCGCAAAGCACCTCCATCAACTAAGACATCATGAATTGAAATACCATTACATAATACCTCACCAGGAGCATAGGGATCCGCCTCGCCTCCAAAACAGGGACCTCAACCTCCTTCCTTCTTCGAGCATTGAGTCCACCTCGCAACTCCCGCCTCTTCTCTCGAAGACATAGCCAAGAGTTGACCATATGTAATATTTGCAGCCTTTTGGACAGATCTTCCAAGATGGAGTATGGTCCTTGCCCCGTGAAATCGTAAAATCCCGCACACCCAACTTTCTTCTCCTATGTTTCTTACTAGTTTCTTCTTTCATCTTCTTAGATCATTTCCATCTTGATTATCTTTTTCTTTCTTTCTTTTTGTTACAAACACATCTACTTCATTATTTCTGCTCTTATCTACTACATCAAAAGAATTCACAGTGTGCTTTTCCTTTATCATTATCTCCTTTACCGTATGTAGAAGCTCTATCTCGACAATTATACTTATAATGACCCTTTTATAACAACCATAACAAACAACTTCAAATATTTCTTTTTGACCTCTATCTCCTCCCCGAGAACTAAATTCCTTTCCTCAAGAAGATTAATAGTTAACTGACCCATCTTTTTGAGCAGATCTTCATACTCAGTAGATGTACTAGGAGAAATATTTGTGCTCACCGAGTGGTTGTGGATTCTGGACCAAAGGTGCTGGTGTAGGCTCTACTTTAGCAACAATTTCTTTGGGCTCCTCTTCCATGCTTTCTTCTTGCCTTCTTGCAATCTCCTTTGCTTGTTCAATGGTAGTTGGGCGGTCATACTTCACTCGTTGTCTGATCTCTAGCTTCATCCCAAGAATGAAGTGCTTACAGAGGAGATTATCCACGCCATTCATCAACCCATCCGCTAGTCCTTCCTTCCGGATCTGGGCATCGAGCTTCCTCCTTAGCTCTAGAACACGAGCATGATAATCCCTTATCTTCTCCTTCTCTCCTTGGGATAGCTTTGTGATCTCGATCATGAGATCTGCATATTTCGTTGTTCACCAAATTCTTCAAGAAAACTTTCAGTTAATAAATCCCATGAATTTTTCACATTATCACCTAGTGTTTCAAACCACCTAAGTGTTGAACCATCCAAAAAGGTAGGAAAAAATTCAGTCCATTGTTCCCTTCTTATAAGGCCATTACAAATACAAGATCGCTTAAACTCTTGAATGAAAGAAGAAGCATCTTCATTAGATTGAGCTGAAAAAACAAGAATCTTTCCCATTTTCAAAAGTAACCACCGTGAAATACCAACTCACAAGTACAATCAACAAGACTTATGTGCACAAATAATTGGAATCACTATACTAGAAAGTGACTTTACACCTTTCTACAGTAAAATAGAAATGACCACGGTAAACTATGGTAAAACTTGACTTACATGTAAAAAGTGACTTTACCGTGGTAAACACTATTCACTTTATCATGTAAAAAGTGAAGTTATCATGGTAAATACTATTCACGGTAAAAAGTGACTTTACATCGTGATAAATACTATTCACAAAAAAAATGACTTTATCATGGTAACTACTATTCATGGCAAAAATGACTTTACCATGGTAACTACTATGCACAAAAAAAACAAGGTTACCCTCCAATTGATTTTTGACTAAGTGGGAATATCTCTCCGTAAAATCCACCAACGAGGAATGGTCCCGCAACGGAACCAAAATGTCATCACCAATCCGCACTATGATAATTCTTCACCGAACTCCTCGTGCTATGATTATTTACTAATGCACAACCTTTAGTTTTGGATGTAATCTGAAACAAAACAACAACATAACACAAGAATACCATCGACTATGATAAGACTAATGATGACAAATCTGAAATATCAAAGTAAATTATAATATTAACATGAAATCATACAATCTCACCCATGAGGTACTTCAAGTGTTATTGACTTCACTTGCCTTTCACCAAGACTATGGGAGAAACTTTACAATTACACCTCTTAATGGCTTCTTCAACACACCTTTAAACTCGATGGCTTCCTTTCGCACACTTCCTACAATATTTCTCACTACTTCTTTCTATGCTAAATGAGGGGGTAGCCTCTCTATTTATAGAACTTCCAGCTTATCCATCTTATCTCTAAGATAGGATAAGAAATCCACTCGACGAATCATATTCCATACCTTAACTCTTATCTCGTACATGTAAGCTTATCTTCTAAGATAAGATAAACCTTATCATTTTACATGGGTTCCACATTTTTAGACTTTTTACAAATAAAATACACAAAATATTTATGACCTCACTCCTTGTCCTTATTACCAATATAATATTTCTAATTCCTAATCACGTAGACCCTACTTCTCTAATTACCCAAACTTTGACATTTTAACATTACCGACCACTTACGACAAATATTTACTTTTACAACATTCCTATTGTACTTTGACTCTACCGTACTCCACATTATCATGGCACCATCATCGACGGTGCCGTTATCTTCTATCGACGCTACTACTAATTATACTTAACAACATCATACATTAATGAAATAGAAATTACTATTACGAGATCATGATCATGCCTTTGAGAGCAAGAGATTGACCCACGAAGTTTTAGGTTAGTTTTCTCAATTCATTGTTTTTAAACCTAAAATATAAAAATGTTGAAATCTTTGTCTTGGGGGTTATTTTTGAAAATCTTAGTGTTAAATGAGTTTCTAGGGGCCCATAGGGTAGGGTTTTATTTTGCTCAAAATGGTGTATTTTGTTGTTTTTAAGCATTTTTAGGGCTTTAGGGCGCACTCCGAATCAAGCCAGGGACCATTTGCCACTGGACGAGTGACGGTCATGAGACCGCCACCCTATGATGGCAGCAGTCGCAAGACCACCACCCTTAGATGGCGGCGGTCACGAGAACCGCCGCTCTGCACAGGGTGGTGGTTTTGGACAGAAAGCAAAAAAAAGATGACTTAATTAATTGTTTTTACATTTTTGACATTTTTCTATGTTTTTGATGAGCTTATCTATTGGATTATGTTGCTAACTTTCTCTTTTATCTGTTTTGGGTGGATGCAGAAGGAGGAGTATATTCGGTGGAGTAGAGAGAGGGAGTGTGATTGGCTCCCAACAGTGTTAGACTTGCTGACTCAGATAGAGTGAGACAACATGTGCCTGCATTGTGGCTGGGTATTTTGAGGATTTCACAGGTTCCTCATGTTGCTCCTGCCAATCACATATTGTGTGACTTATTCTCATATTGGGATGTGGACTGGAATAATTTCTGGTTTCCAGGTGTTAGGGGTGAGTGGACTATCACCCTAGAGGACGTTTATCATATACTGGGGGTTCCGATTCTTGGGAGGTGGCTATCTCTTAAGACAACAAGATCCAAGTCTCAGATGGTTCAGTGGGCTACTTATATGGGAGATGATGTTGTCTCCTTTGGCTCGAAGAAGGGGGTGAAGGTCTAATCTATTACTGCTTCTCCTATCCCCATCATCCGTAAGGCTATTATGGGTATCTTGGCCTCATAGTTGATTGGGGATAAGGGAGGAGATACTCTGCTATACTATTGGGCTCCCATTATTACATAGATTGAGGCTCATGGCCATACTTATGCTTGGGGAGCAGACATTCTTGGGACCACATACCATGACTTATACAGGGTGGTCAGGTTATAGGGGTAGTCTTTGAGTCATCCTACTCTAGTTATGAGTTGGGTGTATGAGTGTATCGTCCCCTATGGGAGGGGTGTACTAGTAGAGGATCTAGGGGTTGTTAGAGTAGTGAGGTGGATGGGGATGTCAGTACTTAAGATGCCACATTAGCCAGTGGCTTCACTGACTACTGCAGATATGGAGGCCACTCCTTATCAAGCCATGGTGGGAGTATGGGGAGAGGAGACACATACATTGATTTCCTACTCTACTACAGGTCAGTTAGTAGACAAGATAGAGAGGGTGGAGGTCCACCCATTTGATCAAGTCCCTTAGCAGTTTGGCCTCCCCTATGTTGATATGCTTCCTCCAAGAGGGCATATACAAGACTATTTTTGATGCCCGGGAGTTCTCTTGAGTGTTGGGAAGGTACACATTGAGTGTTGGGAAGGTGTGCGTACCGTAGAGAGAGATCAGACCGATTGTGAAGAGCTCCTTTTTGTCTGGGAAGGACTACCTGTAAATAAGAATGCAAGACCACCAGATTTTAGTTAGACAATAAGTGAGGGAACTGCCTTGGGCCCAGGAAATATTAGACTTCCTTTCGAAGGTGGTCAGTTCCCTTTTAATACAAATTGATGCAAATGATAATAAAGAAGCTATTGCAAACTCACGATTTAGGTATCTCATTACTAAAAGCAATAGAGACTAAACTACCAATAATAGAATGTCATGTTGTTTGTTTGGTCACTGGTTATTGATATGTTCAGATCAAGTTACAGGGATAGACCAGGCTGGACATGAGATTGTTTTGAGGTGAATAGGTGAAAGGTTGGTTTTGGTATAAGTCACAGTGACCGATGCCGTCACTGGATAACCGATCGCGGTTATAAAACCGGTACTAGTAGGGAATAACCGATATCGGTAGGGGCAGTGATTTAGGGATTTTTAAATGGAGGTTGGTGTAAGGTGGTTATGAGGTTTGGAAGGTTGGTAGATGGTTGAGGGGAGTAGTAGGGTGATAGAGAAGACTCAAAGAGTGAGAGAGCTGTCTTTGGGGCAATATAGAGATGGATGACCGAAGGTTAGGTGCAGGTTGTTGCCGGGTAGTAGATCCAGGAGTGAGCTTATAATCCCTATGAATTAAAAGTTCACAAAGTAGTGTCTAGAAGCATACAAGGTGATAAAAGAGACTACTTACTAGTTTCTGATGTGGATGCAGGTCCAAAGAATGCAGTGGCAAAGGCAAGGCAAGGCTCAGTTGGGATGATCCAACAATCAGAAGTGATCTGATGAAGCTATCCTCCGACTCTCCCAATGTTTGGATGAGTGTGACAATGCTCTAGTTGCTCAGTTACAGTCTTGGGCTCGATACTCCTCTTTGCAAACTCTTCTCTCTCCTTCACTTGTCTCTCTCTTGCAAATGAATTCGAAATCCCATCATTTTGGTTGGGGAGGTCATTTACAGGGAACCGATGGTGGTTACGTAACCGACGCCGGTCGAGTAGGGACCGATGTCGGTTAGGTCAAAGTTGGCTATTTTTAGTAAAATAGCCAACTTTCCCTCCTTTTCTCCCGAGGGATCAGTTATGGGCTTGGTCAAGTCATTATTAGGTTCATGTTTTGATGCGGGTGAGGGGTGATGAGTCATGGGTGTGGGTCTGGACCAAGTCATAGGTCTTAATTAGGTTAGTTTAGGGTTAGGGCTAGGTCATAGTGAGGTGGCGAGGTGAGGTGGCAGGGTTGGAGATGTGGATTTATTAATTATAAGGTAATTAATAAATAATTAAGTGTGTAAGGTTTAGGTGGTGAGGTAGGGTTAGGTTGTGGGATGAGATACGGGGTACAGGGCATCGTAAGACCCAAATTTGGTGTCTACATTTTCCCCTTGTTGTCGTGTAGCTTGTCTTGTAAAGCTGCACTGACAATAATAAAAAGTGGTTGCCCTAGTTAAGGGTATAGGTAATCCCCCTCAAATCTATCACAGATTGAGGCGACATGAAATCAGGGATAGGGTTGATAAAGGGTGAATGATGATGAGATGATGGTAAGATGGTGGGGTAAGTTCAAGGAAGCCGACACACGTTGAAATGCAGTAGTGCGACCAGGGTACATGATTTGAAGAGAAAACAAGCAATTCATAGGCAAAGGTCGATAGTTTATCCAAACAAGGTTGATATAATCCTGGTATCCAAGGCATAGGAAGTAGCTCCAGGGGATAATAATAAGGTACCGAACATTTAGGCATGTTCAAGTAAAGACTAAATGGTTGGTTTGGTTGAGATAAACGTCACGGTCTCGGTTTAGGCAAAGTTGGTCAGCTGATCAATTCAAGTATCCTAGTCATGCTAAAACACAAACAGGTGAGCTCGATTGAACAAACAACTACATGATGGGTGGATAGAATCATAATTTGCGGGCCTCGGTCGAGGTACTTAATTGGTGTGGCCTTGGTTGGGCCGATTGGTCAGGTCGGCCTTCAGGGCTTGGTCGCGCCTTGGTCGGGCCGATTGGTCGTCGCGCCTCGGGTCGGGCCGATTGGTTGGTCGCGCCTTGGGCCGATGATTGATTGATTACGCCTCTGGTCGGGCCGATTGGTCGGTTACGCCTTGGGTCGGGCCGATTGATTGATCACGCCTTGATCGGCCGATTGGGTCGCGGCCTTGGTCGCCGATTGGCCGGTCGGCGGGCCTTGGTCGGGGCGATTGGTTCGCCTCGGCCGCCGATTGGTTGGTTGCGCCTTGGGTCGGGCCGATTGGTTGGTTGCGCCTTGGTCGGTCGGGCCGATTGCCCTTGGTCGGGCGATTGGTGGTTGCGCCTGGTCCCGATTGGTAGGTCGGCCTTGGTCGTCGGGTCAGCCGATTGGTTGGTTACGGCCTGGGTTGGGCCGATCAGTTGGGCCGATTGGGCCTGCGGGCCTTGGGTGGTTGCTTGCCGGGTCGGGCCGCCAAGTCAGCCTCGGGTCGGGCCGATTGGTGGTCGCCCTTGAGTCGGGCGATTGGTTGGTCGGCCCTGGTCGGGCCGATTGATTCAATGAATTCAAAATAAGGCTATTTAGCAAAGCCGGGGTAGGCGATGTGGTGAAAAATGGAGATTGGTGGATAAGGGCAGGAGTTAGGTAAACTAGGCAGGTAACCGATATCGGTTAGTGGTGACCGGTATCGGTTAGGAGACCGATATCGGTCTTCTAGGGCACGACCTAACCGATATCGGTTAGAGGTCAAAACCTATAAAAAGAAAAAATACGGCATGTCATTTTCACATTGTGAAATTGAGTGCCAAATTTTTCTTGTTTGAGTTTTGAAGTGATTGGGTCATGTATTTGGGCTGAGTTGGCACTAGTTGAGTGGGGGAGTGAGTTATTGGTAGGCCCCAGAGATCGGGAGGCAGAGTTTGATTGGTTGAGGACCCTGCTGAGGAGATTTGGAGCTATGGCACAACCTGGAGGAGCAGGAGGTGCTGGAGGTGCTGGAGGAGCTGGACCACCACCACCTATCCCACCACGATGACGTGTAGTCATACCGGTAGGCTCTGAATCCCTATATCTATCAATTTTATGAATTTATCTGGGATTTGGATATTGGGGTAGGAATCCAAAATTTGATAAAATAATGAAGAAATGAAGGTAAACAAGAAATGGATTGGGTAGATATGTTAGGTAGGCCAAAACGCCGTCAGGTGGGTAAGTTTTTAGGCAATTGTGTTAAAATGGGTAAAAATAGGAAAAAAGGGGGGATTTGGGGGCCGCTTTGTTCGGCCCTCGAAACCCCACAAAAAGGACCGATGTCGGTCACTAGTCGACCGACACGGCATGGTCATAGGTCTAGTAATTGTGTAGATTAGCAGGTACAGAGACCGGCATCGGTCATGTGTCGACCGACGTCGGTTCATAAAATTTGGGACATAGACTGCGGGTGGGGGACCGATGGCGGTCGAGGGTGACCGATACCGGTCACCATGGGTAGGAGGTAGGGTTGTAAAATTGTTTTTTTGGGTGTTGTTTTGGGCGGGTAGGATAGATTATAGGGTTGAGGGGGGAGAAGGATTTATAGATATATAGGGAAGAAGGGGGAAAAAGATTTATAGATGTATAGGGTAAGATAGGTGGGTGTAGATGTGTTTATAGAGTTGGGTTGTGATTGGGTGGGTGAGTGAGTATAGAGGGTTAAGGTAGTTGTTTTGTGAAGGGTAGGCCTGACGGAGTGGGTTGTTTTTGCAGCACGCCAGCAGTTGACCATGCGAGATCGGATGCCACCTCTACTGGAGCGGATGCGGCCACATGTGACCGCAACAGCAGGCAAGTAGTTATGCGGGAGGTTGGACTCATGGAGTCCAGAGGTATAGGGCTATGGATAGGACCACACCTATGGTTGCCCTCATCGAGAGATGGGATCCGAAACCAATGCCTTTCATCTCCCTACTGGAGAGATGATAGTCACCCTAGAGGATGTGTATCGCATCCTGAGACTACCGATCATCGGTGAGGAGGTGTTCTAGGTGGATGCTGAGACAACGATGGATAACATCCTCAGTATTCACGGGGATGCAGCCCCATTGATTACGTATCATAGTGCGAGCATCTGCTACGGCGATATGTATCATGCTCATCGACAGGAGACACGGCTTGCCATGCTGATGATGATCGGTATCACCTGCTTCACCCTCCCTGACTCAGAGGGAGGCCGCTTCCCACGGGCTCTGATGGGAGTGTTACATGAGATGGTGGAGGAGCACACCTGCTACGCATGGGCACCAGTGTATCTGGTGCAGCTATACAGAGAGCTCTGGGGCTATCGCCGTATGAGGTGATTCGTATATGTTCGACATTCTTGTTACACTACTGGGCCTACGAGCATATCATGTGTTTATGACCAGTAGGGTTGCCCTAGTAGCCAGGGCCACAGGTAGTTTATAGATATGGGTTTCAGAGGTGGTTGGGGGTCGTGGGCCAGCCACGAGTAGTTATCGCAGGGTGGATGTCACTTATTACAGGCATATGTTAGAGGGCCTGACTACATTAGATATTATATGGAGGCCATACAGAGGCCATCAGCCCCGGGGGAGCCCGAGCACAGCTACGATGGATCCAGTACATCTTCTGGATATCTGGACGGAGACCCGGGGAGTACGAGAGGATTCCTCTAGAGAGGGTACGACGACAGCTGGGATTACAGCAGGATGAGCCACCTCCCTTCCCACAGTATCGAGGGAGGATGTAGAGGCACCACTACCTCTACCACAGCCATTTGACCCAGTCTGGGTAGCAGAGAGACCGAAAGATGATACAGTGGACGACGCCGGAGTTACAGGCTCATTTTTGGTTTGGTGGGTAGGGCAGAGGGCGGCCATGAGAGCACAACCAGCAAAGACAAATGATTTGGGCAATGTTACAAAAGAGAGAGGGACCATCTCTCGGGTCAAAGTGCAATATTATGGGTAGCTTGCACTGCACACACACAGATCGGGTGTTACAGGGGGGGCTGCCCAGCACAGTACGCACAGCACAGTAGCAGCAGCAGGCACACAGCACACAGTGCAGTGCACAACCTCAGTCCCCGTTCAGCTCCGATGGCAGCTCCACCGCCACCACAGGTATAGGCTCAGGGTCAGGGTGTACAGGCAGGCAGGCCCACTTCTATTAGGAGCCGGGGACCAGCCCCACCAGCCATGGTGGCACGGGCCCGGTACATGGAGGCGAGAGCGGAGGCCCATTACTATCAGGACGTACTAGATGGTACCGGTGTAGATTATCAGCCATATGCGGCTCATAGAGCCGAGACTTCCCGAGTCACAGGTCACAGGGGGCCGTGCAGCCACAGCCGGTGGGTCAGTGATGGGTAGGGCTGAGATCCGAGACCGGCCAGCTGAGGGACGAGCCGAGGGAGGGGGAGAGAGCTGAGTCACCCCAGGAGCGGAGATGTTTTTGGATAGTTGATTTTTTTATAGAGACACCGGTCTGCGAACCGAGTGTGCATATAGAGGCCTGCGTGCCCACATAGGATTTATGTATTCATTTTTGTTGTATATACCGGCCTGCGAGCCGAGTACATTTTGTATAGTTGATACCGGCCTACGAGCCGAGTATATTTTTGACATGAGAGACCGGCCTGCGAGCCGAGTTGAGAGTTTGACAGAGACAACGGCCTGCATGCCGACTTTGTATTTGGGATCACAGAGGCCCCATGCAGGGTAATTTGTATATTTTGACATTGATTTGATGATATATAGATGATGAGTTTGATCCATATGGTGTGTATAATTGTTGATTTGATGCATATATTATAATGTTTCATGTGTTTTGTCGATGGTATTGGAATTTGATGTATATAGATGACGTTGATGATGTTTTGATTATATGCATATGTGTTGAAATGTTGATGGTATTATGATGATGGATGTTGATAATGATGTCATTATGCAGGGAAAAGAGGCGGCACCCCAAAAATTTGCAAAAACAAAGAAAAGGCCTAGGTATAAGCAAAAGGAGACAGTTGACCGATATCGGTTAGCTAACCGATGTCGGTCGCTATCTGACCGATACCGGTTAGGTAACCGACATCGGTTATGTTAAAACGAGCTTTTCTAAAAATAGAAAAGCTTGGGAGGCAACTTAAATTCTTATTTTTAGAGTCATGCAACATGTTAAATATGAGGATGCGAGGTTATTGACGTCCATACAGGGTAGTTGCATGGGAGAATTGAGTGATAAGGAGGAAAGAGACAGGTAAAGTGATCATGGGCTTGGATTAAGAAGGTGTAAAGGCAAGTTATAGTGAAGAGTCTGGTGAACATGGCTGAACAAGGAGAAGCATCCAGTGGGCAGAGAGGAGAGAGAAGACAGGTTCCACCTCAAGCTGACTGCATCCCAAGAGGTATAAGTTTTGGTTGGAATGAGATTTTGCATGCTTATAAATAGGATGTGGTAAGGTAAGTGGGTAGAAAGGTGATAGGCAAGGGTTTGGGATGGGGTGAGTGTTATAGGGTAGGTAATCAGGTGTTTTAGATATGTTTGTAGGTACAGAGAGGGGTAAACCAACATGAATAAGTTATCATAGGTGGTGTTTTTGAGCAGGATGGATAGTATTGACAGTGACCGATATCGGTTTAGGCCTAACCGGTATCGGTTAGGTAACCGATATCGCCATTATTATGTAAAAGTTAGATTCCGATAAAAACACTTGGGGATTCATTTGCTTGTTTTTGTTGTTCATTGGTTTGATGTGTGCAGCAGAGGCAAGGTTGATGATGAATGATAGGGTACCAACTTTGTTGTCACGGGTCCGAGCGATGTAACACCAGCGGAGTGGGCATTAATAAACCATGTGGGGTTAAGCAGAATCCACTATTATTCACGAATCACACGCAATCATGCTATGTTGCAGGCACTGATTGAGAGATGGAATCCAGAAAAGAATACCTTCCATCTGCCAACAGGGGAAATGACAGTGACGTTAGAAGATGTGTTTCAAATTTTGAGACTTCCAATTACAGGAAGACCAGTGTATCAGGTAGGGCCTAACGCGGCGTGGGCAGCGATAATAACAGTATTTGGTCCAGCTACACGAGATTTGACACAGCGAGGCATGACATTTACTTATGGTATAATGTTTACAGCACACCCTGAGGCAACAAGGTTGGCCGTGGTATGGTATTAATGATAGCGGTGGGGTATTATGCATTACCTAGAGCGATGGGGGAAGATTTCCAAAATCATTGATGTGTATTATTCGTGAGATGATAGAAGGTAGCGTTACTTTTGCATGGGCACCCGCATATCTGGGAGCTATACAGGGGTTTATGGGCATGCAGGTGAAATCACAGGACTACACTAGATTGTGCATACTTATTACATTGTTGGGCCTATGAGCACATTGTGTGTGTGTGACCAATAGGCCGACCAATCCAGGCAAGGAGAGACAGGAGTGCAGAGGTTGGGATTCAGTGATGGGTCCAGACAGAGCAAGAGGCAAGAGCCGAGACCGTGATAGATAACGCCGAGTATTATAGGTAGAAGTTGGAGATGATGACGATTGCGGATATCCGTTGGAGGCCTTATGGGAACTACATGGTGACGGTGAACATAGCCGAGGATTTGAGGGGTGTAGAGCGAGTGAGGTGGATCGCAGGACACAGCCAGGGAGTACGAGAGGATTCCTCTAGATCACGTGCGACGACAATTTGGATTTGTTCAGGATATACCCATGGATCATAGACCATATAGAAGGATCGACGCCGAGGCACCATTCTCACCTCCACGGCCAACTCTTCCAGAAGGACCAGAAGAGATAGCAGCTGATCGCAGGGTAATGGATGCAGGAGCGACAGAGTCTTATAGATTATGGTGGGCAGAGCTGCAAAGTACACACGAGAGGGCCGATCATCCCGACATAGTTGTGATTACCACGGAGAGAGACCACCTGTAGGGTTTAGTTCACCAGCTTCAAACACAGGTGAACGAGACCACGGATTGTTAGAGGCTTCGCAGTCTCGAGTGGAGAGACTAGAGGCAAGAGTCCTCCACGCGAGAGGGCATATTCATATGTTACAGGAGAGATTGGTGGATCAGTGGGAGGAACCAATAGCAGTGGTACCTTTGAGTATGGAGAGGCCAGGTGAGCGGCATCGATGATCACCATCACTACCTAGGTTCGGGACGAGGCGCGGGGTCTAAGTGAGTTTCATACATAGGGGTAGAAGAATAAATAAGGATTCCGACCTGCACGTCGATGATAGAGAAGATGTATTTGTTTAACATCTAAATAAAATGGAATATGTATGTTGATTTGAGTTTGTGATAATTATAAGAATATTTGTGTTTTGAATGTTTGGATTGATAAAGGATCAAGGTGAGTGTTATCAATAAAAATACGTGAAAATATTTATATTTTTAAAGAAAACACAACACATGATAGGTTATGGTAGGGGATGGTCGAGCTAACCTTGGGAGACCCCATGTCTCCTAAGTGCTGCCTACATAGCCCATTGCACAAAAGCAAGGAGGGGCCTCGACCGATGTAGTTCTCCTCAGACCAGGAGAGGTGAATTCAGGCAATTTGGTTGTGGTTAGGCAATTTGTTGGTTGGTAAAAGTTTGATGTTGGTAGAGTAATGTTGTTGGTGTTGGTGTGGGTATAGGTGAAGTGAGGGTTAGCTTACCCAAGCATAGGAAACCATGTCCTAATTAAGGTCAACACACAATCCTAGATTCGGGTAAAAGAGGCAAAAGTGTCCCATAGTTGGAAAGAGCTAAACAAACCACGTATTATCGTAGGATGAGCTTGAATCCCTAGGTACCTTGCATAGGTGAGAAGTCGATAGGTGAAAAGAGTTGTATAATCACAATATATCGATATACGCACGTCCCTTGAGTTTTGTTATTTTGAAGAATGGTGAGGTGAGGTGGATGGTATAGCTGGGGCGCAGAGAACTTGTTATAAGGTGATTATTCTGACGGAAGAGAACCAAACCAAAATAGACAAGTCCATGACTCAAAAGTACTTTTGAATACTACTTTTATTTTTCTGGATATAGACTGATCGATGCGGGAAGTCTATATGGGATATGCATTTTGTTGTTCTTGAGGTCTTCACGAAGCTGATCAATGCGAGAAGCTTCTGATAGAGGCTGACTTTGTATAGTTGTCCTTCGAGGGAGCAGTCTACTTATAGTAGCAGATGCAGCATTACACATAGCTGTCCTTCGAGGGAGCAGTCTAGTTATAGTAGCAGATGCGGCTTTGCACATAGCTGTCCTTCGAGGGAGCAGTCTAGTTTATAGCTTAGAGGTCTAGATGTCTGTTTGACATGAAGCATCTAGTTTTGCAGGAAGTTTGACTCAAGAATATCCTAGAATTGTATAATTGAGAACTTGTTATTTTGATACTTTTAAGTCATGGACCAGACTAAAAAGGAGAAGGCATCTTTAAGAGGAGGTGATGATCAAACCACGTGGGTTTGATTTTACTTTGAGATGCACAAAAAAAAGGTGTATGAGGTGGTAAATGAGCTCAAGGGACGAGCGCAAGGTAGATAAGAAGTGATGTAACACTAAATTCAATAGTAGAATGGTCGAGATGCAAGGCATTAAGGGGTTCAGGCTCAGGTTTACCATTAAGCGAAGCTAAATGATAAGTACCTGATCCATAAGTGTGAGTGATAATGTAAGGCCCAATCCAATTAGGAGCAAATTTTCCACGTTTGCTCTTTTCTAGTTTGGTTACATGTTGATTCTCTTTGAGGACAAGATCACCAATTTTAAAGGTACGCTCATGAATTCACTTATCATAAGCACGCTTGATGCACTTTTGATAAATTTGAAGGTGGTCAAGAGTGGTAAGACGACGCTCGTCAAGAAGCTCCAATTGGGCTAACCGCTCTTGGTGGAAGTCATCATTGGTGAGAATATCCTGAGAGAGATATTCTGAGGGAAGGGATTTGTATTTCGAGAGGCAAGACAACCTCGGTACCATACACCAGAGAGAATGGTGTGGCATTAGTGGAAGTACGAATGCTGGTACGATAAGCCCAAAGGGCAAAGGGGATGTGATCATGCCAATTTTGCCAGAATCGTTAACGACTTTCATGAGAATTTTGGTTAAGGTTTTGTTAGAAGATTCAGGCTTGACCATTTTCTTGTGGATAGTAGGGTGACGAGAAGCTAAGTTTGATACCAAAGTTGTCACAAAGGGCTCGTAACAACTTATTTTTGAAAGATTTTCCATTATCGGTTATCAAGCGATGAGGAACACCGAAACGACAAATAATGTGATGATTGATGAATTCAACAATTTTCTCCTTTTTGGTTGAAATGAGTGGAACGGCCTCCACCCATTTAGTGTAATATTCAGTTTCCGTGATGATCCAATGGTGACGTTGCAAAGAAGGTGGATGAATCTCACCAATAAGGTCCAAACCCCATTATGAGAAAGGCCAAAGATCTCGTGCGACCCGTAGAAGGGGGGCCGGGAGTATGTCAAGGTCAGGCATGCTTGTGACACATAACACAACGCTTAACATATTCACAGTAGTCTTTATTAAGAGTAGGCCAATAATATCCTAGGCGAAGGATCCGCTTGGCCATGGCAAAGCCACTAAAGTGCCCACCACAAATTCCATCATGGACTTGTTGGATGGTATGAGTGACTTCAACGAGTTAGACATCGAAGGAGGATACCATCGAAGCCACATTTATAGAGGAGTCCCCCCATGATGACATAATGAGAAACACCTTTAAGAAAAGCATGCATTTTCCATTACTACTAAGGTCAGGTGGGAGAACAGAGGTTGTAAGGTAGTCACGAAATTGGTGATACCAGGTATCCTGCGAGTCAGCAGATACATTATTTACCATACAAACATCCGGGACTAAGTAAGATGGGGCAAAGAGTTGTTGGACCAAGACAAATATGTCGAGTCAATTGGTGATGCAGGAATTTGCGAGGCCAAGCAAGCCATAGTATCCACAAATTTATTAGTTGAGCGTGGAACGGTTTGGATAGTATAATGGGTAAATAAGGTCAAAAGTGAATCTACGTAACATTTGTACTTTTGAAGTTCCTCATTTTTACATTGGTAGATGCCAGTAACTTGATTTACTACCAATTGAGAGTCACCAAAAATGTTAATAGACTTCACACCTAAGTGTAACGCAACGTGGAGACCCAAAACAAGGGCCTCGTATTCCACTGTATTGTTAGTGCAGGGGAAATCGAGCCTGAATGAAAGAGGCATAGGTTCACCTTCAAGAGGAATGAGAACAACGCCCGCCCCTCCACCACGCTGGCATTTAGATCCATCGAAGAAGAGAGTCATCGAGATAAGACGCATCACTGAGCGAAAGAGTTGCGATGAGTTCATCAGGGAAAGTAAAATTGGTAAATTGTTCCCCAGGTAAAGGGGCTTCCGCGAGTTGGTCTGCGATAGTTTGTCCTTTGACTGATTTCTGGTGTACGAACTCAAGGTCGAGGTCGGCGAGGAGCATAAGCCATCGGGTGATGCATTGGTTTAGATGAGGTTTGGCGTACATATAATGTATGGGGTCAGCATTGGTGATGACAAAAGTTTTGTGATTCAGGAGGTAATGTCGAGTTTGGTGGCCACGAATGATAGGGCTAGGCACAACTTTTCGACGTGTGTATACCTAGTTTCGTAATCCACAAGAGTACGGCTTATGTAATAAACTACTTGTTCTCGATGCTCGAGTCACGATGTGCGAGCATGGCTCCTACAACATGGTCAGTGGCAGAAAGGTAAAGGTAGAAAGGGCGATCGTCCTGAGGTGGGATAAGCACGGGTGGCTGCAAGAGATAAGCTTTAAGAGCCTCAAAGGCTTGGTGGCACTCCTCGCTCCATTGAAAGACAATGTCCTTTTTAAGGAGATGATGGAAAGGTTGACATCGATCCGAGAGTTGTGAGATGAAACACCGGATAGATTGGAGTTTTCCCTGCAAACTACGCAATTGCTTTAGGTTAGTGGGTGGGGGCATTTCTAAGATAGCTTTGACTTTAGCTGGGTCGACCTCAATGCCACGCAAAGAGATGATAAAGCCAAGGAGTTTTCCTGAAAGGACGCCAAAGACACATTTCTTTGGTTGAAGATGAACACAGTATTGTAACAGGTGATCGAAAATAATGGTTAAAACATCGAGATGTTCACTACGATGTTTGGATTTTCCAAGAAGATCATCGACATAATCTTCGAGGATAGTGTGCATAATGTCATGAAAAATGTAAGTCATAGCCCGCTGATAAGTCGCACCAGCATTCTTAAGGCCAAACGGCATGACACGATAGTAGAAGGTCCCCCAGGGGGTAATGAAGGTGGTTTTATGTTGATCGGCCGGGGCTACTAAAATTTGATTGTATCCCGAGAAACCATCCATGAGAGAAAGCATCTCATGGCCCGCAGTGAGATCAACAAGTTGATCAATGCTAGGTAGGGGGAAGTCATCCTTTGGGCAAGCGAGGTTAAGATCCCGAAATCCATACATATCCGAAGTCCCCCATCGCTTTAGTGATAGGTACAACATTAGAAATCCATATGGATAGTCAATAGGTAAGATGAAAGAAACAGAAAGGAGTCATTGAAGCTCTTCTTTAACCAAGAGGGCAATGCGTGGATGCATTTTTCTCACTTTTTTTAACTAGTTTGGAGTCTGGTTTCAGAGTGATGTTATGGACAAAAATGTCAGGATCGATTCCTGGCATGTCGGCGTAGGACCAAGCGAAAGCTTGATTACATGGGCACGGAGGAAGGTAGTGAAGGCGGCTTGTTCTGATGTGTCGAGAGATTGTCCGATCTTTACAATGTGAGGATCATCCTCTCATGTGGATGTTGATTTCTATAGTCAACTCATTCAACATGGTTTGGGTTTCAGATGGTAAGGCGCGTTGAATATAAGAGTCATCCGCACCAAGGTAGGTGAGGATGGAGTCATCATCCTGGCACTCCACAACATTAATCAAAGGCAAGTCTTCTTCGATCATGTCTGGATACAAAAGGGGAGAGAAGATGGGTCTTCACCATCACGTTGATAAGTGAGAGGACCTAGGAAGATAGCATTCACGAAAAAAAAAAAAGTTAGGAGGGATAGATTCCGGGTCTATCGACTCCGTGGGTGAAGATGGAAAAATGGGCGATGATGGTTCGGAAGGGGTGACTTCGTCATCTTCCTGGATACAATTGACACGAGGTTTCTTCAGTGTAGGTGGTTCAAAAAATCCAAGACCACTACGATCTTTGTGTTTGCGTGTAGTCATGGGAATAATCGTATGTCGTCCTTGTTCATAAAGACCGAAACCAAAACCTTTCCAAGCACAATGCATCAGAAGGTGAGGGCGAAATGACGGTTGGTTAGATATTGAAAATCTGATTGGAAGGGAACCACACCAAGGGGAGGTTCGGGGGTGACAGAGGATGCGTCGACACCCCCATACGTTAGGTTGGTGCGGCAATTAGGTGGTCCATAGGAGATCACCTCCCCCACACGACGGTCGTAGGTAGGATGCGCATGTAACTGTCCATACTCTGGGGGGTATGGAAGGTGCTAACGTTGTATAGGTGGTACTCCCCAACAGAAGGCATTGAAAAAACATCTACCAAGGGATCCGAGGTTGGGATGTTGTCCATGGGGAAGGAAGAGGTATTCGCGTCGGTGGTTTCATTGGTCGAAGGTGTGGGTGCGGCTAAGGTGGATGGTTGAGGCATGGTTGAAGTAGATGGTCAATTGATCAATGGGTGTCTTGACTGGTACAAGCACATCATTAGGGTGGTATAACATATTGCAGGTTTTGAAGGGGGAAGTGTCAGCTGTGACGGTGTATGACTTCCCCTCATACTCAAATTTTATGCATCTATGTAAGGTGGAGGGAACGCATCCCATAGCCCGGATCCAAGGGCGGCCTAACAACATGTTGTATTGAATTCTCCCTCAAGGACATAGAAGAGTTCGGGTAAGGTACGTGGCCCTACACGAATGTTAAGGATCACGGTGCCTAGGGTAGAAGTAATAGCATCGTTGAATGAACGCAACATGGTGGGGTTGGCACACATGCAACTAGGAGGGATATTCATCTGTTGGAAGGCTTTGGAAGAGACGATGTTTAGGCTAACGCCCCCATCGATCATAACACGATGTACCCGATGTCCCGACGTAAGCCGAGATGAAAAGAGTGGGGTCAGGATCTTCTGCACCAAAGACGACAATTTCTTCTTCGAAAAACTCGACAAAGCAGCCTTGTCAGACAGTGATGTGGACAAAAGTGGTTGTGGAGGTAGGTTGTTTGGTGAGAGAAGCGACGTGGTTGGGTGTTAAGATGGAGGCGACGGGAAAGGTTTCATTAGGTAGGACCTCTATCCCTTGAAGGATCTCAATTAGAGCTTGTCGATGTGATTCAGATGTTTGAATGAGATCATAGAGTGTCATTTTTACAGGAGATTGGTGAAGTTGTTTGATCATAGTGTGATGGGAAACTCCATCAGAGACTGGATAGGTAGGTCCACGAATAACCACTTTAGGTGGTGGTGCGATCGGGATGGCGGAAGAAGAAAGAGAGGCCGCAGGTGTGCTTTCTTTAGCTTTTCCATTGTTTTTCTGACCTCGAGTAGCAATGCTAATCATGTTGATCTCATGAATGCGAGACGAGGAAGATGACAGGGATAAGTCATTGTTCTCGAGAGGTGGGGTGGCAATGATGATAGATTTTGGTGAGGCAGGGGACAGGTGGTATAGGAGAAGGGATCGAAGCTAAGAGCTTTTCCTCCGTAAGTTGTCCTTCTGAGATTTTCTATCCGAGATAGGCAACTGCGAAGGATGGCTTTCAAAGCATTACATCCTTCTACATTGTGTCCTGGTGAGTGGTGGTAGGCACATATTTTAGATTCATCATAACCTATAGGTCGAGGTTTAGATGGATCATAGGGTCTGAGTGGGGGTAGGGAAATGGTCGCATCCCCTACCAGCATATCAAGGATCTTGGCGTAAGATCCTTTGAGCGGGTCAAATGAAGATGAGGCTATTGATTGAGTGGGTGAGATTATTGATTGTTTTGGTAATGGTTGGGTACGAGTGGTTCATACGGGTGGTGGTTTAGGCAAGGGATTTTGATGATTGGGTTTAACTAGGCATGGCTTCTTCTCGCATAGAAGTCATGTTTAGCTGGTTAGATGATGAGGCCACAGATGACGTGGTGGCAGAAAACAACCACGGGGAAAGAGGAGCGCAAAAAACAAGTCCTTCGATGATCGAGTTTTCTTAGGGTTGGTAGGTAGGCAAGATACTTGGGGCGACGGTGTTGAGATGCCTGTGGATTTCTGTATGGGTGCAGAAGGTGCTGGTCATGTTAAAGAAGACGTGGGAGGCATGGTGTATTGAGGCAAGGTGGAGGGGTGAGGCCCCAATATAGAAGGTAGGTGTGACGGCGAGGGTTGAAGCCGTGCCTGCTGTAGTGGTGTGATCGGGGTGAGGGTTTTAGTTGTGGCGGAGGCATAGATTGGACTCGAGGAGATTGGGTCTGTCTCCTAGGTGGATTAACGGCTTTATTTTCGGATAAGTCTAACCATTTAGGTGGGTGCGTCAGGCTGGGTATTGGTGAAGTCCCAAGCGTAGGGGAAGGTTTGGCTAGGTTGATAGAGGTGGATGAGGTATTTGGTAGAGATGAGGGGGGTGGAGGTGAGGACATAGGCATTTTGAGCTTTTGTAAAAACTTCGGGTATATAGTAGAGGTGTCTGGATTAGTCATCTGCATTTGAGTAGAGCATGGTGTACTCAAACGTTCCCATAAGAGTCGTCTATCTTCTGGGGGATGACAATCTTCACGTATGGATGGGAATTTTGGTATGGAAGAGAAGTGGGTTGTGATTCCGGTCCACTGGGGGTGTGATACAGGGGGCGAATGAGGCACTGTATCAATGGGTGTTAAGAGGTCAACCGGTCACTGGAAAGATTTAGGTGATGAAGAACTGATAGGGAGGAGGGCATGTTCTAGAGGATCCGTCATGGTTAAGGAATTTGGTGATGTAGGCTCGAGGGGTTTCTCTTCTAAGGATGATAGAAAAAGTGGTGATCCTTCTTCTTTTGCAGCAAGAGTGGTGGAAGGAGATGTTTGGGAAATAGATAAGTTGGATAACATCCGCTCACAGTCTTGCAGGGATGTGGTGTAAGAAGGCTCTTCTGTGAGAAGAGAACTCTGGGTGGTTGATTCCTTTATGGGTAAAGGAATAAGCAGGCTGTCCTCTTGTCCTGATGAAGGAGAAGGGGGCAAGGACTCCTGCATCGGTGAAGAGGCTCGATTCAGAATTTCCTCGATGGAAGCCCTTGGTTGGGAGTTGAAAACCACATGGATCTCATGCACACTCTTCTCCTCGGCTAAGGTTTCTTGGTTTGTGTTACTATTAGAGGAATGGTTTGGAAATGGTTTGTTGAAGATTTTTAAATTTCGATTAGCAGGGGCATTAGGATTATCGAGGGTTATATCCCCTGCATCAACCATTTCCTGCACTATGTTTTTTAACATCTTGCAGTTTTCGTGGCTGTGTCCCTTCACGCGATGGAAGTTACAGAAGTCATTTTCTTTATACCAAGAAGGTATAGCATGAGCGGAATCAAACCCGAGTGAGGTTTAATAGGAGGCAAGGTGATAGCTCCTACTTTAAGCAATTTTCCAAGATCACATCATAAGTTTCTCCCAAGGGAGTGTATTTGATGGGCTCGGCTTTATACTTATAGGTGAATTTTGGCTGGGTATTAGATGGTGCTTGAGATTTGACCATCACCGCATGTACAACTCCTCTTGATTTCAAGCAGATGATGCGTGAGAGTTGGTGGTGTTGGGTTTGTTGGTGGAGTCTTGGGTTCGACATTTGAGTTTTTGTTGCGCAACTTCAATTTCTCCTCCTCTAAGGCTCGAATCTCTAGTTTCTGAGCCATAGTAAAGGCCTCATCAAAGGTGCGGAAAGTTTGAATTTGGAGGGTGGGAGAAATGTGTTTAGCAAGCAGCCCGCGTAAAGAGTTCGATGAGCTCGGCCTGAGGTAAGGCATAAGTAAGTTGGTTGATGAGGCCCCGCCATCGCCCAACGAAATCTGTGATAGATTCGTCTTCAAATTGTCGATGGCATAGAGATCGGTAATGGATACTTTCTTGGCAATATTGATGGAGAAATGCTCCAAGAAAGATTGGGCTAACTGGTTAAAGGAGAAGATTGAGTGCTGGGCTAAAGCACTGTACCACTCCAAGGCAGGTCCTGATAAGGACATGGGGAAGGTATGGAGTAGTAAGGCATCATCATGAGCAATCAGATAACAGGCATGTCTAAACGATCGCAAGTGTTGTTGAGGGTCCTCCTTACTATTAAAGCGAGTAAATTTTGGCAATTCCCATTGAGGAGGATATGTATGAAGGGGGACAAAAAGATGAATAGGCTCCCGACAAACTTGCTCATATGTCAGGGTGTTACGGCTTCCTGAAACAAAAGCCTCAAGATTTTGCATCTTGTCCATCATCTGTTTGATTAAATCATTGGTTGGGTTAGATGATGGTGTTGTCATCGTAAACGGAGGAGGATTGGGCCAAGAGCCGCTACTAGACAATGGTGGGGTTAAATGTTGATAAGGTATCGATGATGAATGTGTTGGGGTAGCGAATAAGGGTGTCCTATATAAGATGTTGAGGCCACCGGATGCGTTTGTGGAAATGAAAAGGTGGGCGGAGCCTGAGAGGGAAAGCTCATGTGGATAGGTGGTAGAGAACAAGTTATGAAAGAGGCAATCTGTGAGAGGGATGAGGTAGGGGCAGTGGATGGTAGTGATATGTGGGGCCCCAGATTAACCAAAGGAAAGCCAATTGGTGCAGTATGGACCATCGAATCCACTGAGCTGGGAGACGGGGCTAAGGATGAAGACGGTGAGGCGGAGTTATTAGGTGGGGAAGGGGCTAAGTGAGCAGCTATACTAATAGGCATACCAAGAGGAGCTGACCATCGGTGTACGGTCAGGGGTATGAGACAAATAATACTGTACGGCACTAGGATTAGCATCCAAAAATTTGGCAAAGTCCTTATCTCCTACAGGATCTTGGGAAAAGCATTGGTGTCCGTAGGATTCCCCATAGGATGCGAAGGGGGTGACTCAGAAAAGACACGGAACAAGCATGTGAAACCATGGTTGCGGCTTGTTTCGGGTGATAACAACCATGGACAAGAGGATACAATAGGGAATTAGTCAATCAGGAATAGAAACAACAACAAAATGTTGGAATTGGTAGGTTGCTGGTTTGTCAGAACTGTGAAACACAATAACCGATATCGGTCTGTAACCGATGCGGGCCGATTGATGGCGCTTGGCCGTGTGACCGATGTCGGTAGAAGAGGACCGGTGTCAGTCACTATGAAGGCAAAGAGAGAATGTAAGAGGCTACTAGTTTGGGGATAACAAGGCTTAGTATACCCACCAAACTGTCTGAAGTGATCACTGAGACAGGGTATAACCGAGAAACAAAACTGAAAGAAAAAAAAAAAGCAAGATACACAAGAAAATCAAGAGACTAACCCTAGGATTAGTTTTAATCACTTTGGGCTTATGCCTTAGATGCAAGATGATGTCAATCCTAAACAAAAGACCTAAGGGAGATGTCAAGTTTGTTTTGGCTTGTAAGGCTACCTCAATCGGGAGAGAATACCGCGGAAAGGGGGATGTTTGAGATGTTGTGTAGATTATGATGTGATTTGGTATGTGTTGTGCAGTGAGAGTAAGATTAATTTCTCATCAATACCGTGGATATCACCCCCACGTGTACGACCTGTTACTTAATCTACGTTCACTAGAATTAAAAACAACAAGCAAGAATGTGATGCACGTGTTTTAAACCCAAATCAAAAATGATATTCGATGAAGCAAAGAAAGAGAAGAGGTTAAGAAGATGACTTTCACTAATGCAAAGATGCGAAAGAAAGACAAATTCTTTTACCAAAATGACAAAATATTTTGTGAATATTTAGAAGAAAGAAACAACAAGTGTGCTCCCTATATGAAAACAAGCAAGAAAGAAAGAAACCCGAGAAGGGTCCCACCGGGCATGCCAAAATGTTTCACATAGAATTTTGTTCCAGAATAGAGTTAATTCTATCCTTTCATTCTCTTGAGAAACAGATAGGGGTTAGGGTTAGGAGGAATACCTATTGAGTGTTGGGAAGGTGTGCGCACTACGTAGAGAGATCAGACCGATTGTGAAGAGCTCCTTTTTGTCTGGGAAGGACTACCTATAAATAAGAATGCAAGACCACCAGATTTTAGTTAGACAATAAGTGAGGGAACTGCCTTGGGCCCAGGAAATATTAGACTTCCTTTCGAAGGTGGTCAGTTCCCTTTTAATACAAATTGATGCAAATGATAATAAAGAAGCTATTGCGAACTCACGATTTAGGTATCTCGTTACTAAAAGCAATAGAGACTAAACTACCAATAATAGAATGTCATGTTGTTTGTTTGGTCACTGGTTATTGATATGTTCAGATCAAGTTACAGGGATAGACCAGACCGACATGAGATTGTTTTGAGGTGAATAGGTGAAAGGTTGGTTTTGGTATAAGTCACAGTGACCGATGCCGGTCACTGGATAACCGATCGCGGTTATAAAACCGGTACCGGTAGGGAATAACCGATATCGGTAGGGGCAGTGATTTAGGGATTTTTAAATGGAGGTTGGTGTAAGGTGGTTATGAGGTTTGGAAGGTTGGTAGATGGTTGAGGGGAGTAGTAGGGTGATAGAGAAGACTCAGAGAGTGAGAGAGCTGTCTTTGGGGCAATATAGAGATGGATGACCGAAGGTTAGGTGCAGGTTGTTGTCAGGGTAGTAGATCCAGAGTGAGCTTATAATCCCTATGAATTAAAAGTTCACAAAGTAGTGTCTAGAAGCATACAAGGTGATAAAAGAGACTACTTACTAGTTTCTGATGTGGATGCAGGTCCAAAGAATGCAGTGGCGAAGGCAAGGCTCAGTTGGGATGATCCAGCAATCGGAAGTGATCTGATGAAGCTATCCTCCGACTCTCCCAATGTTTGGATGAGTGTGACAATGCTCTAGTTGCTCAGTTACAGTCTTGGGCTCGATACTCCTCTTTGCAAACTCTTCTCTCTCCTTCACTTGTCTCTCTCTTGCAAATGAATTCCCCTCCTTCTTGGTTTTGGTTGGGGGAGGTCATTTATAGGGAACCGATGGCGGTTACCTAACCGACGCCGGTCGAGTAGGGACCGATGTCGGTTAGGTCAAAGTTGGCTATTTTTAGTAAAATAGCCAACTTTCCCTCCTTTTCTCCCGAGGGATCAGTTGTGGGCTTGGTCAAGTCATTATTAGGTTCGTTTTGATGTGGGTGAGGGGTGATGAGTCATGGGTGTGGATGCTTGCAGATCTGAGTGAGTTACTACTCTTTTCTCGACCCTATTAGTTAGAGATGTTTGGTTGATATTTCATTTTTTTGTTTGTTTGTTTTTGACTTTGTTTTTGGTGATTTTCTAACTTGTTATTTCCCTTTTTATTTGTAGGTGCTTTCGGGGATGGTGGGATTTTATTCGCGGGTGTGTACAAACAACCTATTTCTCCCTTCGAGGAAGACCCAAGCTCAGCTTACTGAGGATGGCATAGATCCTTTAGTAGCCACCGACACACTAATGTGTTTTCCCCTATCTAGAAGGTGGTAGAGTTAGTGTCCTCCCTTCATACTAAGGTAGCTAGATACAAGATTGTTGAGCACCTGATGAGGCGGAGCCATTCTCGTAGTGAGACTCATAGCTAGTGTGCATGATCATGAACACTCCCATCATTCAGTGAATTCAGAGCTTCATCGTGCGAAGCCCTGAGACACGATCGTGCACCCTTTGAGGGATCCCACAAGGATTGAGAGGCCATTTGGTATTTTTGTAGTGATTTTGTTGGATGTTTATATGAGTTGTTTTTGTATTTTTGGCTCATTGAGCATTTTGACCATGCCTAGTGCATGATGACATTGTATGTAAAACATGATTCCTATATATATATATATATATATATATATGTATGTATGTATGTTTTTGGATCTAGATCTTCTTTGTATCTAGATTTTTGTGATTCGTTTCTCATGTGTATACTAGATGTTTTTAGAATCTTTGTTTTTATATGCTTTTCAGAATGTATGCAATGGATGACAGGTGATAACAAGTGTTGAATAGAATGTTTCTCTTTTTGTTTGTAATGCTGATATGTGATGATGCAAACATATTGTAGTACTGAAATTTTGGCTTCTTTGGGCAATGTTCGTTGCTTCTTCTTGTTTTGGCAAAATGTGATGAATATGTAGTGATAATGAGATGAACTTGCCCCACTCCTAACTCCACGCAGCTAGTAAGATGCGAGGGCTCAACACCGAGAGTTGGGAAGGGCACAAATTGTATGAGTTTGACTGAATGGAAATGATGAGAGAAAGACAAGGTATTGACAAAAACCAAATTTAGACCTACGTACTTATTCTTACTCAAAAACTACTACATAGCTCATAATGCAACTTACTTTCTAGTTTATCTAGACTTAGATCCATGAATGGAAATTTGGTTGACAAAATATGGTTTTGAGGATTTGATCTCTTTGGAATTTGGATGCTTAATTTCACTTAATACACTTTGCTTTGAATTTTTAAAATACTAAGATTCATTAATTTGTGTGAATGGACCCCATGCGCCTGCCCCATGCTACTAGTAAGAAGTATGGGCTTATCACCGAAGGCATGACATACGCGAGAAAGGGAATTCCTTTCCTTTCTCAACCTCACACCACTAGTAAGAGATGTGGGCTCATCACTTAAAGGTTGGTAGGGAAAAGAAGTGTGTAAAATAAAATATTCTATTTTGTTTAGTATTTTGATTTAATTTGGCTTTGACATTTCTGATTTGTGATTTTGGAGTATCCTTGTTTGAAGGAGACATAAGAGGGATAGATGTGACACCAAGAAGCTTCTAGAACAGGACCGTAGGTAAGGACAACTTAACCTAGTAGAAGAAATTAGTATGACCAAGTATGCGAAGCCTTTGGTATGGTTTTGTCAAGACTTTGTCATGTCGAATTGATGAGATGATTTGAAACTATTTGATGATATTATGAAAATTAAAGAGATATAATTTGAATGATTTTTCCAATATTTTCAAAAGGTTGTAATAAATCTCTTAAGAACAAGTTCCTTGACCAGAAAATTTACTGAAATGAGTGAACAAAATGAAACAACCGAGTGACTAATGCAATACGGGTAGATATAATATACAAATGGTAATGCTTTGATGACTTATGCGTAAAACCATTTAAGATTCAAGGAATTGACAGTTTCATTGAATTCCTCACCTTCTAGTGTACATAAGAGATACGCACTATTTCCATAGTCTTTCATGACTCGGTATGGGCCCAACCACTTGGGCCGGAATTTCCTTCCTTTGCCAATTTTCTTATCAATCTGGCGGTCTAGACTCAGAACTAGATCTCCCTCGTATATTTCTCATTTGTAGACCTTTTTGTTAGATTGTCGGCACATCCAATTAGCATAGGCTCTGTGTCGTTGTTTGGCATTTAACCTAGCCTCATCAAGGATTTCTAGTTGAGAGAGGTGTGCCTCTCTATAGGCTTCTTCTACCAAGATCCCTTGTAATGAGATGCGGAGACTGGGTATTGCGACCTCAAGTGGGAGAAGCTGTTACGCCTTACAAATACCAATGAGAAAGGGGTTGTCCCTGTTGGTGTTCTTATTGACATTCTATAGGCCCACAAGGTGGGTATAATTTTAAATGTCAGTCCGTTTGTTCTCCTTAACTATTTTGAGGAGAATGGATTTTAATGTTTTGTTTGTTGCTTCAGCCTATCCATTGGCTTAGGGGTAATAAAGAGATGCCGTATGATGGTTTATCTTAAATTTTCCGCATAACTCACGGACCTCATCATTCTTAAAGGATGTTTCATTATCTCGAGATAATGAATTGCGAGACATCGTACCTACAAATTATTTTATTCAAAATGAACTTAGCGATTACGAGACCACGGTAGTACGGTGGTGAGAGGCATGGCCTCTACCCATTTAGTAAAATATTTTGTGGCTGTGATTATAAATTTATGGCCATCTGTTGATGAGGGAGAGAATTTCCTATCAAATCTAGGCCCCACATGGAAAAGGGCCATGGGGTTATGATTGGTTACAGAGCCTATGCTGGCATGTGAATCTCGTGGGAGAACTCTTGGCATTTATGACACTTGCACACAAATTCTCTTTGCGTCATGTTCCAGAGTGGGCCAGAAATATCCCATCTGATGTATTTTGTGAGCAGTGGCGTGGCCACCGAAGTGGCCTCCACATATCCCACTATGGGATTCGTAAAGAATATTTTTGGATTCTTCCATGTCAACACATCTTAAAAGCATTCCATCAAAGGCTCTATGATAGAGCACATGTTCTAAAATAACGTATTTAGCAGCGATAATGCATAACCGCCTTCTTTGTTGTGATGTGGCACCTTCTAGGTATGTGTGGTCCATGATGAAATTGACGATGTCAGTGTACCAAGGACATATAGAGATGGGGGTCTTGACTTTGACAAAAATATACACACTCATCGGGAAAGTCTAGATCTACCAGATCACCCCCATCCAATGGATTGTCAGCCAACCAGTCTGCAATGATTTTTCCCTTAATGATTTTTGTTTACAAATTTTAGTTCAAACTCACCCATTAAGGTTATGAAATGTCCATCCTTTTTATATAAAGACCTTTGCATGAGGAATGTCTATAAGTGATCTGCCTTTACAATGACCCTTATTTCTTGATTTATCATGTAATGTATTAAATGTTTTTTTGTGAAGACTATGGCAAGGCATTCTCTTTCTACCTGTGTGTAACATGTTTCATAATCAAGCAACATCCGACTAATGAAATAGACTGCACATTCCCATTTATCATTATCTTCTGAGCCAACATGTAGGCTAGCGAGACATCAGTAGCCCGTGAATACAAGATCAAAGGATGATCTGGTCTAGGAGGCATTAGCGTGGGAGGAGACAACAAGAAGCGTTTAACTGCTTCGAAGGCCTCATTGCATTTTTACGTCTAATAAATGCTATAATATTTCTTTAATAAATTTTTGATTGGATGAATAGCAAAACTTAAGTCAGGATGAACCTTCGAATTACATCGAGTTTCCCAAGAAATGATCTGATACGAGACTCGTCTGATGGTGGAATCATTTCAAGAACAACCCGGATTTTGGTTGGGTCGACATCAATCCCTCGTGATGATATAATGTAACCTAGAAGCTTGCCTCCTGTTACACCAAATACACATTTCTCTAGATTCAATGTGACGCCATATTTGATCAATCATGAGAGAATGATACGGAGCACTTCTGGGTGATCACAATGCTTCTTGGCCTTGGCCAACAAGTCATCTATGTAGGATTCCACAATCTTATGAATAAGGTCATGGAATATGTATGTCATTTCCCATTGGTATGTAGCACCAACATTCTTAAGACCGAATGACATGACAATGTAACAATAAGTTCCCCAAGGAGTTATAAACATAGTCTTGGCTTGATCCTCTTCAGATATTTTGATTTGATTATATCCCGAGAACCCATCCATGAGAGACAAAAGCTCAAATCTAGTTGTTGTGTCAACAATGATGTCGATGGATGGTAATGGGAAGTCATCTTTGGGGCAAGCTTTGTTAATGTCCCAGAATTCTATGCAAATGCATATCTTCCCTTTCGTTTTGAGAACAGGAATGATATTAGATACCCATTGTGAATAGTCGACTGGTTTGATGAATCCCACTTGGAGAAGTTTCATTACTTCTTCTTTCACCATGAGAGCCACTTTTGGCTTCATTGGTCTTGACTTTTGCTTAATTGGCTTTGCATCTGGTTTGGTGACAAGATTGTGTACCATGATATGTGGTGCAATTCCCGTCATTTATTTGTAACTAAATGCAAAATCCTTTTGATGTTCCTTGAGGATCTGGGTATGTATTTCTATCTCCTCTGGAGTTAAAGAGGATCCCAACTTCAAAATCTTTGGTTCTTCCTCCATTCCAATATTTATGTCAATCATTCCTTCAATTAAGGAAGCGTTGCCTTCTTCAAATTCAAAGGCGGGCAGGTAGTTCCAAACTTTCTCCATCCTCTACTTCGTATATTTTGAGATTCTTTTGTGGGGAGATTCTATCATGGGATTTCCAAAATAGGAAGAGGAATATGGGATTAGGAAGAAATCTACTATGTGATGAGCGAGATGTAGTTCTACATAGGCATTTATATATCCAAGAGTGACCCTATCATTATCAAACTGATCTAGGATGGTAAACTCATTCTTAGCTTCTATATGTGTCAAGATCGGGGTTATTGGTATTTTACACCAATGGTTCAGTATGAAGTGATACCATGAAATTTGTATTTTCCAACTCATTGCTTGGAGTGAAATGGGAAGCCGAGGTTTTTATTGAATCAGCAAGAAGGTTCTATTCTCGTGGGATTGCTTCGATTGATATGAAGTCGAATCCCTTGGTTAGATCTAATACCACTATTTTATAGAGTTATAAGTGTTCAAATCTAGTCTCATATACCTCAGATACTTGGTTTGCAACTAATTGTGAGTCTCCTAGCACTCTAATGTTATCAATGCCCATCCTTTTGGCTATGATGAGGCCAAGGAGGAGGGCTTCATATTCAGCCCCGTTGTTTGTACATTCAAAGTTTAACTTAAAGGAAAAAGGTAGGATCTTTCCCTCGGGAGAAGTAAATATCACACCTGCCCCACCGAAATGACATCTAGCTCCATTGAAGTGGAGATTCCAATATTTTCTCAAAAAAATGGATGTTGGAACATTCTTCGTGTCCTTATTTTCCTCGGTTACTTCTACCATACAAACTTCATCTGCTGGAAGGGAGCCAATTCCTAGGGTACATCCTATACCCATGGAATCAAATGGTAGGAGAATAGGTAGATATTTCTCTAGTAACTCGACAATTTTTGCGGTAGTTCCTAATGATACTATCTCTATGACGTTAGTCTCATTTTTGAGTGCCAGAATGCCTTTGACTAGATTCGTGACTTCTAATTTTGTCGTAGGTACCAAATTTACTTCGGCTTTTTATTGACTAGTTTGTTAAGTTGATTCGTTGGGAGCTCAAACTCAGAGTGAACACCTGGTCTCTTTTTCAAATCTGCTAAGTGTATGTTGAAGGGTTTTGGGTCACCCTATGCCACAAATATTTTTCCCAGGTGTAAAAATCTTATTTCTTGGAATAACGTGGAATGGATTGCCTTCATGCAATGTATCCATGGTCAAACAAGAATCATATTATAGTTGGTTTCCTGATCTATAATATAAAATTATTTGTTAATTTCCTTTTGGAGCTTACACAATACACTTGTTTAAGTATTTTTAAGGTTTTTTCTCCGGAGCATGGAGTAATCAAATGTGGATGGAGTTGTCTTTGACATTGGCATGTGAACACAAATTCTATCAAGAGAAGACAACAATACGGTTGTAAGGTATCCGGATGAATATGAAAATGGTAAGTACGAGAGATGTTACGGGAGCACCAAAGCTGGACTTCTCGTGAAGATTTGTTTGTGAGACAATATTTAGATAGTAGAAAATATGAAAAATAAAAACTATAGATCTAACAAGTGGTGAGTACTCGATTTCCCAGGAAAATGACCCTCAAAAACTCGCCAAAAGTCATCTATCCTGCATAAGACTATCCCCACATGAAAAAAGGAGTCATTTTATAATTCAAAAACTTGGTTATTTTTCTCTTCCTTCTCTGCCAAGTGATTTTGTGTCTTTCATAGTTGTTGTGAGGTCAGATGTGTTCTTTACATTCATTTATCATATTATTTAAGAGTGCTTTATATGTTATTTAAGCTTATTTTATGAATTTATATATTTTTTAAGTACTGAGCCTGACTCAATTTTTTGAGATACTGAAAAGTTGCAGAGTCCCGAGTTTGTTTATTTCATTCTTAGCTTATGAACAACATAAAGAACCTAGGCTACCTCAATGATGCTCCACAGGTCTTATCTTTAAATTTTCTGCTTGTTGAGCCCATTCTTGAGCTGCAACGAACTTAAAATCTCTCTTTGAACTCCACTGAAATTAATTGTCTTCCCTACGAAGCGTGTCTCTCTTGTTCTTCCTCCCAGTTGAGTCTCTCAAGCTCCCCCTACAAAGGCATCCAAAAACTAATTTCAAGGGATTGGTTTCTACCTTATAACATTTCTTAGCCTAGCACCTTAACTCATCATCTGATCCATCTCTTCAACTTCCCGGTTGATTCAAATCATGTGGGATTGAACTTGCCATGCAAGTGTCGCTCCTTTGGGGCCAATGGGCTGTTAAAATCATTTCCTGAATAAGGAGGGCCAAATATTTTTTACTTATCTTTTTCTATTTTGGACGCTACTTTTTCTGGTTTGACCTGTCCATGAAATAAGATTTGCAAATATGTATGTACGAACCTTTAAATGTAATATTCCATCTATATTCCTACCCTTACAAAATCAATCACACCCCTTATCAACATCACCTACAAAAGTAATAACTATCCCTTTAAATCAAATAACATATACTATTCAGCGATCACATTGCATTATACACATTGGGTCCTAAGGTGGTTGGTAACACTATAGTCCCAATTGAAGTGGCCTTGAGTCTTTCCTAACCCCTTAGCATATTTCGTGTTGTGGAACAATTTGTTTCTCCATATCCTAGATTTTGAAGAAAAGTGAAGGGGACTATGTTAACTTGCTGCCCCATCATCAATCATTGTGCGCTTAACATAATTATTATAAACCCATACCTGCAAATGCAAGGTTGGGTCGCCTCTATGTGTAATTTCAGTTTACATGTTGGCATTTTTCTTATATCAAATATAAACTCAGTATCCCTATCTAGCTACCCCGGAGGGTAGACGTCAAATTCTACATGGTTTACTTGTGTTTCAAGAGGAGGAGTGATGTTAATCAGATGACCAAGACCCAATGCTTCTAAGAGAGTAGCCCTGTGAGTGGGAGAGTTTTTCAACAAATCCAAGAAGGAAATGTGAGAGAAGGTCTTTGTTAGGTCATTAATTAGATCGTAAGCACCTATAGGTTTTGCTAGTGTTTGTTGAATGTTGTCTGGTACTAATGGGTAGGTTGGAACTAGTTGAGAAGAATAATCTTGCATTCTTGTTATGGTTTCTACGTGTAGCTTGGTGTCTAACTCTACTAGACCAACTATCTTGGTTTGTGGTTGAGTTCCTAATTGGGGTGTGACTAATGGATTTGATGAAGTTGAGGCTTCATGATCGTTACTTCCTACCATAACACCCTTGTTTGTCCCATTTGGATCTAACCTGTTATTGTTAGAGTGATTTGGGAGAGGATCGTTAAAAATATTGAGGGGTGCATTTTGAGGGGAAACTAATCCCATATAGGTGTTTGGCGTGGGTAATGCAAAATTTGTTAAAAACATATCTATAAAGAGTTGTCTTTGATCTTCTGGAAAACGTTGCATGAATTTATTGTAGTCGCGACAAGTCCTAGTATCATGGCCTTGAATCTTGTGGAAACCACAATACAAGTTGGGATTATAGTTTCGAGGTTGTTGGTTTGAAACCTGTTGTGGTCCAAAATTCTGATTAGGTTGTTGGTTGTTAGAGTTAAAATTTTGAGGTTGTTGCCTTTGGCTTTGGTTCTGATATCTAGTTGGGTTTCGGATTGGACCTTGTGTTTGGATTTTTCGTTGTTGTTGTTGTTTTCACGATGAACAATTAAAATCCACCATGTTGATTGTTCGAATAAATTTATTATTTCATTGATTATTAACGAGTGGTGAAGTGTTTACGATGTTTTCCCTTTTAACCTAATCTGTGACTCCATCTATTGTAACCCCATGGTTTTTGTTAAGAATCTTGGGTCCTTGATTGGTATTCATGACATTAGGATGAGTCGTAGTGTTTTGATATGGAGTGATTAATTTCCCATTCGTTCCATATGTCTTAAAGCCATTGTTTATTGCCGCTTGATTGATTCGGAGGGCATTCTCAAGTACTTCATCATAAGTCCTTAGTGGGAACTTCTAGACTTCTTCCTTTATCTCTCTATTGAGAGAATGAAGGAATAAGTCACATAGTTCCATCTTATCCATGTTCGGAGCACTTGCTGATGAGTAGAGGACTGTACACCATCTTTGAATAAAATGAGCAGCATATTCATTGTGCTCTTGTTTAATGTGTAAGAATTCCCTAATCCCTGTTCTTAACAATTTGTTCATGTCAAAAGCTTTGATAAATTTTGACACAAGTTGTTTGAATGAATGTATCGAGGCTTCAGGTATTCTATAATACCAATCAAGGGTAATACCCTCTAAGGTCTTAGGGAATATCTTAGCAACAACCGCATCTCAAGGGAGAAATTTTCGAATGGTCATGGCATAGACCTTGATATGTGCATTTGCACTCCCTCCCCCTTGAATTTAGGAAAATCAAGAAGAGGTATTGGAAGCTTTGACGCTTCATATGGTGAAATATAGAGGTTATTTTAAGTATTCGAGTAAGTCCCAACCACATAGGTTTTAACCATTGATGGTGCCTCTTTGAGGGGTAGAGGTGGAACAAGTTGTTGATATGGCATAGCATATGTATTTGTAGGGACATAAGGAAACCCTTGTGGTTCGGAGAAAATCTCGGGAGAAGAGAACATGTCTCCCTATGGTGATTTTGAATAAATGTTTAAGTAGGGAGGAACATTGGTCTGATATGGGTTATTTGGTACTAAACCGGGAGGTATCATACTTTCAACTGGAGCAGCATTTAAAAACACGGGTCTAGTTGGTGTTTGCTATGGGTAGTTATATGAATGTTGAGGAGGCATGCCTACCGTGCTTGTTCTTGTGAGGAGGTCAACCTGGTTGGGATGATGCAAAGGATTGGAAGTTCATGCTTGCCTGGAATGTGAAGTTTGATTTTCTTGAGCGAGTTCTAGTCCTCTAACCTTCTCAACTAAAGCCGAGATTACCTCGATTGGTGATGACACAGTGTTTTGCCTTGATAGCTGTTGTTTTACACTTTGAGGTTGCAGATGGGTATGGTACCCTACTATGAATTGATCATTACTCTTCCAAGCTTCACCAAGAGTATTTTCCATATGTGGAGGGATGGGGGTGTTTTCTTAGAGCAGGGTGTTGGGTTGTGTTTGCAAACTTCCTATAGGTGGGTACATGTTTTGGAAGTGTTTTTCTCTTGTATCATAGTGTGCTAAGTACTCATCCAAAAATAGGAGTGGATTTGATTGCCTACTAATTTTTGGTCTAAACAAAACTTGAGGAGATGAAATGGATTCTCTAGTAAATGTCATATTATTAGAGCCTAAGGGCTTCGATTGTTGTGTTTGTGTGAGCTGGTCCAGCTCCTCAATTTGGAATGAAGAACTAGAGCTAGTTTTTAGGAGTTTATAATGACAAGTAGTTTCTTAAGTAGTTGTCATCCCATGCGAAAGTAAGGGTGACGGTTGTATATTTTTTGACCATAATAGCTTGAGACTGAGAGAGGTCTGCCATATGCGTCATATCCCGACATATTCGGGGGGTATATAAATACCTATAGAATAATGGGAAGAAGAAAAGATGGATGAAAGAAATGGAAATGAAAAGGGAGAAGTTTTTACGTTCACGTCGGGTTCACCAATTTTGTACGATAGAAAAGTGATAGGCAAGCATGAGAATCAACAAGTAGGCTTTCTTTGTACCCAACCTATTGAGGTCGTGCCGAGACAGCCGGTGGAAATTAAATATATGTGGATGTAGACAAACTAGTTGGGTAATCTTATATCCTCAACACGTAATAACGGGATCTGTGAGTCTAAGGAAAAGAAATCTCTCCTAACCTGAATTGGTGTAATGGATCGTTCAAATATAATAGTTGCTCGGAGGCTCCAATCAATTTTGAGCTTTGTCGAGATCCTATCTATTGGCTGTTGGATGGGTGGAAAGTGACCTATAGGTGCTTCATGCATATTTCCAGACAAGGTCATGAAAGTGGTAGTGAGAGGTGTAGTGGATTTGTATGAAACTATGGGTGGTTTTCTAGTCTAACCTAGAAAATATTAGCTTGATTGGCTTCTATGTTCAATATGGAAATTTTTGTTATGATATCCGGCGGGAGTGGTGAGGATCTAAATACCAGTGTACGTAAAATAGTGTCAATGTTTAACTGATTAACAAGCCCGTTGGGTTGTGGGACCTGGGGATCACAACCATGAGTTTGTGGTTGTTTTGGACCTTTTATGGTCATGTGAAGAATCAATCTCTTCTTCCGACTATCCAATAGTCATAAGATTTTTCAGCTTCTATGTTTAATACCAGGAGTTGTGTGATCTTCTCGGAATACCTTACGGGTGTTCTAGCAACTTGTATACATAAGCCTATGTCTATGTCAATGAGAAGGTATCCTACGTTTAGCTGTGGAACTAATGAATCACAATAAAAAAATTCTCTCTTTCGGGTTCTTGTATGGTCATGTGGATATCCTATCAAGGCAATCTATAGTTGGGTTGATTTGACCAGAATTTGTATGCTTTTTTGTCTTCAATATTTAATTCTCTCAATTGCTCACTAACTGCTTGTGGGTTTTTGTTTTTCTAAAGACGTGAATTCTAAGACCTTGATCTATATCTAGTTAATGTTGTGAAGAGATTTGGCTAAGGTATTACCGGTTTGAATACGTAATCCTGGGCTCTCTGGGTCCCATAATTGTCATGCAAGAGATAACCAAACTTAACTGAAATAAGTAAACTAATTATGAAAATAAATATACACTATGCTTATATTCTTTTTTTTTGTATTTTCAAAGATGTGAATTTGAATGAAATTTAAAGAGCGACTATTCTAATATATTCAGATAACAAACAATTAATCTAATAACGAGATTAAAACAAGCAAGGTAGCCAGATGTAGCTATTTTCCTGTGCATTTGTGAATTGATCCTAAATATAAATAACTAACTAATTTAATTGAAAGACCTTCAATCTTACCTTAGAAGTGAGGAATAAATCATAGCTTCTCGGAAGCTACGATTTATTCCTCACTTCTAAGGTAAGATCAAGGTCTTTCAATTAAATTAGTTAGTTATTACAACTTCCACGTAATATTGAAAGCAAGATTAACTAAAATAAAATGATTTTCTATTCTATTTGATATATTATAACTACAACTTCAACAATTCAAACCTAGAGTTTACAGAACAATGGAAAATCTAGTTATATTGTGACTTGTCCCCTCAGTGTGATCTATTCATTCCTATTTGTTCTCATGAATCCAAAAAAGTGGGAATGTGACAACGGCGTAGGAGAAAGATGTTCAAACAGTGGAAACTTGGATGTAAGTCAAACATAATGCAAGTAGGAGAGGGATAGTGCAAGAGAACAAACCTTGACTATGCGATTCCTAGCGGGATTGTTACATGGATACAATACAAGCACACCGAAATCTCTCGGACCTATACTTTCTATGAAAAAAAACAACCTATAACTCTAAGAAGAATCAAGATTCAAATGAACATAATCTAGAACTAGAATTATTTATGCTAAGTCAGTTGTTTGGAGAACAACAATGGAACAAGATGAAACTAGAGAGATCCAATGATTGCTAAACCGGAATTATGGAGCCTTGAACTGAGAGGTTGAGAGCTTTACAAAATCTAAACTGTTGAGACTTATTGAAGAACTTTCAAAACACACTTTGGATAATAATTCATAGAGGAGAGGGGTCATTTGTTTGTAACCAAGCTTGGTATTTATAGCACTTTGATTTACCAGAGGGTAAGATTGAATTGAACTCTTCTATTATAAAAAAGAGGAATTAATATTTACAAGGTGGCTAAAACTTAAATGCAAGTAAGAGTGGTTGATAATTAGGAGCACAAATTGATTTTTTATGTTGAAAAAGTGTTAGAAAGTTCTAGAAAACGTGCACATGACCACCGCCCAACATAGGGCGGTAGTTCTGAGACCGCTGCCCTGTCCGGGGTGGCGGTCACGGACCATCGCCAGGAAAAGTGGTGGTCCTATAACTAAAGACCAAAATGTAAGGAAAAGAGAGGAACATGGTCAGAACAAAGCATGTAAAGGCTGGATAAGGAATTTTAAGATGAAAATGTATACTCAGTGTGCTTTTTAGATTCCGAACACCTTGCGAAGAGATCTGAATCATCATTGGGGTTTCTGTAACCTCTTTTCGGTAGTACAGTACATATAATTTTGGGTATGTACAGGTACCAAAACAAATCCTCCACTAGTGTTTACAGTCACCTCGATGTGTTGGCGTATACTATGAACTTAGTTTTGTTGGGGAGACCACTAATGTTCCAACTGTTCATTTTGAAAGAATGAATATCTTCAATCAAACAGAGAATGAAGAGCCTGAAAGGAATCAAAGTTACCAAGTTAATATAAATCCCATAAAAAGATGTCATATGTGGCCACCTACATCAAGCCATAAATTTCCTGTCATGACCACAACAGCCAACAATTCATCCTCCCTCTACTTTTCTACTTCTACAACTATCAAATACATAAATATACCTAGTAGTACATACATACCATAGTCACAAGTATGATTCCAAGCAACATGTATCCAAGCCTTTTTTAAAAATTGAGCTAGTGAGGCTCATAGCTGAATCACACACATCATGTTTTTTGCATTCGTCCAGGTTACTACTCCAAGGATAAAGGAGTATTTCCTTTCATCTCCCATTTCTACGATAGATATCAAGATAACTCTATAATTTATATAGTCTCAACTGCTCATGTTGTTCATATTTGCAACAACTTTCATTGAACGACTACAAAATCTAACCTAAATAGTCAGAGTAATAGACTAAATCAGCATTCTATTTCTCACATATCAAATGAATTTCTTCCTTCAAAAAAGAAACTATGGGTGAATGCTCAATCAAAAAATAAAGTACAATTCTAAACAAGTTTTAGGCTCAATTATCAATACTTCATTGCAATTTTTCTTGCCAGTTTGTTGCTTTTGGAACTGCCTAGTTTGATTTGTGAAGTTGAAGCAGCTATGATTAATAAAAATAATCAACTTGGCATGTTGTCCTTAAGATTATCCATGATTCTATCGACAACATCACATATATCTTCCATTCTAGTTAAGTTTTGATCCTTCCATGCTTCCCATTTTTCATTTTCTTCTACTCTTATCTTCTCTTTAAGTTCTTCCAGATGTTTTTGGGTAATCAAAATTGACTCTTTATGATTTCAGGAGGCATTTCTTCTTGAATCATTGTGACATCTTCACCTAATTTTTTTCTTCATTATGTTCATTGTCATCTAAAGTTGAAGACTGAAAATTTATATGGCCTTCGGCTTCTTTTTGGGCACAAAAAACCTTTTGTAATGTCCAAAAAAATTTAGGCTCTTCATTCTATGTTTGATTGAAGATATTCATTCTTTCAAAATGAACAGTTGGAACATTGGTGGTCTCCCCAACAAAACTAAGTTCATAGTCTATGCCAACACATTGGGGTGTCTAGGTAAATGCTAGGGGAGGCTTTGTTTTGGTTCCCTACACTCCCCATGCTTTGGACTACCTCGTCTAGACGTAGTCTTTTAAGAGCCCTAAGACCAAAACACGCTATATCTTTGATAGGTGATTTCTCAGACTCCATGGCACCTAGAGACGTCTTGTTAGATCCAAAACCTCCATGTTGAATCCCTCTATGAAATCCTCTCGCAGTTTTTTCCATCTCCATTCGGTTCTCTCGATGTCCTATTGTTTGTAAACGTGTAAAATATTGCAGTCTGAGTCAGTGTAAGGTTGTCAAACGCTATATTTTGCAAATGGTAGCTCATGGGACCAAACCGTCAGGCCAACACATCTAGATGTTCGGTGAATGCTATTGGAAGATTTTTTTGGTTCCATACGCTCCATGTGATATCGGGATACCTCGTCTAGCGTAGTCCCTTAAGAGCCCTGAGACCAAAACATGTTATATCTTCAACGGGTGATTTCTCAGACTCTGTGGCACCTAGAGATGTCTCATTAGATCCAAAACCTCCATGTCAAGGCCCTCTACGAAATCCTCTCACGGTTTTTACATCTCCATTTGGTTCTCTCACTATCCTATTGTTTGCAAATGCACAAAAATTACATCAGCGAGTCGGTGTAAGTGTCGGACACAATACTTCATAAACGGAAGCTCTTGGCACCAAACCAACTATGCCAACACATCGGGGTGGCCTAGTAAATGCTAGTGGAGACTTTTTTTAGTTACCTACACTCCCCATACTTTCAGGCTACCTTGTTCAAGCGTAGTCTCTTAAGATCCCTAAGACCAAATCACGTTATATCTTTGACGGGTGATTTCTCAGACTCTGTGGAACCTAGAGACGTCTCGTCAGATTCAAAACCTCCACATCGGGGCCCTCTACAAAAGACTTCATGGTTTTATCCATCTCCATTCGGTTCTCTTGTTGTCCTATTGTTTGCAAATGTGTGAAATATTGCAGTTTGAGTCAGTGTAAGGTTGTCCATTGCCAATCACCTGAATAATATAGGTGGTGAAATGATAATTTTTGTTTGTTGTTCCTTTCTAATATTTAATTTCTCTTAGCACCACTAACCTACATAAACATGTTAGTAAGAAATTAAATAGAATTTTAAATCATACAGAATTTAAACTAAATTATTTAAGCAAATATTCAAATTAAATTCATGAAGAACATACCTTTGCAAATTCAATCCAATGAACCACAAGGATCAACTCTACTCTTGACAGTAGCAAGAATTGCTTCATGATCTGATTCACGAACCTTCCACAGATTCTTGTTTAATGACCGACCTCAATATTTGATCAATTTAATATTTGTTGCAAGGACCAAATGTGAATAGTGAAGTATCTTTCGATGTACTTCATAGTCTTCAAACAACTCAATTTTTGATTTTTGATAGGATATCGTCGAAGCCAATTTCCAAAGTGACTACCACTTGATCCAGTGGGATACTCAATGTCTTCACCATCAATGACTGTGGAAGTGAAAAAAATCTCCTCTACATAACGAGACAAGAAGTATTTCGTTCCTCTTCGTTAAATTCCGTCGCAATAATTGCAAAACATGCTCTATGTATCACAAAGTAAAATTGTTCGAGATAAATTTAAAATACATTAAGAGTTGACCATTTAATAATTTATAAATCTAAAACATGGCATGTACATATATGTATGTACCTTGTTGCACTAAATCAAAGACTTGGTCAAAGTCAGGTGATGTTGTCATTTGATCTGAAGACCCTACAAGTTGTAATGCTCGTGGAACTTGATATGTGTCGAGTGGAATTAGAGGTCTACAAGTCCATTCATCCACCCATTGTTGTGACTCACATTCATTCCATGAAAAATCAATGCATGATATACAAAAACATGTCATGCACCTAGTATAAATAGTCCAAGCATTTGCATTTGAACTACGGAATGAGTGTATATCACTTGATCCTACAACTATCATACAATCTTCAAAGTTTGTTAGATTTTGTTCCTCTATCAACCAAAAATATCTACAAACCGTTGATCTCTCTTGAGATTCATGGCCCATATTCTTGACACACCAATCAACAATGTTTTTTACATTTGTAAATTTAGCACCATCCTTGAACTTTAACTCTTCTCTTGAAAGTGCTCTTTTCACACATGCTCCTGCACCATCATGCTCTCTTTTCCTTGCCATACCTAAGTAAAAATCCATATATGTTGTACATTTATTTCTTTGTGCATCATTCTTAGCCAATAAAACATCTATGCATTCTTGAATTATGATGTGTAGTTGTCTGACCAAATGTAATGTTGATCAAAACTAATGTTCCTCTCATTCAAGTTCTCATAAAACGCATGGAAACACCCTTGTACATATTATGTAGAATGTGTCCGATCATCACTGATGTAGAAATGATACTCTCTTAATATTTTTTGATCTTTCTTAGTGCTTTCTAGAGATTACATGAATGATATATACACAAAAATAGCAACTTGCACTGAGTTATAATATTGAGACTAAACCTCCATTTGTGGCTGCAATGTGTAGTTCTCTGCGAAGTCAACTACTTTGAAACAATATTACCAAGTGGGAATGTGTCCTTGTTTAACTTTAATTGTTCATCCAACCATCGAGCTCTATGTGTGTGCCTTGCATACTCATAAAAAAATTTCTCTCTGAATTTAACCATATATTATGATACACATAATTGTTTTGTAACAAACTCACACCTCTTAGATTCTTTTCCATCTTTTAATTGATATGCCACCAATTTATATTTAGTGAAATCAACCAATTCTTTTCCTATTGAATCATGTACTCTTCTCATGGATACAAATTTTCAGATTTGGCAAACCACCACATACATTGCACGCTCCATCCAAACATGCTTTGTTATAAAAAAATTGTCTATTTGATTTTTCACAGAATATTTTCGAATAAATTCCCTTGAAGATTTTGGTGGGACATTTAATCCACACTCCTACAAAATGATGTCGATGCAAAACACAACGTATTTGACAAAAAAATATCATAATGCATTGAAAATTCAACATGATGCCCGTCTTAACAAGTGAATGGTGAGTGATTGATTTTCACATAAAAGGGTTTGTTCATTTCAAAGAATCTTTGGCTAATGTTAATTTGTGGATATTAATTCTTAAACTTAGAGAAAAATTGTGTTTGAGCCATATCTAAAAAATGTTTTGCACACGATTCATGATTACAAGAACCTATTCTTCTTTTTACTGTATCTCTTCTATTCGGTGACACCCTTGTGTTCTCATTCCAAAATTTTATAATTAATTCTTTTAGAATATCAGATGTATTCTTGTCTTTTCATGGAATCCTGCTAGAAAGCCCAATAGTCGGTTTTTTATTGATGACTCAAGACGTTTACGTCTCTCTATTGCTTTCATTAGTGTTTTTTTGTTTAGCTTCAAAGTACTACTTATTTTTCTAAGCAAGTGTTTATTAACTTTTTTATCACTTACTATACAATTAGTAAGTACACGCCACGTAACATTACCATCTTTGGTGTGTCTTTTCCCACCTACGAGTTTGGTATGTTTTATGTATGTTTTCAATAATTGACGCATTTTGATCAACAACATTAGATGTTCTTAACCCCAGGGTCTTCATTATAGGTCTCATCTTAATTAATTTCATCAATGTAACAAATAATTGACATCTTTGTGTGTCATTTAAATTCTCAAAGTAATTATCCCAAATTCCACTAGCTTTTCTTCTCACATTTCTTTCAGACATTTTGTTAGGAATTGGTTTATAATGTTTTCATCAATTTCAATTAAGTGAATTGGTTTTCTTCACAAAATGGAAGGATGTGTTCTTAGAGGTGAAGATTCATTTACAATGTTACTTTCTTCATTTAGTGTTTTTATACAAATTTTAGGATTAACATTTGGATTCTCAGGTAAGGGTTCAACAATTGGATTCATATCAATTTCTTCATCCATACTAACATTATCATTCAATTCAATATAATTATTCATTACAAAATCATTATTCTCTACATTTTCATTATGTATTTCATCCCCATTTTATAATACATTAGCTACGTTTGATATAGCGAGATGTACCTTGCCCTACACGAAGTTTTTGTATTCTCTTCAATTTCTTTATTCTCTTCTCTTACAATTGCTCGATGTCTTGTTCTTGACTTTCCTCTTGTCCTTAGCTTGAATTTTATCACTCATGATTATAAAAAATCAACTAGTGGGGTAGGGGACAAAATGAACTACTAAAATATCATGCAAGAATGTACAAAAATTGCAGACAAACAAAATGTTTGCAGAATTCCCATGAAAGAGATGAAAGGGACATTGGGGGCCATAATATACAAACAAATAATAGTAGCATACATGTTATGTCTCATGTACGCATTATGTTTTTACCTTTTCCAACACATGTCTCAAGGCTTGGGATCCAATTTGGATCCCCAAGCTTGAGGCATGGACCTACACAAACATAGAAAACCACGTGTTTTTTTAGACAAACACAAAAATCCAACTTCTTCCATGATAAATCAACATCAAATGATCGGCTTGTTTTAAAAAATTATACCACGACATAAAGCGAGTTTTTCTTTGTATAAATATTATTTTTCAATTTTTCTAAAAAATACAAGGCTTCCATATTATTTATTGTCTTAACTATGCCTTTTTATAGCTATTTTTTGAAGTTTAAACATGTCTATCTTTTTTTTCGTGTATCTTTTTTTTTACTCATAGAAATTGAATAAAAGTTTTTAGGTAAAAACTAGGTGTAATTCTATACATGTTTTTAAAAAAACTAATTTTTGATATTTTTGAGGTAGTTAGGGGGCACACGGTCGAGCCTGTTATTTTTCAAAACATAACATTTATGTACTAGAAAAATCATTAAAAATTACTCACTTAAAAATCTTTAAAAATTTTTAACACAAACTAGATGCTCCTATCTATCTTTCTACCAAAGGGTTTTCAAAAATACTAAATGGTGCTCAAAAATGGTGGGGGACACGAAAGTCACTCTATTATATTTTTAACAAAAATAGGAGCACCTATTGGTATTTTAGTTATTTGAACCACTTAAACTTATTTTTTTCAATAAAATTTAGTAGCTTAGAAACTTGACTCAAAATTCTACGATTCATATTTCTACAACATCTTCCAATTTTGAGTGTAACTATTTTGAAAAAATCGTACAAGTTGAAGTTTTTTATTTTTTAGAAAAATACGTCCACTTAAGACCCCCTTTTGGCCCCCAACTTGGTGCACTTACCCTACACCATTGTTTAAAATTTGAACATGAAGGGCACAACTATATCATTCCAACCGACCCTTCACCTTTCAAGACTGTAACGTGTTGTATTGACCCATTGATGTCCTTATACCATTTAAGGCATCTACCACCGCTACCACTTCTTCATCCGCTTCCTCATCCACCACCTCTAGCGATAGATCCTCCACAACTAACTCCTCTATTACCACTTCTACCACGACTTCTACAAACCGACCCATTAACCAACCCATCTACTCCTCAAACATCCAATGCTTCTTCTTCCCAACCTGTCTAATGATTCATTCATTCCTGTTACCCACATACCTACTGATCCCTTAGAAGGTTTTTTTCAATGCCTCATTTTGGGGGAGTACCACCTTTATAACATTGACACATGTCTTACTCCTCAAGAGTATGGTAGCCTTCACCAACATCCCTGTTTTGATCACCGTGTGGGAAACGTTTTCCCTACGGTCCTCACCACTTTCACACCAACTTAACGTATGGGGTACTTTATGCTTCTACTTACTCGCCCAAGCCACCTTCCCAAACTCAACCATTTTCCTCCAACCTTCAATCTCTCACCAACCACCACTTCGCCCACACCTTCCTCCATCGTTGTGCTTGGAAGGGCTTTGGCTTTGGTTTCTATGAACAAGGTTGCCATATTATCATTCCTTTCACCACTCGTAAGCATAAAGACCATAGTGGTATTGGATTTTCTAAACCACCTTCCAAGAAGGCCCAAGTTAAACTCATTGAGGACGATAAATATTCCCCACCCCATTCACTTACCTCACCACCTTCACCTATAAAGTCTATGGATCTAGAATCCATTACTCCAAATCTACTAAAAATGTATCAAACGTGCCTACGATAAACATGTCCAAGATCGCACCTTCAAGGTCGGAAACCTCATCCTAAAGGAAAATCAACATGTAACAAAAGTGAAAAAAATTAAAAGGGTGAGTTCACTCCTAATTGGCTTAGACCCTATATCAAATTCTTCGGTGCCTATAGATCGGTTGCTTATCATTTATCTTCACTCAAAGGTAAACCCAAACCTGATCCCCTCAATTCCTTACATCTTCAACCATTCTATTGTTGAATCAAGTCCTATATCACCTTTTATCTATTAAATGCTCATCCCTTGAGAAACATTCACCTTCCACTTACCTATTTCAAGGATCAACGAATAAAAAGAATCACGTGATTACCCATCACCTTTATCTTCAATATGTGTACCACGACTCTACTCATGGCATGATTCTCATGGATAATTTTCATCCTTTTCAAGATGGAATCCCATGTTCGTTCATCACTTAAAACCTCTCTTTCATAGCTAACCTCTGTGTGCTATGGTTTTGTCTTCATACAATAAGCCTATACTTATCTATAGTCTTGTCCATGACCTAAAAGTCAAAATAAAAATTTAAAATTCAAAATCCTTGATTCAAACTTCTTGTAAATAGATGACTCCCTCACAAAATGACATCTATCTTTCCATCTTGCTGCTATAAATAGACTGCTCCCTCGAAGGACAACTATAAAAAGCTAGCCCTATTGTACATAGTCTATCACAAAAAGAAGACTATTTTTGAAAAAATTAAAATAAAAATATTCTGAAGCTTCCCACATCGATAAGCTTCACGAAGACCTCAAGGAGATATTATATTCATCCCACATAGACTTCCTGCATTGATTAATCTATAAAACAAAAGCAAAAAGAAAAAGATAACTTTTTCGTCATGGAATTTCCTATTCTGGTCTTGGGTATCTTACAGAAGAGGCATGTTGTCTCACACCAAGGTTACGCTAAAACAACCCCTTTTCACCTCATCGTCTTTCCTTTCTAATATTCTACCTACTCAAGGGACGTGCCGTAAATGTGACATTTCATGATCATGTGAATTTATTCACCCTTAGAATAGTCAATCATGCAATGCCCTTAGGGTCTTATGTTCATAAGCCAATCTTTGATATGATAGACTCATAATGGTTCTTACCAATTAGGCAACATTTTTTCTCCTCTTACCATTCACCTCTTTTCTTACTTATTGATTCTGATACGCAAGACTAGACCTTTGACACCTTAATTCTAGTAATTCCTCTTCCACCAAAATCACCTATGCCTATTCAACCTAAACTCAACCATGCCTATTCAATCTACACTCAACCATGCCTAAATGACCTAAACTCAACCATGCCTAAATGACCTCAACTCAATCATGCCTAAAACCTACCAACCCATTCATCTCCCTTATCATATTCTTCCCTAGCTTATGGGAGAACTACATCATCCTAAGGCCCCTTTTCGTCGGGGCTACATAGAAGCACTCTAATGACATGGGGCCCTTAGAGGTTAACTCAACCACTTTTACCCCTAACCAATATTCCCCTTTATTTTCACATTCTACCCTAGTTATTTTCCATTTATACAAAAACTTGGAAATTAATATATCATAAAAACATACATACCTACCATTTAATCACCATGACCATATTCTAATTAAATAATTTCATATTTCCATAATATTAATTACTTGGAAATTTAACCACAACATACATACAATACATTATTTCCATAAGATCAAGAACTTGAAATTACGTATTCTCCACCATGACTATATCCGACTCCATCATGCCTCCAAGACCTCAACTCAATCATTCCTAACTCACCTAGTTCCCATGGTACACAATAATAATGGAAATTAAAAGGGGTATATCATCCATCCAATAATAATCGAACTAGATAAATGGGAATGTACGTGTATATAGACCAACATCATTTTCCATAAGCGGTGTTGGTTATCCTTTTCTTACTCCATTGCACCACATCTACTTTCCCAAAACCTTTTTCCTCCTAACCAAAAGTTGACCTTGACCTTACACCTCACCCTTATGACCTTATTACCTATCACCCAACCTCATAATCAGTTGGGGAATATTTTTCCCCTACCATGGCCTTACCTACGACCTTACCTAAATCACCCAACCCAACCTCGCTCATTATGACACTTGAATTCATTTACTCGTTATACCTTACGATGTTGTTACTTGTGTTTTTCAGCCTACTCACCTTACCTTGCCTAATGTTATGTTGTTTATCCCAACCTAACCTTTTATACCTTAGAACAAACCTATTGCCCTTTCCAACACCTTGTCTAGTTGTGTTTCAGGACCATATCCTATACCTTGGATACCTAAATCACTTCAACCTTGTTTGGATAAACCCATCAACCTTTGACAACGTAGAGTTTATAACCTCTACAACCTGGTACCTTTTCACATTCTCTACATGTGTGTGCATTAAACTACCACTACCTATTACCCAACCAAAATCACCCTTACCTATAACCAACATACCCTTGTTTTCATCACTTACCCATTTATCAAACCACTCACCGAATCCATGTAACACCTCATCTATTCCTGGTTTGAGGGGATCACCTCCACCCACACTTGGGGCAACCTAACCTTCACTCATACCTAGAGCACCAAATTCCTTTTTGTGTCGCATCACTTATCAATACAATCTACGTGACAAAAAGGGGCAAATGTAGACACCAAATTTGGGTCACACTCCCCTTAGTCCCCTTCAATTAATTAATGTAACACATTTAACTAATCATGACCCCTTTTACCCCATATTAATATGAAACACTCACATCATTAATTAATTTAATTATTTTAATTAAGTTAATTTCATCCTCACACCTTCACCTCATCATTACACCTCACCCTGTACCCATTCCAGGGGCATTTAACTCATAGTGACCAAGTCATCACTCTCAACACTGAGTCATCACTCCCAGTGTTGAGTCATTACTTGACCTAACTAACTAAGACTTCTTCCTAAACCTAACTAGACTTCTTCTAAGATATTCCTATCTTCTCTCATGTGAACTCTACTTCCCTAAAAGGACCCATCAAGGAAATCAAACAAAATATGGGAAGATTGACCTATTTTTTGTAAATAGGACTATTACACCCTAACCGATGCGCTTTATCCTCAATCAATGTCGATTACCTAAACTGTCACTCCTTTGAATACAACTTTACAACCTTTTACCTAGGTTGGTCATTTTGAGTTTTGAGAGTGCTATTGCAATCAAGAAAATATCTCGAGTTATTTCTTCATCCAAACAATGTCTACACACCACCAGAGAGTAGCACAAGCCAAGGATTCCCTTCTAGATCATTGGAGCATTCATGGGAACACACAGTCATACTGCCACGACATTGAACCAGCTATAACCTCACCAATCAATCACCAACCTTTATCCAACCACGAGATCTTCGTAACAACATATAAGTAACGTGATATTAATAATTTGTGTTTCCTTCATTGTAGATATATTTTCTTCCTTTAGTATTTTAAGTTTCTAATGTTATTCGATATCTCCATCTTCTCACCAATCCACTAACCCAACCAATTCAAGCCCTTTCACCCTTTGTGACCTCTCCCTCGGTATTCCTGAGTCTTCTCAATTATATTACAAACCTAACCACACCCTCCTCACTCTTTGTGCAATCATAGAGAAGCCTAAAAACCGTTTTTATTAAGTTATTACCAATTTCCCCTACCGATGTTAGTTTATCCTACCATCGTCGCTTTAGTCCCCATACCAACATCGGTCACCATGACCGATATCGGTCTCTATGTCATTTTATATTCTCAAACTAGCAAGCTTCCCACTCACCCAAAACCAACCCAGACCTCAACCAATCAGCCTTAGACCCTTACTAGACCTTTGACAAACTTTTCGACCTAAAAAACCCCGATTCTAATTAGATTTAGTGTTATTTTGATATATAGCATAAAATATAGTGTATTATGTGTATGAGAAACCTAAATCATTACATTGCAATAGGACCTATTTATTTCAGTTTTTTGTTCACATTGAATTGTTATTAAACAGTGGATTGATAGCCTCTCTAGGAAGCACCATGCTTCCTGGATCTAGCATACCCTAGGAAGTCCACTGGCATATGCTATTTAATATTATATTTTGGTCATGCTTTGCATCTACATGTAGTCCTTTCAAGACAAAAAGAGTTCTCTATGATCAGATTAGATAACGTCAACAATGCGCACATTCTACCTTCCACCTTCGCCTCATAGGTATTCCTCCTTAACCATTTACCTTCTATCTGTTTCATCCTAGAAAGCGTAAAACTTATTGGTGAAACACTAATAGTTCCCATGTTACACAAAATCAACTAAGTCATATTTCTTCCCTCATTTGCTTAGGATTTTATATTCTTAAATGCTTAGTGCTTGCACATTACTATAATTTATTATTTAAATATCATTTATCTACATGTAGTTACTCTTAAAAAAATTAATTCAATTTAGATTAAATAATTTGGTGAACACCAACACATGATCCACTACTTGGATCATTATTTCTCTTATTCTATCGGATTTGTCTTTCCCTAACCCTAAATCATAGTTGCATCATGATTCATATTTCCTTCTATTTTTATCATACGTCCGATCTCGCATAGTTATTCCTTGGGTTTCATCCATTGTCCTATCCTCTGGGTTACTTTCTAGGGATCTTATTTCACAAATTACCTTTTCTTTCATAGCATGGCCCCTAAAATTATGCAAGTCTCTTTGTATCACTTAATTCAAAAGCACCCAGGTTTACAAATATGATCTTACAAAATTCATAAACACAATGTACCTCCTCGTGATACACTAACTTCACAAGTCAATTCAAGATTTACACCTTTTTTTCAAGATAAATGTCAAGATATGGAAACCACAATTTCAAGATATGGAAACCATGATTACATCCCTGTATCTCGATTATTACATTGTTATTCAATTAAATAGACATTCTAGAAAGAGATAACACAATTTCTCCTCAACACCTCAACCTAACCCTAACCCTAGGCTTGTTTCGATAGTAATAACTTGCCACATATTCTAGCACAAGTACCTAGTGGCATGCTTTTCATTGACATCCTTAGTAGCCACATTAAAAAAACCCATCCTATGCGTCGTTAGCAGTGGGTGTGGGTCGAATCTCCCGAATAAAGACTCATCTATGGGAGGTGGAGAACTATTTGAAGGTGATTTGGGGTGGCTACGTTGTCGGGATTGACTTAGGCATGGGTTTCTATGTTCTTGTCATTTACATACTTTCACACATTGTTTATGGGCTCATTCCCTTGGCTTTTATGCTGGAAAAAGTGAGTAGGAAGGTGGGTGAAGAAGATCATGACATCATCAAAGCTACAGGGTGAACAAGGGACACCATGTAGTGATGCAGATTGGAGGAGGACCAAACGTGGGTGATAGCAGAGGAGTTTGTAATGGAAAAAAGTAGGGCTGCTTCAAGGCAGAGCACAAATATTTCTTGAATACAGCCAAACTTGTTGGGAAATTGCTGACAAAACCCATGGTGTATGCAAAGTTTACTCCATCAATTTATTTTAGGGATGAAGTCATTGAATCTAAGGATTTATTCCAAAGTCATGGCTTGATTTGCATGTTCAATAACTTCTTCATGTGTCGTCCATCTCTCCAAAGTGGATCTAGAAAAAATGACACCCTCTCATAGAAGGCATAGTTAATATTTACCCCTCAGCCCATGGCATTTTCATAGCTGTTTTTGAAAATACCTTTGATAAGGAAGATTTTTTTTGAAAAATATGGGAGTATCACCTCATCTCCTATTGTTGAAGCCTTGGTTACTATTGTGGCAAATCAGCAAGACTCTGGATGTTGATCGATTTCTAGTTTGATCATACTAGCATCCAAAGGTGTGATTGCACAACATTGAATCCTCTTCCCAAGTGTGGGACTTGCAAAATGGAAGAGGAATCTCTATATTAGAGGCTGGTTCCTCAACTCCTCTGATCAGCTAATTCACTTGTATAATTGCAGAGGTTTAAACTCCTAAATCTACTCTAAATTCCAAGGAGACAGAGATAGAGAATGCAAAAAGAAAGAACTAATGCTAATAGGTGATGCACCAAAGGAGTTGTAGACACCTGATGCTGCATGAAATACACAATCCATAAGGAAACACAACACAAAACATGCACAAATGCTCAAAATGTAATGAAAGATCAAGAAAGCAATGATAGATATATGAAAGGATTGAGGGATTTTAATCACAGAACATATATCAACATCTCAGATCCAATACAATACATTACAGTGATCCAGAGGAAAGAAAAGGTGCTGCATTACATGGAAAGGTAAAATTTCTTCACAAATTCTACCGAGGAAGAAAAAGGAAGTTGCAGAGCTGAAAAAGTGTCTCTCCTTGCAAAATGAACTCATTCTGGCTTTTACAGTGCAAACCACGACCCCAGGAGAGAGAAACATGGGAAAACATGTAAGGGGTTCAACCATTGACCAAAATTCCATCAAAACAGCATGGGTGCCCATTGACACCCATTCCCGACATTCTTCATTAAAAACGGTGGTTGAAACGTCATTTCTGTCCATGACCACGTGCCAGAGGCATTTCTTGATTTTATCTCTCCAAACTCCACCAAAATGCAAAAATAACCCCGGAATCTTGTAGAGAATTTTACCAACTTTCCATTGATATAAAGAACGTGAAAAACTCGAGCTCTGGATCGAAAGATATGGCGATTTGAAGTTTTAGGGCAAAACAGGGCCAAATCGGGTCGGTGGGCAAAAATCTAAATTTTGCACCTTTTTGGTCATTTGGAAAATTTTCCAAAATTTCCCCATGCTCCACCACTCTAGGTGCCACGTGGTGGCATCTCATTGGCCGTGGGCCTTTCAGGGAAAATTTTTCCAAAAACTCCACCGAGCCATAACTTCAAAAATACATGGAGTTAGGAGGAAAACTTTACCTTTCTGGAAAGCTGAGAAAGAGCTCTATCTAATGGTGTCATTTCCAGAAGGTTTTGAGTGCCTAAAAAGCAAAATATTATGACTGAGGCACAAGAGAGGAAAAAATGAGAGGAGTTAGCCACAAAAAATGAGTAGGGGCACATTTTGGATAACAATTTTGGCGACTCAGAGGGGTCATCTGCCTGCTGGATGAAGTTACCAGTTACCTGAAGCATCCATTGGGCATGGAGTCATGAGTTGTAGCCTGCAAACTGATCTGAACTTTGAAAACCTCCTCTCTGAGCCACTTGGAAACCCACTAAAATGGACTGTGCAAGAGCAAAACCAGCACCACAAAAACTATGTACAAAACTAAAGGTCATACATGCTCCAAAATGGAACATGCAGAGTGTGCACAAGCACTTCTTTTACTGAAAGAAAACTACCTATCCTACTCTAACTGGAAGCAAAAGTGGGCTAAACAAACCCTGCAACTGGTTGGGAGAAATAGCTTCCCTTTCTCAAAAGTTGTAACCATGCAACTGATTTGGCACTGAACATGGCTGATTGGATGAGTGGAAAATCAACAAGAAGCTGGTCTTCTACCCAAATCATCAAGGTGTCAACTGAAAACAAATCCAATACCTCTTTTAGTTGCTCTGCATTTGGATTGAAGAGGTATGACAGCTGATCCTTGGTACTTTGTAGCTCACCCTCATGCTTAGAAGCAAGCATGACTGGTTGTGACTTCTCCTTTGACTCCAATGAAGTCAAATACCTTATTGGGCAAGGTATGATCCGTTTGATATGCCCATAGCTCTGATTTTCAACTCCAAAAATGGAGTCTTCTTGTAGACCTTCTTGGGTGGGTGATGTGGAAGCAATGGTAGGACTTTTCTGCCCTTTCTCTTCCTTCATGGCAACATGGAACTCTTCTATAGTCCTGTAACTCCTCGTTGTTAATCTGCAACATCCAATGAAGTTACTTTTGCATTGTTGTTACTGCTGTAATACATTGTTGGCTTTGGATCTCCTCCATTGTAGCTTTTGGAAGATCAAATTCTTCCAACTTTGATTCAAGAGTTGTCCTTGAACTCTTTTGTCCATGGCAGCAAGTTCTTGTTGTTGGAGAACGAATGGTGAAGAAGGAAACATGGTAATTTCATCTAGCTCTTCATCTAAACATTCTTCTAAGTCTCCGATGGCAAATCAAACTCTTGAATGTCTTGCTACAAAGAAAGTCTCTCCCTCTTGTATGGTGGCATCCAAATCTGTATTTTCTTCACCCCGTATAACTTCATTTTCAAACATGAAACTTGTCAATCCAAACTCATCCCAAAATCAGATTGTTGGAGAGATGAAGTGGGAGAGAAGAATGAAATTTCTTGTGCCTTTTGCTCACAATTTGGACCTGTTTTGTTCACCTCCATAATGGCTTCATCAATCAAATCAACCCCTTCAAATGAAAGTAAAAATGTATCAATAATGCTTCCTTCTTCTTCTACTGTTGTAAAAATGACTTGACCTCATCCATTTGCTCCTCAAAGATGGGGTTTTGAGATGGTTTTCCTTCCTTCTCGATGGCTGATTTTGCAAAGGCAAACTGGATCAGCATTTTCTTTGGGTAAAGTGCCAACACGGACACCCAACTCATCACCAACAAATCATGTTGTTTTTCTCGCTTCACTTCGTTATAAAATCAGCCTTGTTTTCCACTTGTTCTCCAACTTCAACATCCTCTATTGGTTTCACCATCAAGGGGATTTTTGTAATCCCAAATTTAAGAGCCCAACTCTTCAGACTTTGAATTTCTTCATCCTTGTTTGGCTCTTCTTTCTGCTGCTATTTTCCTTGATTGGCATTCTGATTTTTATCCTCCCAACATGGATTTGGGAATGCAAGAGGAGAAGTGGATTGTAACTCAATTGATTTTGCAATTTTTTGTGGTGGTGGAGGAGGTAGGAACTCTTGTTTCTTTAGAGGGAATGGCTGTTTGGAAGGGAAAAGGACAAAATAATTGAGATGGGGTGGAAGACTAGGGAATGGAGAAATGGATTCAACACTTGGGACAGCAGATGGAGAGTTTAAAACTTGACATTGCTGAGATAAAACAGATTGGGAAAGAGGGAGAGAAAAGGCATGAGATGGTGTGCTTACTTATTGACAAGGTTATTGAATACTCCTCTCATACACCTTTATTCCTTCAGTCCACTTTGCAAGAAATGGTAGTGTTGTAATCATGAATTCTAGCTTCTCTTGAGGGCTATAATGCCTTGGAAAAGGTCCCACCCATGGACAAGGTGCTCTACAACCGATTCTAAATGCTTTCATTTGTGCTTGAGCCCTGGATTGCACCATGTTTACCTCCATCTTTTGGATTTGTTCCAGCAGATCTACATTTTCTTCTTGACTTCCCTCACAACCAGCATACCCTTGTGCTTGACATGCTTCATATCCAAACTGACTTTGGCACTGCTGCTCATATGGGTAGACATGCTGATTTTGAATTTGATCAAAATGCTGATTTGGAGGATTTGTAAAACATGTTGGAGGTGTGATATACTGCTGTTGTAAATGTGAATTCCATGATGGAAATGAATTCATGATTGCACAACTTCATGGAATGGAAAAGAATGAAAATGATGGAAAAAGAATGGATGGAAATGAATGGAAAACAGGTCTGCAAACTTAGAGAATGAGTTGTTTACCAGATGGAGTCGCCAGATGTGCTTTTGAAAGTGCCTCCAAAAGGCTGAATCTTTAACAGGAACACACCAACCTGTCAAAGATAAAGTGAAAGACCTCTAAGGTCCCACCCGGCGTGCCAAAACTGTTGTGGCAAATCAGCAGCACCCCCTGGATGTTGATCAGATTTCTAGTTTGATCATACTAGCATCCAGTGTGATTGCACAACATTGAATCCTCTTCCCAAGTGTGGGACTTGCAAAATGGAAGAGGAATCTCTAGATTAGAGGCTGGTTCCTCAACTCCTCTGATCAGCTAATTCACTTGTACAATTGCAGAGGTTTAAACTCCTAAATCTACTCTAAATTCCAAGGAGACAGAGATAGAGAATGTAAAAAAGAAAGAACTAATGCTAATAGGTGATGCACCAAAGGAGTTGTAGACACCTGATGCTGCATGAAATACACAATCCACAAGGAAACACAACACAAAACATGCACAAATGCTCAAAATGTAATGAAAGATCAAGAAAGCAATGATAGATATATGAAAGGATTGAGGGATTTTAATCACAGAACATATATCAACATCTCAGATCCAATACAGTACATTACAGTGATCCAGAGGCAAGAAAAGGTGCTGCATTACATGGAAAGGTAAAATTTCTTCACAAATTCTGCCAAGGAGGAAGAAAAAGGAAGTTGCAGAGCTGAAAAAGTGTCTCTCCTTGCAAAATGAACTCATTCTGGCTTTTACAGTGCAAACCACGACCCCAGGAGAGAGAAACACGGAAAACATGCAAGGGGTTCAACCATTGACCAAAATGCCATCAAAACAACATGGGCACCCTGACAGACCCATTCCCTGACATTTTTAACCATGCTGGGAGAGAATGCGAGCCATTCTTCATTAAAAACGGTGGTTGAAACGTCATTTTTGTCCATGACCACGTGCCAGAGGTGTTTTTTGATTTTCTCTCTCCAAACTCCACCAAAATGCAAAAATGACCCCAAAATCTTGTAGAGAATTTTACCAGATTTCCATTGATATAAAGAACATGAAAACCGAGCTCTGGATCGAAAGATATGGCGATTTGAAGTTTTAGGGCAAAATAGGGCCAAATCGGGTCGGCGGGCAAAAATTCGAATTTTTGCACCTTTTTGGTCATTTGGAAAATTTTCCAAAATTTCCCCGCGCTCCGCCACTCTAGGTGCCACGTGGCGGCATCTCATTGGCCCGGGCCTTTCAGGGGAAAATTTTTCCAAAAAACTCCGCCGAGCCATAACTTCAAAAATACATGGAGTTAGGAGGAAAACTTTACCTTTCTGGAAAGCTGAGAAAGAGCTCTATCCAATGGTGTCATTTCCAGAAGGTTTTGAGTGCCTAAAAAGCAAAATATTATGACTGAGGCACAAGAGAGGAAAAAATGAGAGGAGTTAGCCACAAAAAATGAGCAGGGGCACATTTTGGATAACAGATTACCTCTTTTCAACCCCTTAATAGAAACCTTTAATACCATACCTGTCTAGATAAGACTACCTTATTTGCTTATGCAATTATGGGAAGAATATAGCTTTAATGATTTTGGTGATGTTTCAGAAAATTCTTAGTTATAGATCTCAAAACTAAATTTCTTGACCGCACTACATACGCCCATATACTAGTGGATATGAACAAGACTATTGACTTTCCTGATACAATGCATCTTAAAGTCAAAGACAAAATCTGGACACAAAATATTGATTACAAAGGCTTTCCTTTTAGATGTAGAACCTGTTTTGCTCTTGGACATTTGGCCTCTAATTGTCACATTGTAAAAAAATAGATTAAGGGTCGAGTTTCTTGGTGGAAGGATTTTAATTAGAATCATTTAGTTTTCAAAGGCCTGATGGATAGTGACGCCAAAAATGAGTCGATAGTCAAGAGGATACTTCCACATTTTATGATGAGAAAAATGTGAGGAAAACCTCTTTTCCTCAAGCCTGGTTAAGAAATTTGTTCAAACCAAGGTTGATATGGTGCATATTGTAGAGACAAAGGATGCCACTATGCTTCATCCTCCTAGATCCAATAAGATTCATAGTCCAAAAAATAAGGAGATTATTGAAATTTTTTTAACAATTCATCCAAATGAGAATGCGGATCCAAAATGGGTGAAGGATGGATGGTCGTAAAAAAAAAGAAATGGAAAACCTTTAATGATCCTCTAAAGATGAGCTTTAGGTCTCAAAGGGTGAAGACCCATGGAAGAAAGGAATACTTTTAGTGGGTGGTCAAGAGGCTTTGATCTTCCTACTATTGGGGTTTTTTTTTTCTTTTGTGTTTTCTTCCGCTTCTAGGATTGGGTTTTTTTTTTTCTTTAATGGTTTTGTTTGACCCATTCCAATTTTTTATCTTTCGAGCCTTGACACTTATCATTCAAAGTGTACAAAGTGTTTTGATCCCTTCAAACTCAACATTTTACCTAATAAAAAAACATCCCTTATAACCAAAATCCAACATCTCAAAGATGCTTTTCAGACCATGCTAGTTCTTCTTCTAGATCTCATCCTAATCGCATCTCTACTACATGTGCTCATACAGGTGAGGTTAAGGTCTTACCACTACACACACCTTTACAATTTGATTGTAATGCTAGCCAACATGATATTACCTTTGAGCTCTTCAATCACTAGTTAGTGACCTTACCACCTAATCATTACTACCTTCCTTATTAGCTTACTAAATACAAAGGTCATCCATTTTGTAATTATCATATAATTAATGGTCATATTTCTAATGATTACTATGCTTTAGAATGATGAATTAGGAAACTTGAACATCAAGGCTTTATTTCATTTTCTACACAATAATCTCCAATTATGAAACCCCAATAGGTTCCCAAATCTGATCCCTCTATGGCTAACGACAATCACACAATAGTCACTAATATTCCTTCTCCAATAATGTATGATTCACCACAAGTACCATCTAATGTCAAACCATCAACACAAGAACAACCAATTCCCTCACCACAAGTTGAGATCCCTCACCACCATCCTAAAATTAAACTTATATTTCCTCCTATGGATTTTTTTAGTGGCGAATATTCCATTTTAGGAAAATTTGAAAAGGTGAATTTTTCGGAGCAGGTCAATGTCCTGTTCACCTAAAATTTACGATATATATTTTTGTAGGGGTCGGATTCGCCTACATTTGAAAACATCTCCTATAAAAACCTAGGTGATTCATCGGGTAGTATACTACTAACTTACTACTAGTTGAGGTATCAACATATCAAGTACCATGAACTTGTGAACTCTAAACACTAGTACACAGTATAGATCTATTTTGAAGTTTGTAGTCGGTGAAAAGGGCTATTTGTTGATGCGTGATTAATGTTATTTACCGACGTGCGACAAAGATTTTCTATTGACACATGACAAGGGTTTGTCTATTGACGCATGACATTGCTATTGTTGACACACAACACTATTGTTGTTGACACATGACATAATATTTATTTTATGCGTTAAAAGGTTATTTTGTTGACGCACGACAAAGTTTCTTATATTGACACACAACAAGGGATAGGTGTTGACGCATGACAATTTTGTTGTTGACATATGATGCTCTCACTTTTGACACATGACACAAGATCTTGTTGATGCAAAACAGAGTGTTTAGTGATGCACGAAAAGGTTCAACTTAGCCATTCAGAACAATGGAAGGTGTTAGTGCTTAGAAGACCCAAAAAGTAATAAAAAAACTCAAAATTCCCTATTCAAGTATTTTGGAAACTTTGTTGCTTCAAATAACGCAATCACCAACACCCATACAATCGCCATCGAATCAATCAAAGTAAAGACTTTGCAGAATTTATTATTGAAGTTAATATGTATTTTGTATAGTATCGGCCGGATGACTCTATGATGATACCATGTCGAGCTTGAAGATATTCTTATTGAGGTGCAACCAGGAGTGAATCAAGATATCACACATACAAATACTAAGAAAAATGGAACAAAAAAATCAAATGCAAATTCTGGTTCATGAATGAGGAAACCAGATGATTGTGATAATACTCAAAATTCTGCTCATAAAAGTAAAACATTGAAAATGAACAAGAATATGTGGACACTTGGGAGGACATACAAGTTTGATTGGGCTGCCAAATTTCCTTTTATCGAACTTGTACAACCAACTAATTCGAAGATATCCCATCTAAATGTACATGTACAATATGTACGTGGAAATTGGGAAAGTAGCAAAAATGCAACTAAAGCTAGACACAATTAAAAAACTGTGGAAAACAATATTTGACTATAATGTGGGAGGATGGCCAGAAAATGAAAAAAATAGGTGGAAAACTGAAAAAGAATGCATGCATATTAAATACGTAGTAGAGTATGAAGAAAATCATAAAAGACATAGAAATATCATGGAAAAGGGAGGAACGATCACATCGTAAACTGGTAAGATGAATTAATCAAATTTGGATGTTAAACTCATATAGCTCTCTACTTTATTGAACATCCTTAAGAGAGGAAGACCAATTTAAGATTTCATTCATTTCAAAGTTTTGTATCAATATAATGGAATGCATGACGTTCCTCAATCTCGTTGGTCAGACAACAATGATTGGGAAATGGCCAAATGCCTTGCAATGATAAAGAAGGAAGATTTAAAAGAGAGTGTAAAAAATGTAAATTTTATCTCTCTATCAATTGATGAAGTGACAATAGTTGACAACACCGCATGGGTATGTATCCATGTTTATACTTTATAAAATCATATAAGGACACCGCATATGTTGGGTGCTATGAAAATGGTTGAAACTTTCAATGTCGAAAACCAACATAAAATAGTTGTTTATCATTTGAAAGATTTAGTTAGAACGACTGACTATGAAATTGCTACGAATTTGGTATGCATTGGAGCAGATGGTGCATCATTCATGTAGGGTCACCGAACTAGGTTGTGTGTTTGATTAGAAACAACAGTGGCCACTTATATGCTATCAATTCAATGTATTGCTCATAGAATGAATTTAGCATATAAAATGGTTAACTATGAAAATGTTTCTAAAGTAGAAGAAATCATAAGAGAACTGTATGCCTATATGGAAAGTAGCCCAAAGTGATTTCTTGAGTTTCAAATTTTTTTAATTGGAATTACAAATGGAAAAAACTTCTGAAGGATGTTGAGACAAGGTGGATTTCTTTATATGAGCTTGCATGCAGAGTTCGTGAGGAGTATCCTTCGTTGGTTGGTTTCATGCACAAATATCATCATGATATTGACAGGGGTGAGGGAATTGTTGTTCCATTTAACTAATTCGAGACATTTCTTTCATTGGTTGGAATGCACATATTGTAAAAACGTCAAGATATTACAAGATCGGAAAGAGAAGAAGTTCATGTGACATGTAATTTTTTTGATTCTATTACAGTTGAAACAAGAATAAAACTTAGAAAAATTGCAAAATCCTTATCATCAGAAATTAGAGAACATTTCAGCAAAGATAAAATTCTTGAAGCAATGGGTGTGATGAATCCTAATTTTTGGAATACTGAAGGTGCTCGTGCAAATTTTGTAAGAAATATTTTCCATAAATCCATGGGTACAATAATGGAACATTTCACCAAGACGTCAGAGGTCAAGGGTATCGAAATCAAAGGTATACTGAATATTGATTTATTAAAGTCTCAATCAACACATTTTTCAATGACAATGAGGAACCAATATAAATTATTAGACAAACCTTCCGAGAGTGGTGCTATTACAAGGATCGATGAGGAATCTATCAAAGTATTGTGTTACAAGAAGACATCAGTGAATATTTTTTATTATATGAGTTGTTCCAAACAATGATTTTGGGATCTATGGAGGACAAAAGGGTTTTCAGTGCTTTATCTTTTATAAAATCAAAATTGAGAAACAGGTTGGATAAAAATCTTGAAAGTTGCATGAGGTGTTATGTTTCTCGCTACTCCTTGAAATATTTCCTTTACGGAACAATTGCACATTGAATTCCCTTTCTAAAATAAGAGGTGTAAATAATATAGATACAAGTACAAATTTTCTCAATGATGAGACCGGAATTGGTGTGCCATCAAACTCTGCAGAAGTGAATATCAAATTTGAAGAAGCTATTGATAATGGATTGTTTCAGCTTTAAATAGGTATCACCTTGACCTTAATTTTATTGTTTTTCACCTTACATTTTAACTATTGTTATTTATTCAATTTCATATTAATAGATTTGAATATAAAATTTTATAGTTAGACGTAACACAATTGTAACTCTACATATGCAAATATTGACTATGAGGAGGCTTTTTAACATATTTTGTTTCAGCTCTAGTTATCATTAAAGATGTTACATATATATATATATATATATATATATATATATATATATATATATATATTTACATTTATTTAAACTCTAGTTATCATTAAAGATGTTACAAGTATATATATTTACATTTATTTAAATACAATTATTTATAAAAAATCTGTTTTATTTAATTTTTATTTTAGATTTTTCAAATTGCTTTGATGTTGTGTTTGTGACATGCATTTGTCGAATACTAATTTGTAAGGCCTTCAAAGTTCAGATCTGCATATTCTACCACTCTTAGTCTCTTCCAGACTTCCAGACTTCCACTGTCCAAACATGCACAGTTCTCGTTTGCTTTAATTTTCTTTAATCTTTTTGTTTCTTCCTTCATCTACTCAATCAATATTTCATCTTTTCTTTATAAAAACGTGGGTTGACATCCATTCGAGGAAGCTCTCACTTCTCAGATCGACATTGTCAGGAAACTCACCCATCTATATACTAATCCATTTTTCGTGTTGAGTTATTTGGAATCAAAGGTCGTCTAGCTCATTGTGAAGGATGATTTCTCATTTTCCTTCCATATGGTTTGTCACACCCATCTAGAAGATAAGAGGTACCTTAGTTTTCTTTATTTTTTTAATATTTTTGTTTCTTCCTTCATCTTCTCAATCAATATTTCATATTTTCTTTATCAAAAATGTGGGTTGACATCCATCCAAGGAAGCTCTCACTTCTTGGGACTGACATTGTTAGGAAACTCACCCATCTATATACTAATCCATTTTTCATGTTGATTTCTCTGGAATCAAAGGTCTTCTAGCTCATTTGCAAAGGATGATTTCTCATTTTCCTTCCATATGCTTTGTCACACCCATCTAGAAGACAAGAGGTACCTTAAACCCTATCATAGCTGGAGTTTTTACAATCATGTTTAATTTATTTTGGTATTTGCAAAATTCTTTGATGTAATGTTTTAACTTTGTGGCACGAAGATTAAATTACACATAAAATTTGATATTCCCAAAAAATATTGCATTTATAATTAGAGAGAAAAAGATAATGAAAAGTTTTAAATGTGAAGAAACATGATACAAAGTTCAAATTTTACAAGTAGAGAGAAAAAGATTTTACTTGTATTAAGATGTCTCTGTCATACCACATTCAAAATTTTCTTAAAACATTATCGTTTAAATCCATTATCACCATCCATGATCGTGCTAGAAGCTACATCTATGTCCAAATAGAATTCATCATCATCCATATCTATTATAATGTCATCATCCACATCTAATGTCATCATCCACATCTAATGTCATCATCATTACAAGTAGAGAGAAGAATATTTTGAGAAGGTTTAAATGTGAAGAAACCTGATACAGAGTTTGAATTTTACAAGTAGAGAGAAGAATATTTTACTGTATTAAGATGTCTCTGTCATACCACATTCTAAATTTTCTTTAAAAATAATCATTTAAATCCATTATCATCATCCATGATCGTGCTAGAAGCTACATCTATGTCCAAATACAATTTATCATCATATCTATTCTAATGCCATCATCCACATATAATGTCATCATCATTACAAGTAGAGAGAAAAAGACTTTGAGAAGGTTTAAATGTGAAGAAACCTTATACCGAGTTTGAATTTTACAAGTAGAGAGAAGAATATTTTACTTGTATTAAGATGTCTCTGTCATACCACATTCTAAATTTTCTTAAAACATAATCATTTAAATCCATTATCATCATCCATGATCGTGCTTGAAGCTACATCTATGTCCAAATACAATTCATCATCATCCATATCTATTCTAATGTCATCATCCACATCTAATGTCATCATCATTGCAAGTAGAGAGAAGAATATTTTGTTGTATTAACTGGAAGAGAAATAATAATGCCTAATGTTTAAATCCATTATCATCATCCATGAATCATGATTATCTATATCATCATTATCATCTATCACTATTATATTTGTAACCATCACATCCATATCAAACATAAACACCATATACAATCTAGAATTTCTATATATAAATATAACAACATATAAAAATCCAGATTGCAACATAATACGTGTAAAAAATGAAATTACATGAAAAGTAAAACCATTGCATCATATATTCAACTCCAAACATTCTTCAAATTAAATAAATATTCAAGTTTCATTCTTCAATATATAAAATATTTCAAGTTTCAATTTTTCAAGTTCCCAAATGCATTAGACTAGTCACTATTTGATCAATCATTAACTTTTTCCCCATACCCACTAGCACTTTCCTTTGAGTTTATGTAGTGTCTTATGTGTTGTTTTATCCAATGGATTGCCCTCCTATATTATTTTCTTGAATAATCCCAGAACTAATAAGATCCTCCGCAACAATGTCTAGATTCTTTACGATTACTTCTTCTTCCTTTGTAGCATCTCCATGGGATGCCAAAGAAGGATCTGCAGCTGCCTTTTCCTTGAACAAAATCTCAGGGTTGAAGCCATTCTCTTTAATTATCTACTTAAGTGTATTGTTTTGTTTGTTAACCAAAACAATATTTTCCTTCATCTTTATTGTTGTGGATAAACTGTTCTTAGCGGTTTCCAAGTGAACTTGGAACACCTTTTCTTGAATCTTTAAATTTTCATATTTCAACTGCAACAAAAATAGTGAGCTCAATTAAACATATTACTAAAATAAGAAATTTTCAAATTAATAAAAAAAAGTGTTTCAAATTGATAATACTTACAACAGCTCTATCTCTTTCGGAATTTGCAATTGCCACCAAATATTTGTCCTTCAACCATTTGTTGAAATAGGCCTGGGCTTCAACACTAATATTTTCCAATTTGTTTAATACTTTATCTAAAATATTGTCATTATAATTGTTGTTATATGTGACAGCCCCACCTTTTATTCGACGAGTAAGACATCCATCTTGATAGGTTAATTTTGGATTGCCGCATATAAACTCTCCCTTTCCCAATGGTTATCATAACGACTTCTTATCTCGTTGATTAACAATTTCTTCCTTCACTCCCATTCTATGAGCTAACTGATATGAGGTATAATAAACTCTTTGACATGGGATTGACAATCATAACCAATCAAGTTCTCCAAAGGAAATGATGGAAATTGTTCACTATCTGTATCTGAAGAGGATGATGTCGATGGAGAGGTATGGGGGCTTTGGATCAAGCAATGTCTACTGCCTCTTTTTTCCTTTGGGTTCCTTGATCCTATTTGCGATAAAATAAATTAATATTAAAATTGAAATTGAAATGTAAAAAAGTTAAATAAAGTACATTGAAATGGAAATATACCTGTTAGCCTTGAATCATATCACGTGTGTTGAAAAAACTTGTTGGGTCATTGTTATCAATGCCCAAATAATCTTCATCTAAATTTATATTATTTAAAACTAATTGTCTCGTCATACTGGACCATCCACCGAGAGAGAGCATCGAATTGAAATGAAGAGGCAATGTTTAATGTCCCACTAGGGGCCAGAATTGGCATGCGTTTACCAATGGTCTTTTTACCTAAACCTCTTATGGGCATTTTTAATTGTAATGATGTTGTTGGTGGAGGATGTGGTGGTGGATCTATTTGAACATAAGGCAAAGGACTATTATGTACTGTAAAGTCCAAGAAAAATCAACAAAATCATTACTAAATTATATGAAAAACTATTAAAAAAATACACAAAAGCAATAAAATTATACCTTGTTGAGGGAAACCTATTGCTCTACCGGAGGTGGAAGTGTCAAATTTTTAATTGATTGTGTTAGAGTTATGGGTGGCAAGTATGGTGGAGCACGGTGTTCCAATTTCTTCGGTTGAGAATCAAGAATTACACATGATTGGATTGAGTGAGTTGGCGATGCCTGTTGAGAAGCACACAGATAGTCCAAAGTCCCGACAAGTGTAATAACTGCATGTCAATTCAATATGGTAAATGGTAAATGGTAAATACTAAATTGAATGTTAAGGGTATTACGTCTCTATCATTTAACTAATGCAAATGCTTGGGGGTTAGGTGATGAGTGAGCTTCCATTTCAGATTGGGAATCTCCCGATGCCTCAGCGTGTTGTTGGCCTCTTCCTCTTCATGCTACTTCTTTTCGTGGAAGGGCTTTCAAAAATATTCTCTACATACGGTAAAGATTCAATCAAAAGTACATAATGTTAGTGCATAAATATTCAACTAGAAATATAAACTAAAAACCTTACTAATGTTGAAATATAAACTATTAACTTGTTGTTCTTCAAATGGAATTAAAAAATTCTTCATTGTGTCATTCGTGCAAGTGGGATTTGGTTCGTCTTTTAAATTAAAATATGCCTCGTAATAAAGACCAAGGAGATAGTTAGTGGAATGAATAACTGGTTTTTCAGAAAGTCTTGCATTTGTAATGTCATCTTTTATCTTATTAGATAAAAATGTGCACCAATCAAATTTTTGATTTCCGATCGATGCAAGAATGTATGCAATATCCCAATTTGGAATATCAGGTTTGCCACAAATTTCGTAATAATGTTGGATTGAAAAAAAAGAAATCATGGCAACAGAAGAAAGTGGTGTGCAATTCCTTGTGTATCCACACCTCATCTTGATTTGTTGACATGAGCTGCAAAAAGTCATTGGAATTAATATCAAAATAAAAATCTTTCAAATGAAAGCATGTTACACATACAATCAACATGGAAACCAAAACAAGATTCGAGGTAAATCTTATCATCTTCAGTGAGGTTTCTTTTTTTGTTACTATGGGAAAATTTTTAAATGGAAGGCATGTCAATCAATGGATATCAACTGGATCAACACTGAACCTGAATGTACGACCATCTTCCAAAGTAATAGTAAAATGACCGTCATCTGTATTAAATGATGAGAGAAGGTAGTTAAGAATGTCATGATCTATCTTGAACTGGGGCATGTTAATGAGCCCTATGAATTCACATGCTTCTACAAAATCCTTGTAATTTTCATTCATTTGCAAAACATTATAAATGTGCGGGCACATCAAGCTCATGTATTGAATCTTTCCCTTGGGTAGGACTTGGGGGTTTCCAATGCCTGGTTAGTTTGATTTTCTGTTGGATCTTGAGCTTGAGCAACCATGAGTACTTGAGCTTGATTGGAGTCTGGAGATGTGGATTTTGTTGTGTTTGGTTGGTGTGTTAATGTATGGTACCTGTAGCAGTTAGCATTCGGGAGAACAGAGAAAAAAATTGGGATCTAGGAAGTGTGAATGTGAAAATGAGGGCCGGTGGGGTATTTATAAGAAAACATTGGGGTTTTTTTGAGCTACAGATGCACAACAACAAGGGTTGTTGTCATGATTCAACAACCCTTGTTGACACGCATTAACAATTTTCATTGACATGCAACAACAAGAATTGTTGAATTGCAACAACAGGTTTTGTTGACGCACATCAACAATTCTTGTTGACATACATCAATGAGAATTATTGAAACACGACAACAAGGTTTGTTGAAACATGACAACAACCTAACTCAATCAGTAAAAACCAGGCTTATTGATGTGCATTAGCAAAAATTATTGTCATGTTACAATAAAATCTTGTTGACGTACATCAATAAACCTCGTTGTCACACCACATGCAAAGAAGGGTTTATGACATGAGTCAACAACCCTTGTTGTCATGCGACAACTATGCATCAAAAAAACCTTCTTTTATTTGTCTTCTTAAATAAAACTTACCTCTGGGCCCTTGCTCCACCTTTAAAAATATCAGGAAAAAATTTCATTCTGAAACCTAGGAAAGTTCACCTTTCTGGCAAAAGTGGTTCTAGGTATATTCATCGGGATTTTCCACCTCCAATTTACCAGAGGCTTCTTAAAATGAACCCTAATTCCTCGTTTCAATCCAAATAATTCCTATGTTGATGAAAGTGATACATTTCAACATCTACCACCATTACATGGTCTCTCTTGCATCATCGATAGATCTGATTAAGAAAATATTGAAATAAATAAATGCCTAATTCTAAATATATAACATTGCTGAATATAAACAAGTACAAACTTAAACCAAGAAAATAAGAAATTTAAATTTGAAACCTTAGTTGCAAATGAAGGGATAAAAAAATTAGCTGATTTCACAAATATTTCTAAGTTGTGTCAAGATGGAAAACTAATGGAACATGAATTGAGTGTCGCAAAAAAACCCAAAAAGTGCAAGAGTGTTGGAAATGTTAGGACCTCAGGTGCCTATGTAGGGTCGGGACCTATCCAGGCACTGGGACTTCTCCAAAGGTGCGAAACCTAGTTTCATAGGGTCTTGAGATGTTTCTTTCTTGTCACCTTTGATCGCTTGTATGTTCTTTAACATCGTTGTTATTTTCCTAAAAGATACAATAATAAAGAAGAACTTGCAAAATCTTATAACTACATAAAATTCTAAAAATTAAAAAATGAGGGGTCAAACTATTCTTGGTTTTCAAACAAGTGAACTTACGACCGACCTTTTCCCTATATCTTATACCCAATGTAGTTTTTTTTTTGTGTGATGAAATCATACCCTAGGTTGTGCGAGTCGCACTTGATAGTGAGAAAATAGATAGACGTGTGCATGAAAGAATGAATTTCCCCTCTTATGCGTGTTATGTAGAAATGAAAGTACCTTGTCCCTTGTGTGGAGAAAAATAGATGCTTGAATGGTCTTAAAATGTTCTTGGATACAACCTTAGGTGGTGATACATAATACTTAGTGTTTGGTACCTCATTATGGTCACATAAATTAATATTTATATGATTCCCTTGCTTGAATTTCATAATAAACCCCAAAAAGGCTGACCATCAAGAAAATAAGATGTCCAAATGGCTAGAAAGGACCCTAACGATGTGAGAAAGGTACAAAGAGGTTAGGGGCACCCAAAGGGGAAGAGGGCACCTAGTGTTGGTGTCCTTGTTAGGAGTTGCTATCCGACTCGGAAAAACCAAAGTGTCGAAAGTCGACTTGGAAAGAAGGTGTAAAACACCAAGGTAAAAGCCAGAAATAAATCAAAGAGGCCAAAGACATTGATCAATTAGTACTTTTCTTGCTTAGGAATCATATGAATAGTAGTATGTGACTAGGACCTAGAAATGTATCCAAATTGTGCGATTTAGTTTCTACATTTGTCCCCACTTTATGTTATTGAGTGAATTCTCGATAACATAAAGTAGATAATAGATGCATACCTAATAACCATGTAGATTCATGGAAAAAGCATGCCGAGAGACAAATAAAAGCATGGAGTGATAAAAGTGTGAAGCGTGGAAGCTAGAGAAGAGGAAGTAAAAAATGATGATGATGACCCTAGGGTGAGAGCGTATGTAGATGTTGCATTTGTACCTATTATTAATGTCAATTTTTATATGATTGATGTGTAACGATGGTGACTATTGTTTCCCATATGGATGAACCTATAAAAGATAAGAACGAACAAGTTGTCAAATACGTGCATATGAAAAATTCGATCCAAATATGTAAAAAGTATGTAAAAATGTGAAAAAGGAACATGTGTACCTAATCCGTGATGAGTGAAAGAGATAGAAAGGATCCTAAAAAATTCTATAGAACAATGATTGTTTTGGGCTATCTCACACCATTGTCTGAATGTAAGTTTTTTGGGCAATCTCATGCCAAGAATAAAATAAGTGTAGGGAGACAATTCTTGTGTCATCCTCCAACCTTTAACGGCTTCCCCAAATGTAAAAACCCATTATAGATGGTATGTAAAAATTTGATCTGGTTCGATCTAATGCAAAAATTAAAAATAAAAAGTGTAATGCATGTATGTCATGTGTTTGAAGGATTATACGCTCTGAAAATACGTTGTGTAAACCGCCAAAAACTATGTTGAACTCGAAAGATGTTGTATAACCAGCCCTTTGTCATAGGTGTCTAGGAAGGTTCATCGACACCCAATCACTACTATATGTCTTAGGGAGCTGGTGTTTGTGCTATGTTGAGGACCTAAGTCAAGTTTTGGGTTGTTGCTCGATTAAAGACTATGTTGTATCGACTAAACCGTGACTATAAACGCTGAATGGGGTGGATGATTCATCCAATGATGACCCCCTCATTTGGGGTACATGTGATGTTGCTGAGGAGTATGCAGCCCAAAGGAGGACCGACCACCGAACTGAAACTAATGCCCAGTAGGGGAGGCAATGTGTTTGGTAGAAACCAAGCCACATGCAAACAAAATATCTAGATACAAGTGTTATTACAAACAAGAAAAAATGCATGTAGAAGATAAGATGTAAGCTAGCAAGAAAGAATACAATGTATACACAAGAAGACAATAGACAAGAATAAAATTGAGGTTAGAGTGGTCAAAAGAAGATAGTGTGCACACAAAACAAATGGAAAATCCCACAAACAATGGAAAAAAATAGCAAGTAGAGAAACAGACAACCATGGTAACAAATATACCTAAAAATAAAATGTTGCACATGAAGTACACGTTAACATGTTAAAAAGATAAAAAGTATGTCAAAGCGTGTAGAATCTGATATAGTAATGTGCTATGAAAAATAAATAATAACACTTATAGTGTATACAAAAGTGGATACCCCCAAGAGCCATTGGGGGACTTGTATGGGGTATTGTGCCAAACATCCATACTACGTGTAACAATCTATGTAAATTATTTGATCACAACTAGAAGGTAAGTGAATGTGCATGTTTGTATAGAAAAGATAATTATATACAATATATCTATGTAGCATGTGTAAAAGTGACCAAGATATTTAGTATGTTGTGGATGAGATGGAATGGAATGCAAAGTGAATGTAGTAGGATTTGCATGCCCCTAAGCGATTGTAAATAAGTATGTATGAGATGAGGTTCATTTATACATGCCCCCTCTGTAGTCGAGAATGAACTGTAGAACATGAGTGCATCGTCGAGAAATGGTTTGAATGTGTGCACTAGAAATATTTGATAGTGAGATCATTGAGCATAGAGTGTGTGGGTGAGTTTGGTAGGGTTAATTTTAGATTTAGACCCTCAGCAATCAAGTATGAATTGTTCTACTAGAGTGCATGTCATTAGGTAATGAGTGTAGGGTGTAAACATAGAGGAAAACGTGAATGTGTAGAGTTTGTATAGTGCACATAGTGTGTAATAGAAGATGTGAGAAAAATATGTCAAGTGTGCATGAAGTGTGTAATGTATGTAGTATACCCTTAATAGTCAAGTGTGAATCGAAGAACAAGAGTGCATCATTGGGTAATATGTGGTGTTTATGCATAATATCATTTGAGATGCATAATACTTGAGTGGGTTTTTAGTGGTTTACCCAAGAGAGTGGCAAGGCGATAGACACCACCACTAAGATTGTCAGTAATGACATAAGGAACAAGCTAGTTGGGCTTGAATTTTCCTTTGAGAATAGCTTTAGCATTCATTATTTTATGATTTTATTTTAACACAAGATCACCCACATTGCAATCATGAGGATGAGTTTTGTAATTGTATGCTTGGGTGATGCGAAATAAACATGTACGAAGATGCTCATGAGATTGGACACGGAGAGATTCAAACATTTCCAACTCATGTAAGCACTTTTCGTGATATTCATTATCTTTAAGTATGCCTTTGAGTGAAACGCATAATGATTATATTTTGAGTTCTAATGGGATGACAACCTTAGTACCATATACTAGCAAAAGGGGGTTGTATTAGTGGGCATTTTCACACTAGTTTGGTAAGACTAGAGAGCATATAGTAGTTGATTATTTCAATTGTCATCGCTAGTAGAAACAAATCTTGTGCAAGATCTTAACAATAGTCTTATTGGTGGCCTTAACTTGGCCATTTCCATGTGGGTAATAAGGAGTTGAAAAATATCATTTAATTTTGAATTTAGTGTAAGAACTTTTAACATACTTATTTTTAAAATAAGATCCATTATCGTGATAATGGTGAAGGTAATTCCATACCGTTTAATATTGTGAGAAGTGATGAAACCATAAATGTCAATACCAGTTGTAGTTTGTAGTGGTGTTTCTTTGAACCATTTAGTAAAATATTTTTTGGTTGTAATGATATACTTATGACCATCGGTGGCTTTAGGATTTATCATGCCAATAATATAAAAACCATATAGATTGAATGACCATGTTGGAGCAATTGGTTGGAGATCATAAGTAGACACATGGTGAATATTGTTATGATTTTTGAATTTATCGCATCACATGGCATATTCTAGGAAATATTTCTCAATGGTAGGGAAATAATAGCCTTGATGCAAGAGTTTTTGTGACATATCTTTTCCAGAGAGGTGGCCACCACATAGGTTGTCATGTATCTAAGAGATAGCGGTGGGGATCTTGGTGAGTCTAAGACATCATAGCGAGATGGTCGTCAAGTGCACGTTTGAATAATTCTACCACTATGATGACATAATGTGTGGCCTCACATCACAAGTGACATGCTTCATGAGGTTAAAGAACGTCAGAATGGTTTGTTAATAAAGAAAGTTGTAAATGGGAGTAAACCATTTGGGGTCATCCCGACTTCATGTGATGGCACAAGATGCTAAAGGTAAAATAGAAGTGGAAGGTTTTCAAAAGTTCGATTAATGAACGTGGCTTTCTCATTAATGATAACCTAAGGGATAGGTGATGTCACACTAGCCTTAACATGCACATGAAAATTGTCTATAAGGGCGATGGAAGTAAGAGAATAAGACTCAAATGTAGCTATAAGGTCTTTGAAAAACATATTATATGGAATTAGGTGCTCCTCTTTTTGTGATATGTGTCATTAACTTGATTAATAATGAGTTATAAATCACCTTGTATGCATATATTTCGGATAAGGATATTTTGAGAAGTGATAAGGCCAAGAATGAGGGCTTCATACTTAGTAATGTTATTAGTACATGAAAACCCTAAGTGGTATACAAAGGGGAGAGGATCACCATGTGGAGTGATGAAGACTATCCCAGCCCCAGCACCAGAGTGACAACGAGATCCATCAAAATACATGGTCCAAGTATCATAATCGATGGCGTAAGTAGTGAAATCATCACAAAAGGAATCAGAGACAAGATGCATTAGGTAGAGGTGCTTCAACCAGTTGATCAGCAATGACTTGGCCTTTGATTTCTTTCTGTGGAATGAATTTGAAATCAAATTCAGCGATTAGCCTAACCCAACATACCAGGTCATTTCGAGAGATTTGTGTGGGAAAGGAGGTACTATAATGGATCTACCTTAGTAATTATATGGACCTCATTGTTAAAAAGGTAGTGGCACAACTTGTCTTCTACAAATACAAGACCAAGGCATAGTTTTTCAAAATAACTATAGTTGCATTTATAAGATAATTGTGTTCGTTAGATGATATATTAGACTACCCTCTCGCATTGGGAATCATCATGTTGTGTGAGGAGGGACCCTAAAGCATGAAACATGGCATAAATATATAACAAGAAAGGCCACTCAGCCACTGGAGGGAACAAGATAGGTGGATTTAAGATATATATTTTGATGGCATCAAACACTTGTTGGAAGTGATCATCTCAAACAAATTTAGTATCCTTCTACATTAAGTGTGTGAATGGTTAGGTTTTATCAAAGCAAGTTTCGTAATAAACCATTGAATAGCTTGAATTTTCCCTTGTAATGAGCATAGTTTATGTAAATTTTACAATGGAGGCATGTCAACAATTTCCTTATTTCATTGGGATCTATTTTTCCAATTGTCACTCCAAAAACACACATTTTTGGATTTAAGTGTATTTATATTGTCATAGTCATTCAAAGAGTTTATGTAGATATTTAGCGTGCATAGAACAATGTCTTGATTTAATTAGTATATTTTCAACACAGTCTTCAATGATTTTTTGAATATAACCATGAAATATGTGCATTATTTCTCAGTGATAAGTTTCCCCGGTGTTTTTAAGGCCAAAGGGAAGGACGATGTAACAAAAATTTCCCCATGGTGTAGTAAAAGAGGTTTTTTATTAATCAGTTGGATTGATTTTTATTTGGTTATAACCAACAAAGCCATCCATGAAGGAATGAATATCACACCTGGTTGTAGAATCAAAAATGGTGTCAATGTGCGGTACAGGGAAACTATCTTTAAGACAAACCTTATTTAGATCACGAAATTCTGTGCAACAGTGGACCCGACCATTTGGTTTCATGATGGGCACAATGTGAGACACCCATTCTAGATAATAGATGGCACAAATAAATCCAACATCTAGTAGTCATTATACTTCTTCTTTAACTAGGAGTGCAACCTTCAGGTGCATCTTACGGATTTTCTCGTTGAATAAGCTTTACACCAGTTTAAGAATGATGTTATGCATAGCTACTGATGGATCAACTCCAAGATTATTGTTATAGTCCCATGTGAAGATGTATGAAAAATCTTGAAGAAATTGTTTGATATCATTTTTTTCATTGGATGTGACAGAAGTAGCTAACAAAACCATTCACAGGTTATCGTAAGTGCCAAGGTTGTATTGAATGGTATCCTCATTGAGAAGAGTTGACTGATCTTCAATGTATGGGTCGGTAGGAATAATATCGGAGGATTGGTGTTGAGAAAATATTGAAATAAATATATGCTTAATTCTAAATATTCAATAACATTGACTATAGACAAGTAAAGTACATAATTTACCCACGTAAAAATCATTTTAAATTTGAAACCCTAGTTGGAAATGCAGGGATAAAGCAATTATCTGATTTCACAAATATGCCAAAGTTGTGCCAAGCTAGAAAAATAATGGAACAAGAACTCTAATTTTTGTAAACAAACCCAGAAAATTGCATGACTATTGGAAATTCCAGGACTAGGGTGCCTATGCAGGTTTGGGGCATCAAAGACATATTATAGGTGCATGTGACTACTTCAAAGTGTGAAACCCAATTTTTAGGGTCGGGAGATGTTCACTACTTGTCACCTTTGATCACTTGTAATTCATCGAAATTTATTGTTATTCACCCGAAAACTACAATAAGAAAGAAGCACCTGTAAAACCCTCAAACTAAATCAAATCCTAAAAAGAAAAATACAAAATGAGGGGTCGAATGTCATCATCTTTCAAACAAGTGAGCTTATGAATTAGCATTGTACTATGTCTTAGACCCAATGTAGTTTTGTGTGTGTGTATGCCGAAATCATGCCTTAGGACACTATTGTGTGAGTTGTACTTGATAGCGAGCAAATAGCTAGATGTAAAAGATCTTGATAGATGTGTACATAAAAGAATGAAATTCGTATCCTATTCATGTTATGCATGAATGGAAGTCTCTTGTCCCTTGTGTGGAGCTAAATGGATGCTTGAATGCTCTTAAAATTCTCTTGAATGTAACCTTAGGTGGTGATACATAATGCTTAGTGCTTGGTCCCTTGTGATGGTCACATAACTTTATATTTATATAATTCCCTTTCTTAAATTTTGTAATTCGCCCCGAAAAGGCTGACCACCAAGAAAATAAGATGCCCAAACGGATAAAAAGGACCCAAAATATGTGATCAAAGTACAAATAGGTTGGGGGTGCCCAGAGGGAATGAGAGCACTGGCACCGACGTCCCGGCTAGGCACTCATGTCCGGACTAAGAAACATTGAAGTGTCGAAAGTCGATCCCGGGCAACAAGGTGTGTAAGAAAAAGGTTAAAACTATAAAATAAGCAAAGAGGCCAAAGGAATTGATCGCTTAGTACTTTTCTCATTTAGGAATCATATGAATAGTAGTATGTGACTATGACCTAGAAATGTACCCGAAGTGAGTGATTTAGTGTCTACAAGATGTCCATTACTCACACACTTGGGGGCACCGAACTTCCCCACCCATAGTCGAAAATTCTAATCCACAGCTTTCATATCCATACTACTCACATACACACACATATACCTTAATTTTTCTTTGCACTTCAAGTCAATCTTTCTAACAACACTTTCTCTTATCTACACTATGATCACACCTTACTACATCTATATATGCTTCTAGTTTCCCTTTTTCTCCTATTCCACTCCATACAACAATTACTCATCATGCTTACTTAAGGATCCTTTTATTCATGATACACATACTAATTTACATATATATGGTATACATCATTTCATTCAAGTATACATACTCTAGCTATTATTGCTCACAATGATCGCATATGTTTTCTATCACTCTTGATATACACACTTAGGCGAATCAAACTTCCCCCTCCTCTCTTTCTTCTTATATCATTACTTCTTCAAATTTATACAACACAATATTTCTACTACATACTCTACTAGATGACACACTCATTTTCTACAGTTGATACTTGACTTTTGAGGGCATAATTCCTAAATGAACCTCACGTCACACACATTCACCGGGGCAAACATGGATCCTCTTATCTTTGCATCATGCATATCACAAGACACCACCACATTCACATGGAATCTACCTTTCTTGGTTGCATTTACTCTTGTTAGTTTATACTACTTACATATTGCACATTGTTTCATATTCTAATTGGATACTTAGTATGTCATTATCTTTTCCTATACTGAGACATATGCATTCACATGGTATCTTGAGATGATTGCATGAATTTTATAGATTATTACATGATGCATGATTCTCAACACTACTTTTCACCAGTCTCATGGAGGCTCTTAGGGGATCACCTTTGTTACTCTCCTACTACACATCTCATGTCCTATTGTTGCATTATTTACTACTTCTTTTCACTTAATTTTTCTTCTCTATACATGCTTCTACATAAAATTTATCTATCTAATGAGCTACCAAGTGTTTCATGTGTATAATTTTCCTTGAAATTTCTATACAATCATCGTTATCTATTACTTCTTGTTTCCTATTATTTGCCACTATTTACAAAGGCTATGTCATATGTCATGTTTGATCCTTGATTTATTATGGTTGATTTGGTCCTTATTGTCTTCTGAAATTGTGAGTGACATCCCATGTATACAACCCGCTTTTTGAGGTACCTCTTTTCTTCATTTTCTACACTATATTCTATTGCATCCTAGCTCTTTTACACTAACACTTAGTTCTTAGTCTATCTTATGTTACATGTGCCTTTGTTTCTACCATGCACATCCCCTACCCCCTATAGGTATCCAATCTATGATATCCATATCATTTTTAGTTCCTTTCGGTTTGGGTTTCCTCATCCTACATTTGTCACATGAACCTTAAATGAGGGGGTAACTATTGCGTGAACAAATCACCCTTCCAAGAATGAAAACTCTAGAATAGAACAACACAATACAAAATTAGCAAAGGCACATAGTTACAGAGTGGTCCAAAATCAAACTTGGATCACAAACACATAGAATACACTAGCACCTAGTAGCAGATACATGAATGGTGGGTGGTTGTGCCCCACCCGAGTGATTGTGTCATGGGGGAAAAAATAGACATTTTCTTAGTTTAGCATAGTTTGTAGAAATTTATAGTACATATCTAAAATATCAGACACTTGGCTTCATCCACGAAATTCATGAATTGGTTACATTTTGATTACAATTCGACTATAATTCAGCTACAATTCAATTATATTTTGGTTATAAATCGGATGTGTCAATCTAATGGAACATATCATTTGAGAAGCGTCATAAAAGGAGAGAAAATAGACCTCTCTCCCAAACACTCTTCTATTAGCATTAAATACCTCGAAAAACTCATCCTTGGCGTGAGACCATCCAAAAACATCGTCCTTGGCGTGAGATTACACAAAAACCTCACTTTTGGCTTGAGATCGCCCAAAACTTCATTCTTGGCACCAAGATGCTCAAATCCATGGCTAGGCACTTTCTTGGTCAAGCCCATCCGAAAACATCTTGAAGACAAAAATAGAACTTTCTATCCTATACTCTCTCATACATCAGTTCACTCTTTCCTTAGCTACTACTTTTACATAGTTTTTACTTATTTATACATACATTACCCTAAATTTTCATATATGGAACTTTGACTACTCTCTTGCTCTTCTTTTGCAGGTCTATTCTTACAAGAAATAAGAAGCAACTCACATCAACAAGCACAAGTTCCGACATCATGCTACTATAAATACGATTCAACCCTAGGTTTTACCTCTTTTCATAGTTTCCACACTTCACATTATGATGACTACATGCTTCACATCTACTTATCCACTCCGCACACTATCGCTTAAACTCTTATTCGGATTACAAAGTATGCATATTTTATCTACTTTATGTTATGGAGTATTCACTCAACAACATAAAGTGGGGGAAAATATAGACACAAAATCTATGCACTTGGGTACATTACTAGGTCCTAAATCATACTAATGTATACATGATTCCTAAGCAAGAAAATTACTCATTGACAACTCCTTTTGGCCTTTTGGTTGTTTTATCTCTTACAATTTAATATTTTTGAGATTAACGAGATTCCTTTTGGCTTTACACATCTTACGCTTATCTCGACACTTTACTTGATTTACTTGTTGATGGCCTTAGACACTAGTCCCCAATTAGAACATAAGCGTTCATGCGCTCATGTCCCTCTCTTTCTTATTCTTACTCTTTTGGGTCCTTTTCACCTCTTGGTTTTCTTTTAACACTTTGGGTCGGCCTTTCAGTTGTTAATTATGAAATTGAAATAAGTGAATCATATATACTTAGTTACTTCTCTCAAATATGGGGCCAATAACTATAACACCTCCAAATAATTTGAACACCGCCGAGGCAACTTAGGTGGCATTTTTTTAGGGTTAGGATGTTGGAATTCAAATTTGAGTGGTTGTTAATATTTTTAGTGTTAAAAGCTTATTTATTTATCATGAATGATGTAGTGTCTATAGTTTTGAAATTTGTTCTCTATGTAATTTCAATTTCATTTCACCATATTTTTCCAAGTAATTTATTTAAATTTAATATATCATATACCTTTGGCAAAAAATATAAGTGTATTCTATTTAAGAAAAGACTTCATGTTTAGATTTTTTTAAGTGTAATTTATTTAAATGAATAGTACTCATGATTTAAAAGGTGTTCTAAGTTTATGATATTTATAGGTTAAATTTGTTCTTGAAAATATATAAAATTCAATGAACCCAATGAAATTGACAATTATAATTGTGATTTTCTAAATTTTATAATTTTAATCAAAAATTAGTTTCTATAAAAACTTGATTACTCAATTTTTGTTATTTTAAGTAATAGACTTTGTTAAAATGATAAATTGTAGAAATACAATAAAATGTAATATAATAGTAAATGATTATATATTTGAATTTTCAAAACAATCTCAAAAATATTCAATTTTCTTAATATTAAACTTATTTTTATTTTATTTTTAAAAGTGTTGCATATAAGTTTGTGCTTTGTGTGGAATGTAGTAAAATATAAACATCACATATATAGATGAGGTTGGCTAGGCACTATTAATTTAAACATGATATTTTTAGAATAGTTTAAATCATTTAATGTTTTGGTTATTTAGAACCTTTAAATATTAACATTTGTATTTATTTATCATCAATGCATTCTCTATTTTTGTTGAAAAACTCATTAAATTATATTTGTTCTCGATGCATTTTCTTTCTAGCATAAATTATATATTCACGAGATAGTACTTTCTTATATGCTTTAAGAAAAGATTTGTTATTTTAGAAAGTTTTGAAATATAATTTATTTTAAAACAAGTAGTTCCCATCACTAAATTTTTTTAATTTATGATATTAATTTTTATGATAATAATATAATAAAATAATATAAAATTCAATTGGGACAAAAAAATTAGTATGAGTACTATCAATTAATTTCCCCTATCCCATTAGCCTAATTAAAAATGAAACTTATAAAAAAATTAAACACTTTTCATTGAATTTTTTTGTAATTATCATTAACATAGTTCCCATGAATAGTAAATTATAAAAATATAATACATAATCATAATAATAAATGTTAGGAAAAAACACTCTGTTAGGGTTTCAAGCTTTGTACAGTTGCTACCTTTGGGTGTTAGGCGCACATCATACTACCTGGTTACATCTCTAATAAGCATGAAATTTTTTATTTAGCTTCAGTTTCCTAACAAGCTATGTTTCCTTAAAGATAAAGGTGGAAACATGAATCATTGTTTAGCTAAAACTTTTCATTCATTTCTTTAGCCTAAATCATGATAGTTGATCTCTCAAGCATGTGAATTTTCTTTTTTAAACCTAACCTATTGAGTTTTAATAAATTTCCAATTATTATCTTGTTTTAAGGTAGGACTTTGAGTAGGATGGTCATTTTTTGTTATGTATTATATGATCATCCCAATTGAAACTAGTCCTCACTTGCCCATTCGATGGAACTCGACATGAATCATCAAAAGTTATGAATGTTGAATAAATATTGGCATCAATAAGCTAATTCCTACACCTATAATTAGCTCTGTATGACCGTCACATTAGATAGAAATATGGTCATGTTTGTATAGGTTTTGGTGGTAAGCCATGCATATTCACTCCTTCATTATAGGATGATGATAACAATGTATAACAGATATACCCTTTCAAGCTAAATTATGTAAATTGTTTTGTATTGTGGCACATCATGATATATGTATCATTGTGTGGCATGTATTGTTTATTTTCTCTTTTGGATGTTCTTGTCACTAATTAAGTGCTTTGTGACTACCACTTTATGGTAAGAATATTGAATGATTCCTTGGAATATGAGGATGTTCATTGCATCACATGAATGATCTAGTGGAAATCCATGCATTGTTGAATTAAATATGGTTACAACTTGTAAAATTTTTTTGGGATAATACTTGTGTAGTATTTCCACAAGTATTGTGATAATTTATTGCTTAAAATTGTGATTCATTTTATGGTCTTTGTAAGTATATTTCCACTAAATGTAGTTGCAAAAAGGAGGTTGAATGAAAGTTCCAAATAGATGTTGAACTTAATACATTATTAAGGAATTAATTCATCCAATGGTGGCTATAGATATTATAACTTTGAATTCATATTAGGTTATATTATGATATTTTTAATTGGAAAATTTAAAGAAAACTATACACAAATAAGTTCAATTTTAAGATGGATTTACATGTGGTACTTTTGTCGTGTTTAGATCTTATAGGTAAATCTAGGGAAAAAATAGGAACTAAAAACTTAAACTTATGTGTATTTATTTCTTTTGATTTTCATAAGATGGTAAGAACTAGAATTGGTAGGGGTGATGGTTATATGGCTCATCGTGGAAGAGATCATTTCATAAATCCTAACCAAATAATGAACATTAGAACCATGATATTTCAAATGTGGACTCTAACCTATTCCATAACCTTGAAAAGTTTCTTAAACCCTTGATTCATTCTAATCCATACTAGATTCTAAAGTGAACCTCTTGGATAATCTTGTTTGACACTAAGAGAATGAGCACCATGAGGAACAATAGGAAGAAAGTAACATGAGGACTAGGATGTTTTTTAAATGGAACTGAAAACATTTAATTCTCCCAAATACTCGAGGGAGAAATTAAGGAATAAGGATGAGGCATGATTAGTTTGGATGAAAAAATATTTTTATTTAAATGATATGTCCTCAAATGTTTGTACATGTATTTATATCTTCATGTTGGAAGGGGATCAATTTGGTGCAATAATTAGTGTGTGATTAACGATTATGACATCATATGATTATGTGGGAAGTTTTTGAAAATTAAAATTTTAAAATATACCTTTTAGTTGCTCATAAGGAAAGGAAAATTTCCATGTTTTAGCTTTTGCAACAAGGGTAAATGTTTGTTTCTAAATACAAATCCAATTTCTTTAGTTTTATCTCCTATATGGATTATATGTGGCATGATGAGACTAAGGTGACTATGTTTAAACTAGGTATCAAACCTATAGTGATGCATAAAAATACCCTAAAATCTACCATAGAATCAACGTATAAGGATGAAGAAAGGGATAAATGCTAGCTGAAAAAAGAAATATTATCACAATAAGAACAATCCAAATAATTATTTTTATGCTCTCGTAGGATTTATTTCAAGAAAATATAATTTAATAAATATTTAGTAAAGAATAAGAACTCATATGGTAACATGGGTTTGTAATTTGTTACGAATAAGAACAACATCATTGATTAGATTCTAATTTGGTATTGGTAGCAAAGCTAGTGTCTTGGGTATGTGGTAATGAAGTATACTACAAGCATAATTATCTAGATTACTTGGCCAACCACCTAACTAATCATAAGAACTATGTAGAAGTGGACAACAACAACAAAATATAGAATCTTTCAATACATTTTGAATGGAAATTTATCCAAGTTCCCCTTTTTCCGTGAAAATATCCACTATTTGAGGGATATTTTATCAAAGAGCATGATTTTCATAGATACAACTAAGATCGAAGCTATTAATGTATGGCATATAGCTAGGAATGTACATGCGATGCACATAGCTTCATGGGAATTGCTCGGTATTATAGGTGGTTTGTGAATAATTTTTCTAAGGTATCTAACATTATTCTTTCCCTTCAACATAAGGTAAAGAGGTTTTAGTAGGGATTGAAATGTGAGAATTCATTTTAGAAACTTAAGAAACCATATTGGAAGTACCTTGTTATATTATATGGTATGGATAAGTATTTTCCCAAGCTATAGGATTTTGCATGAACATTACTTAAAATTATTGATATTTTGTTGAATGAAGATCTTGAAAGCATATTTATTCTTAGAAATTTGTTTTGTAATAGTAAAATAGTCCATTCCCTCATGGTTACAAGGAATAGGGTAAAAAAACATGGAAATGTGAATTTTAACATAGTATAGGGTATCTAAATTCTCTTTAATGCAAGAATGAAGATAATTTATTGTGCCATTTATTATTAAATTTGATCTAATTGAATTTTGTGACCTACTGATGTAGATGGAAATGATTATAATTAAATGATATAATTTTGTATTAAAATCCCCATGTTCTCACAAAGTATGGTGACTTGATAAGACCTTACTCTTGGACATGATGTAACACTAGGCATAGGTGATTGTTTCTTGATGAAATCTTGCTCACCAAGGGGTAAAGAGAATAAATTTAACTTTTTTTGTAACATAAAGTTACATGTTTTGAAATAATGTAAAAATATTTTTAGCTTTATTTTCCTATCAATGAGGGTTTCATTTGTTATAATGTAATAGTAAGTGGCCTCACCCTTTGTGGGACACCTCATATTTATATTCATAATATAATTTTTCTACAACTTATAAATGTCAGGAAAACTCCAACATTTGTGTAAATGTTTTATAAATTAATACAAGAGTGAAGTGGTGCAATCGTCATAGTGATGGTTTTGAAAACCCTAAACCTTCCATCTTAAACCCTAAGTGGTGTGCATGATTAATGCTATGGTGCCGGAGGAGGTGGTCCTACATGTGGGATCAAGGGTTTGGGAGATGAACTTGAATTCTTTTCTCCTATTCTTTCGCTTCCTAGGTGACTCGACAATGATGACAAACATGACTTGGGGAGTACTTCCCCTACTTTTGGTTGTAGGTTTGTGGGATTTGATTGAGTATTAAATCATTTTATAGATGATGGTTTGACATCACATGAACCTAGTGCTATATCTTTGTACCGTACGGCATCGAAAAAATGGTTTCGGTTTAGATGGCCTAGACCTAGTCAATGGTAGAGGAGTGTCTCATAGGGAGGAAACTATTAAATGTTCCTTTGTTTTGATGGTTTCCAATCATGGGAAGTTGTTAATTGTAACCAAAATTTTCCCCTCGATGGTATTTCAAGGGTTGTGTTGGAGAAGGTATTACAACGGGAAGAGAAACTTTCTAATCGTGCACTTATTTACATATTCAATGATTTTTTCCACCCCTAGAAAAACTCAACAAATGAATCAGGGAGAATTGGAGTCAATATGTCAAGGGATGTATGCAGATCATTCATTATACTAAAGGTATTTTATGGTGATTTTTTATGTAATTAAGGATAAATTTGATTTTTGGCAATCATATTCTCACAATTAAACCCTAGTATGCATATTTTAATACCCTCGCTGAATTTATTGAAACTAGACCTATTTTGGTAAGATTCCCTCATTTTCCATTTCAGTTTTGGAATCTACCTAGCTTTGTTGTGGGTAAGTGCACCAAAATGGGGGCCCAAAAAGAATACAAAATCATGAAATTAGCTAAAACACGTATGCATTTTGAAATAACGTGTATGCATTGTGTTTTAGTAATTACCAAGCCTAAAATGTGTATACATTATAACGTGTTTACATTTTAGTTTATTGAAAATTCATACGCATTATAACACGTACGTGTTTCTATTTTTATGGTTTTTGGAAGGGGGAAAGGGGCATATTTACTAAACTAAATGTTAAGTATATAATTTAAATTTATTTGAGTAAATATAATAACTTAGTGTCACTCTGCACCTAATGGAATTGTTCCGGTAGCTCCAACAATTATAATCTATAAGATAGTTTTTCAAACTCTAATATAATCGGTACTTACTCATTTATAGGATTTCAGCAAGGATCTAAAGGTTTCAGGGCATATGTATTATAGTCGGTCTTTGTTTTAGGAAAACATATAGTAAATTTGTAGGTTTTTGACTGTTGGATTAGATTTTGGCCCTACCATTACTCGAATTAGTACCAATTTTGAAATTTGGTCAATATTTCACTTTAGTAACCATTAATCAACTCTATGATGTTTGACTACTTTCTATTGAAACAATATCCTCACTTTTTCTCAGAGAGTATTGCTCCCGAATGGGTTTCCTCTCCTATGACCAAAATGAGGTGATTATAATGTGCCTCCTTTTTAAGGTGTGATCACACTACTAGGTGTTTAATGAGTTTTTAAGAATAGTACACCAAGTGAATTACATCAAGTGAACTAAGATGATTGGTCATTCATGGAAATAGGGTACTCCATATGAAGATCATCCCCTCACCTTTCATGGATCTAAAATCATCCTTTGATGGAATAAAATTCATGATTCTCATACACATATTTTCTCATATGTCTCTCATGGAGATAGATGATTCCTTAATACTTCACACATGATGGTCATGGATACCTCGGTGGCTTGGTTACCTCATTTTATCTTATTCTTTGGAGAGATTTGGATACAATGACAATATCAAGATATGATGATCATCAAGTCACTTCTTGAGCTCCACATTTCACCTTTGAACATGAAGAATCCTTCACAATTCAATTTCTTAACCAAGATGACACCTGGGTGGAAGCATGCTCAAGGTACCTAGAAACTTTTTTCTCAAGTTTCTCCTCATGGAAATGGGTTTCCTCCTCTAGATAGGGGATGAATCCTTGAATGAAATTTGAGGATGAGTTAAATTTTATTGACCTCCATACTTCACTAACACATTGTAAATCAAATTTTATGATAAATGAAACTATTCTAAAAATCTAATTCTACTTGCAACTCAAAATTTGGGTCCTATTTCATTTTAAACTGGGAGGGGCAGCTGTAGAGTTTTGATGTACCTTAAGAAGTATTTGAGCCTTAAATCAATATTGATTATTCTACCTTGTAGAGTATTCTAATAGATTTCCAATGCCTTTTTAATCACAACTCTTTCTAGAACTCCTGGAATCATCCAAAGAAGTCATCTTTCATCATTTTATCTTTCATTCCCTGCATTTGAAAACCCAGTCTTAAACAAATTGCTCCTAAATGAGATTTTATTTCCTAAATTTTCCTAACTTTACTTTAAAATATTCAATTGTCTCTGAAATAACCCTCATATTTTTATATTTTCTCTAAACACTTCATAGGGGAATTCAATTAGTTACATAATGGCCAAAATGGCCAAGTAGTCTCTCATCAATACTAAATGAGTTGATTAATCACCTTAAACACTATTCCCTACACATTGAAACACACTTGAATGATATTATTAGGACTTTCCTTTAAGCCAATGTTAAGGTTGAATTGATGAAACGATAACCATAGGAACGATGCACGTGGACCGAGAATCCTTATTTTCAATTAAGGTCTTAGTTGTCATGCTTCAAAATTTTCAATTTTCATGCTAGTTATTTTGGAAATTGTGGAGCTAATTGATTAACTAAAATGTAAACATTCTAGTGGAATCTAATGATATAGGAGTAGTAAAATAGCTAAATAAGTGAAGTAATAAAATATTGAAATCACACCCAAACAATCTAAGCAAATAAAATATGAAACCCTAATGTGCAAAGAGGGTTAAGATGGTCTTAGCTTATTCGATGATGTCGTGGGACTGTGGCGCGGAGGCGAGATGAGCATGAGGAGGAAACCTTCACACAAGATCCTATAAAAGTGCAGATCCAAGTTATCTCGACTAGAATGGGGCTCCTGGAGAAGGTTAGGGATGCTCGTGGGTGCCCTAGTCTATATTCTAGGTGCCTTGGTTTGTGTAAATGGTCAAGGAACCTCCTCGAGGTGTTGTAAAATTTTATCATGTGTTCACTTCTGTTGTGTGAATTTTTGTGTATGATCACCAATGTCGCTATAGACCCGTAATGAATAATCACCCGCAAACCCCATAGACAAAGTATCAAAACCCTAAAAATAAAGATGCATAACGAAGGGATCGAGTTTCCTCGATGCCAAATTGATGGAATTATCATCGATGGTTACACTACATCTCTAACCTAATGTAGTTCTAGGTGTGTTGTGTGTTTAATTGTGACCTAGGTTTCTCTTATCTCGACTCACGCTTTATGAGTAGCAAACAAGTAATTAGATGTATAATATAATAAATGTGTTTATGGAAATAATATACTCCCCTCTATGAAGTTTGATGTAGTTGAATCTTCCTTGTGTGCCTTGTGATGGATCTAGATGGATTCAAATGTAGTTATATATGCCTTTGATGGATGCAACCTTAGGTGGTGATAGTAAGTTCTTAGTGTTTGGTCCCTCATTATGGTCACATAACTTTATATTTATATGGTTCTCTTTCTTTAATTTTGTAATTAACCCTGAAAAGGCTTACCACCAAAAATATAAGAAGCTTAAATGGCTAGAAAGTGTCAAAAAGTGAGAGGAAAGTGTAAAGAGGATCAAGGTGCCCAGAGAGGGGACGAGGGCGCTGGGACACCCCAACCAAGAATAGAGAAAATTTAGTATAAAGGTACACACTAGGAAATTATAGGTGTAAGATCCAAAGTAGCAATAGAATGTGTAATGAAAAATGGCCAAATACATGGGTTAATTATTACTCTTTTCACTTGAGAACCATATGAATAGTAGTATGAGACCGAGACTAAATAATAACTCAAAGTGCATGATTTTTTGTCTACATTTTCCCCCACTTTATGTTGGTGAGCATAATTATTGGTAACATAAAGTAGATAGAGATTCATACCTGATAATCCATGTAGAGTGATGTAGAATGTGTCAAGGACTAGACAAAGTGTCCAAAGTGATAAAAATATAAAGTGTGGAGACTAAAGATGTCAAAATGTAAAAAGGTGATGAAAAAAACCTAGGGAAAAAGCACGTGTGTAGATGTTGATGTTCGTGATGTACCTACATGGCTAGTATCATGTGTGTGATCTACCCAATATGTGTGTGATGTTGACTTCTTGCTTCCCATATGGACGGACTGTAAAGGAGAAGATGATCAAGTAGTTAAATGCACATGTATATATGTAAAAAGCATGTAAATAAAGTACAAAAATTAAAAATGAACATGTGCACTGGGCCGTGATGAGAAAAGGGGTGTAGAAAGGATCATGTCGATGTTGTGTGATTTTTTTGACTGATTTTATGCCACTTTGGCTGAAGAAGTGTGGGGAGGAAAGTTTGATTTATCCTCCAACCTGTAACTACTTCCCAAAACTAAGGAGATCTTTGTACTATCTAGTTTTTGGGTGATCTGATGCCACTAGCTAAAGTAGTGTACAGAGGAAGGTATGGTTTATCCTATAACCTGTAACTACTCTCCAAAATACTAAGGACAATATTACCTATAAAAGACGTTATGTATGGAGTTTTGTAGATTGGTCTGAACCCACTCATTTTGTAACCTATTGTGTCATGGACAAAAATTGAAAAATGAACTGTAATGGTATTTTTTGTAAAACCAAATGATTCCCCCCTCTTTAGGGGTGCATGTGGCATTGCAGATAGGAGAATATAGCCCAAAAGAGGACCAACCATGGATAATGAAAATTTTCCCTACAAGGGGGGGATTTTCTTGGTAGAAACCAAGGCACGAGAAAACAAGGTATCTAGGAAAAAGTGTTAGTACGAACATACATGTAGAAAGCAAGTGTAAGACAAATAGATAATGTGTAAGCTAGAACATAAGAAGATAATGTAAACACCCAAGAAAAAATGTAGACCGCACAAAGTGGGTTGCAAACATGGGAAACCACTCACTGGTGTTGTAAGACACTCAAGGTTGTGATGGTAGCAAACAAATGAGTGTGCATACAAGACCAAGGGAAAAGCCCGTAAACAAGAACAAGTAATATCATATAGTGTAACAAAAAACTATGGAAACAAGTATCCTCGGATAAAAAATGTTGCACATGAAGCACCCATTAGCATACTAGAAAGATAAAATGTATTTCAAATAGTGTATAAACTAATAAAGTAGTGTACTATGTACAAAAAAACAATAGCCCCTATAGAATACGAATGTGAATGCCCCCAAGAGCCACCGTGAGACTAGTAGTCAAACATCCATGTTGCATGTAGTATCCCTATATAGTCTGTGATCATAACTAGAAAGTAATTGAATTTTCATGTGTGTATGCTAATTATAATGGCATACAAGATATCTATCTAGAATGTGTAATAAAGCGTACATGTAAAAGCAAGCAAGAGTAAATGCAACCATAAAATGTAGTATGTTGTGGATGGATGGAATGGAATGCATAGTGAATTATAGGAGTTGTGTGTCCCCCTCAAGTGAATGGAATTGTATGTAGTGATGTTCATTTAGTATGCCCCCTCAGCAGTCAAGAATGAACCATAAATGATAGTGTGTCATCAAGTAATGGTCAAACTATGTGTTGTGTGTAAGGAATTGTGATGAGTGTGTAGTGATGGTATGCGACCTAAAGATGAATTATGTGTGACATTGTATCCTAAGCATATATCATGACAAGATGAATAGAAAGGAGTGGTGATTTATCCTAAAGCATATACCACTAAATGATGCAAGTGAAAGTGATGATATAGCATATCATGAGAGGATGCTAGAAGAAGTGACCTTGTATCCTAAAGTGTATATCACTTACTCTAGTTATGTTGCATGAGAAAATATTGAATTATGAACGTGTAAGGGTGAGGAGTTCCATTTGTGATGCATAACATCAAAAATCCAGTATGGACCGTGAGACTAGAGTGCATCATAGGGTAGTAAGTGCAACGCATAGAAGAGAATGTGTAAAATTTGTAATGTATGTAATTGGGTGTATAACATGTAATGCACGATGCGTAGATGACATAAGATGTGTAAATAGTATATGTAAGATGCAAGATGTAATATGTAAGGTGAAGGATATAAAATGTAAGATGATGTGTATGATGTGTGAAAAAGACGCAATATGTAATGGCTATGGTGTAGTATGTGAGGTATGTGTAGAATGTGTATGATGTATGTAGGACAAGATGTAGGATGAAAAGTGTAGAATGTATGAAGACACATAGTTTCTAGTGCAATGTGTGGGGTTCATGTGTGTAGGATGCCCTCAATAGTCAAGTGTGAACCGAAGCACAAGAGTGTGTCATTAGGTAGTGACCGTTACTTTAGGTGTAGTATTTTTAGATGCATTACATTGAGTGGGTTTTTAAGTTGTTTTCATAAAAGGGTGGTAAGGTGATAAACTCCACCACTAAGTTTTTAGTGATAATTTAAGGGCCAAGCCAATCGACTTAAATTTTCTGTAAGAGAAGCTTCAAATTTTTTATTCTTTTGATTCTATTTGAAGACAAGGTCACCTATGTTAAATTCATGAGGACGAGTTTTATGGTTGTATGCATGCGCGATGTGAAAATGGTATGCGTGAAGATGTTCAAGTGTTTGGACATGATGGGATTCTAACATTTCTAACTCATGTAAGTTTTTTTGTGATATGTATCATCTTTAATTAAACCCTTGAGCTAAACAAGAAAAGAGGGTATTTCACGTTCGAGTGGGATAATGGCCTCGCACCATAATCCAAGGAAAAAGGAGTTGCATTAGTAGGTGTGTGCACACTAGTACAATAATCCCAAAGAGCATAAAATAGTTGATTGTATCATTCATCACCACTAGCAATGAATGTCTTTCACAAGATTTTGAAATAGTTTTGTTGGTAGCTTCGGCTTGGCCATTACCTTGTTGGTAATAAGGAGTAGATAATGATTGTTTGATTTTGAAATTTGCACAAAACGCTTTTAGCGTCGTTATTATTAAATGGGTATTTATTATTGGTAGTAATGGTGGATGGAACTCCAAAGTGCATAATGATATGAGTGGTGAAAAATCTGCAGATGTCTGTTCCATTTGTTGTTCGTAGTGGGGTTGCTTCACCCATTTAGTAAAATATTCTATAGCATTGATAGTGAACTTATGTCCATCAAAATATTTCAGATTTATCATGCCAATGAGGTCAAATCCCCAAAGAGAGAATGGCCACGTGGGAGCAATAGGTTGGAGGTCATAGGTAGGTGTGTGATGGAGGTTTCCATGCTTTTGACACTTCTCACAATGAGTAGCGTATTCAAGGAAATCTTGTTCCATGGTAGGCTAAAAATATCATTGATGTAAAAGCTCTTGAACATTGCTTTGCCTAAGAAATGACCACCCCACATTCTGTCATGGATTTACGAAATGACAATAGGGATATCAGCTAGCCATAAGCATGGAAAGAGTCAACCTTCAAGTGCATGTTTAAATAATTATGTGCCAACAATGACATAACGAGTAGCCTCACATCACAAGCCACAAGCTTCATGAGGATGAAAAGTAACATGAATGGTTTTTATATAAGAAATTATAAATGGGAGTAAACCATTTGGGATTTTCATGACTGTGCATGTGATGTTAAGCAAGCTACAAGAGGTAAAGTGGAAATGAAAGGATGTCGCAAGTTTGTAATGATAAATGTGCCCTTCTCATCAGTAATATATTGTGGGATGAGTGACACCGCACTATCCATGGCCGCAAGACAATTATCTTTACAAGGAATGGTAGTGATAGCTTAAGACTCAAATGTAGCCAAGAGATATTTGACCAACATGTTGTATGGGATTAATTGTTCTTATTTTTTGTTATATGTATCATTTACTTGATTGATGACAAGTTGAGAATCATCATGTATGCATAGGTTACAAATGAGTAGTTTTTGAGTGGTGAGAAGGCCTAGAATAAGGGCTTCATATTCAGTGAATGTTATTTGTACATTAAAACCCTAATCATTATGAAAATGGGAGTGGATCACTCTGTGGGGTAATGAAAACTATCCCAACCCATGCGTCGGAGTGACAACGAGACCCATCAAAGTAAATTATCCATGTTTCGAATCAATAAGAGTCCGAATAGGAGATGCATCAAGAAGGGGTGTTACGGCTAATTGGTCAAGTGATGATTTGGCCTTTAATTACTTTTTGTGGTATAAAATTAAAATCAAATTCAGTGAGAAGCATAACCCAACATGTTAAAATTCCCGATAGATGCGTATAGGACAAGAGGTATCATAAAGGATCCACCTTAGTGATGATATGCACCTCATTGTTAAGGAGATAATGTCGTAATTTATCTGCAGCAAAATCAAGGCCGAGGCATAGTTTTTCGATGTAAATATAGTCGCATTCATAAGAGAGAAATTTTTGGCTTATGTATTATATTTCTATTTCACTCTTATAATCATCATGTTGTGCAAGCAGATCCCCTAAGGCATAAAACATGGTAAAAATGTACAATAAGAAATTTTGGTCGACTTAATGGAGGTACTAAGACTGGTGGTTATAGAATATATGCATTTATGTCCTCAAATTCTTGATGTCAATGCTCATTCCATAAAAAATTAGTATTTTTCTTCATGAGACATGTAAATGGTTGAGTTTTATCAACAAGTTGTGCAATGAATCACCAATAGCTTGAATTTTTCCTTGTAATGATCGTAGTTGATGTATATTTTTAAGAAGAGGCATGTTGACAATGGCTTTAATCTTGTTGGGTTCAATTTCAATGATGCATTGTGAGATGATATATCCTAGTGTTTTACCAGTTGTGACCTTGAAAACTCATTTTTAGGGATTTCGGTGGATGTGGTATTGACATAAGTGCTAAAAATGTGTGTAGATCTTGTGTATGGGTGGAATGATGTCTAGACTTAGCTAAGATTTCATCAATGTAATCTTTGATAATCTTGTGAATATAGTAATGAAATATATGTGTCATTGCTCGTTGATAAGTGGCCTCTGCATTCTTAAGACTAAAGGGCATGACAATGTAACAAAACGCCCCCAAGGTATGGTAAAATAATTCTTCTCTTGATTAGTGGGGTTGATTTTGATTTGATTGTAGCCTACTGGCTCCGTCCATGAAAGAGAGGATATCATAGCCAGTGGTAGATTTGACAATAACATCAATATGAGGCAAGGGGAAACTATCCTTGTGACAAGATCTATTTAAATTGTGAAAATCTATGCAACAATGGAAGCAACCATCTGGATTCATTACGAGTACAATGTTAGATACCCATTTGGGATAATTGATGGCTGGAATAAAACCAACATCGAGTAGCTTTTGGATTTCTTCCTTGATTAAGAGTGACACCTTTAGGTGCATTTTGTGGAGTTTTTGTTATATTGGTTTTGTACTGGAGTTAAGGACAATATTATGCATTGCAAAATATGGGTCAATACCCAACATATCATTGTAGTCCCATGCAAAAATTTTGAATAAGTCATGCAATACTTTCTTGATATATTTTTATTCACTAGGTGTGAGAGAGGTAGCTAAAAAAACTATGCGTGGATTCTCATATGTTCCTAGGTTATATTGGATGGTTTCTTCATTAAGAAGGGAAGACCGATCTTTGATGTATGGATTTATAGGAATAGTGTTAGGAGAATCGATGTCATGAGAAGGTGTATCAAGATCTCCAAAGTAGGTGGTATTTTGAATCCATGGTGGATAACACCTTTTTATGTTGAAAGAAAAGAAATTGATCATAAATTGTCATGTGTTCTAAGAGAGAATCATCACTATTGAAATTTTCTAAAGTATCCTAAATGGTAGAGGCATTATCACTAATGAATTCTGGATGGATGAGCGGAAGTGAAGAGGTGTGTAAGGTGGTATAAAATTCTGAAGGAGGGATTGGTGGGGACAATACTCCAATCCAAATTTATTAGATTACATGGGAAAATCCCAAAGTGTTGTTATTCTAAGTTCTTGTTGATATGAGTTTGTATTGGAGAATCCATAGTGGCGTAAGTATTCATATCCTAACCCATATTTAGAAAAGTCTTGAGTAACATCGGAAGAACTAGGGGTATCACTAGATTGTTCAATAGAATTACAATACATGAAAGGTGATGGATCAGCCAAAACATCATAAACAACTCACAACTCCTTGATAACGGAATTTAATTCATGTATGTAACATAGAAGGGACCATATGCATAGCATGGATCCATGGCCGCCCAAGAAAAAAATTATAATTAAGGTTATTGGGCATGACATGGCATGGAATAGTGATTGTACATGGACCAATAGTGATAGGAAGGCTAATAGTACCTAAAACACGCTTGGGAATGTTGTCAAAGCCACAAATAGAGATTGATGAAGGAGCTAAAGAACTTTCTGAAAGACTGAGTGATGAAGAAAGGTGAAATTACAAATTTTAAGGCCACACCCATTGTCAACTAAGGTGTGTTTGACCCCAATATTATTAATACAAACCTGAATATATAATGGGGGTCATGCTCTAGTATTTCTTGAGAAGGTAGTTCATCTGATGTGAAAGTTATTTGATCCTCATAAGAGATAATGCCAAAGTACACTTGTGGTATACATATTTAGGTAATGTGTGAGGAGGAATATAGGTAGTAGCTAAATATGATTTTATTTTATTAATACAATCAGGATGATTATCCAAATAAGCATGGATAGAGATATTCATGAGGACAATATTGTAGGATCAAAAATTAAAGAAAATAAATCGATTGGGATCCTAAGAGTGTGAAGATCAAGTTCGGGTTCACCAAAATGATTGACTAAAATGTAAACATTATAGTGTAATCTAATGTTATAGGAATGGTAAAATAACTAAATAAATGAAGTAATAAAATACTGAAATAACACCCAAACAATCTAAGAAATAAAATATGAAATATTAATATGCAAAGAAGGCTAGAAAGGTATTAGCTCGATGATTTCATGGGATTGTGTCATAGTGGAGACTAGATGAACAGGAGGAGGAAACCTTCACATAGAGCCTAGAAATTGAAAATCCGGGCTATCCGACTGACCGAGGCACTTGGAGAAGGATAGGGGCACCCATGGGCACCTTGGTCTACATAAATTCTCCAAGAACCTCCTATGAGGTGTTTCAAGATGTTCTTCTACATTCGCTTCCTATCACATGAATATCATTGTATGATCATCAATGTCATTGCAGACTTGCAATGAAGAATCACCTATGAAACCCCAAACAAAGTATTAAAACCCTAAAAATGAAAGATTCGTATGAAGGGTTTAGACTGTCCTCAGTTGCCAAATTGATGGAATTATCATTGAGTGTTGCACTACATCTCAAACATAATGTAGGTCTAGGTGTGTGTGTGTGTGTGTGTGTGTGTGTGTGTAATTGTGCCCTAGGTTGCTCTTATGTTACTCTCACTTTGTGAGTAGCGAGAAGTAACTAGATGTAGAATGTATTAAGCATGTGTATGGAAACAATAGACTCCCCTCATATTAAGTGTGATGCAGATGAACTAGCCTTGTGTGCCTTGTGATCAAGCTAGATGGATGTAAATGTAGTTATAGATGCCTTTGATAGATGCAACCTTATATGGTGATATTAAGTGCTTAGTGCTTGGTCACTCATTATGGTCACATAACTTTATATTTATATGTTTCTCTTTCTTTAATTTTGTAACTAACCCTGAAAAGGCTGACCACCAAAAATATAAGAAGCTCAAAGGTCTAGAAAGTGTCCAAAAAGTGATAGGATTAGGGTGCCAAGAGGGGACTAGGTGCCTTGGGCGCCCATTCATAAATAGGGGAAATGCAATATGAAGGTACATATTAGGCAAGTACAGGTACAAGATCAAAAATAGCAACAAAAAATAATACAAAATGGCCAAGGACATTGGTTAATTATTATTCTTTTCACTTTATAACCATATGTATAGTAGTATGAGACCAGACTAAATAATGACTCAAAGTGCATGCTTTTGTGTCTACAATAATCAAACACCCTCTCGAGAGAGTTTAGGAAAGATATTAAGAATCTAGAGGTGTAGGGAACAACAAGTTTTCTAGGTGTAGGGGACAAACACTCTAATGGTGAAACCTAACTTCTCCAAAATATTCCAGGAACTGTAAGGAGTTAGGAGGAGAAAAATACGCATTGGAAAGATATGTGAATCCTTTACATGTTGGAGACATCGATTTTTCTCTAAGGCTTGAAGGTTTTATGAATAATTTCTAAATAGTGTGGTTTCCCCTTTTTGTTCTAGATAAAAATGGACTTAAATTTTTAGGTTCAAGCAAAATCAAGTCTTGAAAGTTGTTCCATTGATCTTAGAATGTTTTGTTCCATTGATATTATGATCTTTCCAATCATGGTCGGAAAGTGAGCGGAATTTGAGACCAACATGAAATAACACCTCAAAATTCACTTCTAAGCTCTTCCACCACATGGAAAACTTCAAGGGCATCCCTACCAACATGCTCAAGTACTCACAACCATAAGTCACATGGAGAAAACCTCATAAGAATAATTGTTCTAACTATCTTCTTGAAAATCCTAATAGGGCTTATTAAGCGATTATGGATTAAGAAATAAATCAACTCTTCAAATAAAACCAAGACTTCAAAAACATCATTTCCATCCATACCAATTTATTCATGTCTAAACAACCATGTTACATCATTCAAAATGACACACGCACTCTCATATCATCATGACTGGTTCTGCACTCACAAGCCCATTAGCGGTAGGGAACATTAGAGGACATGTTGCACCCATTTTCTCTATAGAACCTTCCCATATCTCTTCATGATCTCTTGGAAAACATCCCAAGCAAGACCCCACATAAGGTCTTTAATCATGACACTTACAACACATAGTTGTACCAGTAAATATCTTCAAAACAAAGGTTTTTCTTCATCTTATCAAAACATATTTAGCATGAAACCACCACCAAAAGGAGATCAAAAAAATTATCTACAACCTTAAAGCTTCACATTTTATTTCTCATGCCATTTGGAGACCATACAAATCATTTCTTCTCTATTACTATAAACTAGGGTCTGGGGAGGGTTTAGACCACTCGATTCTTAACAATTGTTCATAAATGATATGGCATCATTTGAATTCATTCCAAATGAAAAAATTTATTAGTTCCATGCCTCAACTATGGTGAATGGCTCAAGTCTCCATGAAAATAATTCACGTGCAAGTGAGCACTCCAAACATGGCCTTTGAGCTGGGAATGATCCTGATTTCGAGAGATCAATAGAGATAAAATTGACTTATCTTAGTTTTTCTTCATCCTCGTGTCCTAAAAATTAACACACACCACTCCAATGACCTCCTCTATGACCTCTAATTCTCATACATGCTTGGATACTTCTATAACTTACCATGCCATCTCATTTTCCCATACATTCTTAACTTGTCCTTAAAAACATGCCTCCAAAGGACTTAGAACATGCACTAAAATCCTATAAAATTTCCTTTGACAACTTCTATGCATGCCTTTAAATCTCAAAACACATATCACATACTCACATAAGCATGCTCTATATCAGACTTCATGCCACCATATCACTGTTATGAATTAGGTCTTAGAATAAGCCTAAAATGGTTAGGTTCAACCCAAGCTTCACACAAACTGATCTTTCCTTCACCATGCAGACACTCTAACAACTTTGACATACCTTACTAAACATGTTTGACACCTTAGAGACATCAAAAACCTTTGGAGCACACCTACAATCACCTTCATGCTAGACCCATGCACTCAACCATGCATGCAAACTAAGACACCATGACATGACACCAAAACAACATATCATGACAATAAAATTGGACACTACCAATCAACCTTCAAGCTTGATTATGAATTACACCTCATATTGACTCCTTTTCCACCTTGACACCCTTTTCCATCAATGACACTTGACATCAATGAAAATAATAGGAAATGATGTCCAACAAATCCAAAAGGCCCCAAAACCTAAACAATGACTATATTCTTTCCCAAAATAGACATTGATTGTAGAATTTAAATGCTAAAAGCTTTAGGCTGAATGTTGAAATCCTGAAAATTACCTATGTACTAACCAAATTAGATTATAAAAAATTATCTATTAAACCGTAACTCTTGGAGTTGTGAAACTAATTCCATAAGGTGCAAATTGACCTAATTTCTTATATTTACTAAAATAAATTTAAAGTATAAGAAATAATAAAGTATAAATAATAATTTAATACTTTATTATTTCTTATACTTAAACATTTTTATAACCATAAGCCTCCCACAAACACATATAATGTCTATACTATACGGAATGTGTGTGTGTTATAGTGCGATCGCGTTATAACGCAGATGTTTTCCCTTAATTATGTACCAAATTAAATATTTAACAGGCTTGGTATTGCTTTGGTTTCCCAAACTTGCACTTTGGACATGTAACAATACAACAACCTGTGTTTTTTTGACACAATATGAAAAAACTCACCTTTCACCATGATAAATCCTACAAAAACGATTGTTATCTTTCTTAAAATATTTCCTACAACGTCAAGAAAAATATCCTCTTTCTAAATATATATTTTTATTTTTTTTTACTATTCTAAGGTTTCCATTTATATTTATTTCAAACTATGTCTTTTATACCTCTATTTTTAGTGATTGTAAATATTTATCTTTTGTCATGTATCTTTTTTTTTCATTTCTCCAAATTGAAAAAAAATTATACAGATCCCAAACTAGGACTAATTCTATACACATTAAAAAAACTAATTTTCAATATTATTTGAGGTAGTTGGGGGGTATCCATTATTTTTTAATTTTCAAAATCTTTGTTCTTGAAAAATCATTAAAAAAATAAATACTCACTAAAATAATATAAACAAACTTTTATCCCAAATTAGATTCTCCTACCTATCTTTCTACCAAAGGGTTTTTATTAATACTAAATAGTGCTAAAAAAATGGTGGGGGCACGACCGACTGTCTACTATGTTTTTTGCAAAAACAAGACCACCTTTTGAAATTTTAGATTATTTAACTCGCTTACACTTAACTAAAAAAATAGTAGTTTAGAAAATAGACTCAAAATGCTACAATTCATGTTCTTATAACATCTTCAAATTTTAAGTGTAACTATCTCAAATAAATTGTACAGGTTAAAGTTTTTTATTTTTCAGAAACAAGTGTCCACTTAAGACCCCATTTTGGCCCCCCATTTCCATGCACTTGCCCTTGTTTTCAAGAATACTCACGGGGTTTTTCATCTTAGCAGATCTAAATAATCTCACTTTATCACATTCTTCTAATGGAAATATTATGGTTATCATTGATACTTCCACTTAATTACTTGTGAAAATCAAGTTGAAAGTGAAGGATATAATATGCATCAAAAATATTAACTACGAGAGTTTTTTATTTCGTTATCATAGATTTCACAAACTTGGTTATATATATTGTACCTTTACTAAATGGGCTAAAGTGAGTTCTTGGTGGAAAAAATCACAACATGAGCATATTTTTACTAATGCAAAACCAACAAATGAGTATGATAGATCTAAAGATGATGATACACGGTAGGAAGATAAGGAACAAAGTTTGGAAGAAAAGGGGATAGAGTTTGAGGAAAGGTTACTTCATCTTTTTCAAAAGGTTGAGGAAGAGAAAAATAACCCTAAAGATTAAGAAGTGATTCGGGATCTTGGAAATTTTGGAAGTTTCTCTTCACATTTTTTTCAAAAATAGGGATTCAAAAGTGGACAAATATTGACAGTGGTGAATAAAAAACATAAAATATTCCAATACAATGAAACAATCCCTCTCAAAATGAACTGCACTCTCATTTGGGGGTTAGTTTACTTTGGGTTGGTTTCACTTTTGATGATGGGGTTTGTGGGAAGTTTTTTTACTCTTCTTGGTGTTTATATTGGGTCTTGACTTATGTGATTTGTCTTTTCTTATTCGAGTTATTGTATCAAATTTTTGGAATCATTCAAAATCCAAAATTTTCGAATCAAATAAAAAAGTGATATTATTTCAAGATTGATAATAGAGAGAAATATTTTATTATATATTGCATCCTTTATGACATGAATTCTGGTGGGACCCGGATGTGAAAAGTGTATATTTTTATATTGCTCGGTTAATTGTTAGTATTCCTCAAATAATAAGGAAGGTGTAGTTTTACTATAGTGAGGTTTTTTTAGGTTTTCCGCTCCTTAAATCCTCCGAGTGAATGTGTTTTATGATTAATTCACTTTCCATAATTTAGTAATTATTATTGACAAGAGTATTTACACATAACTTATAATTTAATTGAGTATTTACTTATTGGACATGCACTAACATGGTAATAAAGAATTTCAAAAATTTGTGTGTAGATTACGATGGAAATTTCATCTACTAGAATATTACGAGGAGGCAATCGGTTTCTCAAAAGATCTAGGTACAAGAAATTCATTTTACTATAAAAATTGCATTGATAATCTCGTAGATCTAAAATATATTATACAAAAAGTAATATATAATCAAAATATATTTTCTCGTAGGAAATTATATTGGATATTTTAAAATAAAATTATCGTATATGTACAAATCAAAAAATTACAACTCTATGAAATCATTCTCCTTTGTTATGAACTTGGTATTTCCCAAACTGTTATGTGGATATTACATCTCTTGAGATTGCTTCAATTCCAAAACATGTGAGAAACTTTAATCTATAAATTTCTATGTTTACTTGTTTTAAGCATAATGATAATCTGCTTTTTGCATCTCCACATCCTACACAAAGATACAAGTCCATCTTCTTATGGTATGCATGGCCTACGCACCCTCTTCCTTATGGACTTCATGGCTTACACATCCTCTTGTGCCTCCTCCTCATAAATGCCCTTGCAAAAAATATAAAACATATTATTAAAAGAACCTTTGAAATATTTTATGATGGTAACACTCAAAACCTTAAAAATATAAAACAAAAGTTTAGTTATGAGCCATCCTTAATTATTATTTTGTATTTTTTTCAAAAAATAGTTAAATTAAGTTATTGTTAATTTATGGGTGAAAGCATATAAGTGTGCTCTACTAGGTAGCCAAAAGTGTTTTTAAAACTAAGTAGTAAATATATATTTAAAAATTCTTTAAAAACTTACATAATGTAGACACAAAATCATGAACTTTGGGTAATTATCTAATCCGATTGCATACTACTATTCATATGTTTCATAAGCAAGAAAAGTATTAACTAACCCATGTCTTTGGCCACCTTTCTTTTCTTTATGTTTCCACTTTTGGTCTTACACTCTTACTTTCTCATTATACCTTTTTATACTTCGCCCTTTATCATCCTGGACACCATCGCTCAATCAGACACCAACGCAGTGCACTTATCCCTTCTCGATGCCCCTACCCCTTTTGTACTTTGTTCAAATCTTTTGGGTCCTTTCTTACCATTTGAGCATCTTATCTTTTTATTAGTCGGCATTTTCGGGGTTAATTACAAAAATAAAACAAAGGAATCATGTAAATATAAAGTTATGTGATCGTAATAAAGGACCAAGCACTAAGCATTAGCTATCACCACCTAAGGTTGCATCCATCAAGCATCTAAGAGATCTATTGCATCCATTTAGCACCATCCAAGGGACATAAGGGATATTTATTCTGCATATACTTCATAGTATGGAAGTTCATTCTATTCCATGCACATATCTATTACATTTCTTTACATCTAGCTTACTTTCTTGTTATCAAGTGCGACACGCACAAGAGCCACTTAGGGAATAATTCCACACACACACACATAACTACATTTGGATCTGATATGTATTGTAGTGCTCATTGTAATTTCACCATTGTGACAAATGAGGAAAATCTAACCCCTCATTCTGCATCTTTATTTTTAGGATTTGATCTCTATTTGAGGGTTTTTAGGTCAATACTTCATTGCATGTTTCTATTGACTTTGGTGATCACTGTGTGTCCTCATAATGACCAAATGTGAATAACAATGAATACCTTGTGACCACTCAAAGGAGGTTTCCTGAGAATTTCTGCAGACCCAAGCACCCTGAAACAAGACTAGGGCACCCGTAAGCGCCCTGTCCCTCTCCGTGCCCTATTCCATCTTATTCTTCTAGATTTGTATTTTTCTCAACTTTGGTGTGACAACAATTCCTTGTATTTTCCACTTTTAAGCTTTTTACACCTCCGAGATTTCCATGAATCGCTAAAGAAACCCTCTCGTTGCACTTAGGGTTTTTACTTTATTTCTTAGTTTTCTTGGGTTAATTTATGTACTTAATTGAATATTCATTTAATGTTCTAATAACAATTAGATTAGGCATAAATTCACATTTTATATTAATCATTTTGGTGAACCCACATTTTAATAATCTTGGATCTTTCTTTTTCTTCCATCGTGGCAAGGTATGTCAAGTCTCTTTTCTTAAATAAATTCAAATGCACCTATCTTTTAAAGATGTTATCCAAAAAACCCTAGACAATATGTATCTTCTTATCAATATGTTTCCTTTTGAAGTCAATGTTATTATTTATCGTCTTTCATGACTCTCTTGGTTCCAATTCCAATCAATCTATTTGTAAATCCATTCAATATCTTCATTCATTATTTCAAGATAAATTTTAGGATATGGAATCCACAATTACATCTCTAAAATATGAAATCCAACATCTTAAGAATGCTTCTCAGGCTCATGTTAGTTCTCCTTCTACATCTCATCTTCATTTTATGTCTTCTACATGTGCTCATATTAGTGAACCTCAAATCTTTCCATTCCCCGTGCCTCACAAGTTTTCAATCAACGCTAAGCAACAAGATATTATTCTAAAACTCATAACTCATCAATTAATCAACTTACCATCTACTGATTGCTACCCTCCTTATCAGCTTGCAAGATATCAAGGTCTTCCATATTGTAATTATCATCGAATCAATGGACATAATGACAATGATTACTGTGCTTTATAATTAATAATAAAGCATATTGAGTGTCAAGATTTCATCTCATTCACCGCACAAGGTTATCTTACATGGTCCTCTCAACTTTTTACATCTCAATGGGTTCCTAAATCTGATGTGTTTATATCTAATGAGCATCAAGTCATCACTTATAATGTTTCTTCTTCCGCCACTTAAGCATTTCTTATGCAATTTACTCAAGTCAAGAAACCTCCTCTCAAAATGAGTCCACCTTCTTCTCTTATCAAGTCTTCCGTAGCATCATCAATCCCACATAAGATCTAACCAATCACTTTTGTCAAAGAAACGACTCCTATTGATGGCCAAGACACATTTCAAGTTCCGCTACCATCGCATGGCCTTATTGTTGCTTCGCCTACCATTGTGTTTTCCCTCACTCTTATCATGACAAAGACAATGCTCTCCCATAATGGCATGGTACCTCTCGTGTCTCTACATAAATCTCCATCATTCACACACTTGGGGGGAAACGTAATTATTTTCCCCCTAGCATGGGCATGCATCTTATTTTATCATCACATCACTTCTTGATCTTTACATACATCATACACATTTTCATACATTAGTATCGTCATTTCTTGATGGCACACTCTTGTGCTTTGGTTCATACTTGATTGTTGAGGGCATCCTATACACATGAACCTCGCATACACATAACACACTACATACTACATACTACGCATCACATTACACCTTTCACATCTCGCATATTAATCTCCTTCTAAAAACATCTACTTCACATAGTCACGATATATATTTTTGACATCTGCTTTCACACGCTACACGCTCATTACCCTATGATGCATTCTAGTTCCATGGTCCATACTCGATTGCTGAGGGTCTACATCTCAAATGGATCTCATCACACTCACGCATTCAATCACTCACTCACTCACTCACTCATGCGTTTACACTCTAAAATGTTTTCTTTGATGATCATATCTTTCCATTACACACATTTCAAACCATTTCCCAATGATGCACTCTTGCTTATCGTTCATTCTCAACTGATGATGGGGCATAAATAAATTAACCTCATTACATAAATATACATCCACTCGAGGCATGCCACTCCCTTCATTCAAACTACATTCCATTTCGTCTCATTCACAACATAATGCATATCTGGGTTTCATTTATACTTTCTTACATTTACTTGTTACATGGACAAGCTAGATAGATATATTTTATGTCATTATATTTATCATACACACATGCACATTCAATTTCCTTTCTAGTTGTGATCGTATATTCTACAGATTTATACACGCATCATGGATTCTCGGCGCAATACCTAGTACCATTCCCATAGCATCTCCTAAGGGCATCCACTTTCATACATTACAAATGTTATTATTTCATTTTGTTTCACAACACACTACTTTATCAAATTAAAACACCTTGACATACTTTTTATCTTTCTAACATGCTAATGGGTGCTTCATGTGCAACATTTGTTTTGTAGGACTATATGCTTCCATGGTTGTTTTTTACATTAATTGCCATTTCCTTCTCTTTGTATGTAATTTTTTGCAGGCTTTTCCCTTTGTCTTATGTGAACACTTTGTATGTTTTAGGCTTCATCGGCCTTGATTTTCTTGTGACATTGTGATTGATGTCCCATATTTGTAACCCTCTTTTCACGGTCTACATTATATTCTTGATTTTTTACATTATCTTCTTGTGTCTTAGCTTATATATTGTCTACTTAGCATAAATTTTGTCTTCTACATGTTTCTTTTTTATTTTCTTGTCCACTTGTCTTTGTTGGTGTGTGTTATTTTCCACATCATTAGGTGAGTCATCTCACTTAGGTGAGATCATAGGTCCATGTGTCATTTAGGGGTCATTATGAGATTCTCTTGTGCATCAAAGGCGTAAGACGTCAAGGGGAGATGCGTCATTGGGAGTTACACTTCTATTCTCGGGAATGTAACTCCCCTCTCTACTCGAGTTATCATGATTGCAAGGGCTGACTCGGGGTTACTCAAAGACCTTCTATATGTACACCCCATTTGATCTATGAGATAGAGGATATTTTTATGGCTTAACCAGGTTCTACCCATGTTTCAAATATTTGCATGCACATTTGGTTGATGCTCACTCCTCCCGAGATCTCTTCACGCCGCTGCTAGTTCGCCTGTGCTGATGTGCACATCATCCCTCGTGATCCTCACTTGCGGGTTTTAAACCCTCTTTCATGGTATCAGAGTGGATCTTGTGGATCCGTGCACTCATCGGCATTTCTATGCGTGTTTTCCAGCTTCCGGCATGATATTCAGATTTTGTTGCATGTGTCATAATGGATATTCCATTTGTGTGTTTATTGCATTGATTTCGGCATTTTCACACCTCCATTCGGTTGTTCGTGGTTCGGTTTTTAGGTGTTCATGGCTTTTTTAAGGGGTTTAACGGTTTTGCATCCTTGCATGCATTTTTGGAGCATTTACGCTTTGAGATCTCGAGATCTAGAAGTACCGGTTTTATTGGGTTTATAGTGGTGAGAGGTGCTCCTGCGTGGACGTTTTTGGACCTTTCTCATCTCGGACTGCATTGAACTTTGGGTTTTGTTGCCATAGCCTGTATGATCTTTGCATGCCCCTGGTTTGCTTGGCTATTGTTTGCATTACGTTTGATGCTTATTGTTGGCATCCGTTTGTTGCTTCGTGTTTCCCACGAGCTCAACTTCTGTTGTTCATGTTACTCATGCCCAACAAACCCTCCAACTAGGCGTTGATCCCACCTGCTTCAAACTCCAACTCCTCCCAGCGACCTCTCTCTCCCAATGACCACACCAACTCATTACTTGCTATGTGTACAGTACTTTTGGCTCTACCCTATGTTTTTGGAGTCTTCCTGCTACTCCTCGATGTAACTGTCTTTTCCAAATGACCTCCCACGTGGAGCTCCCATTGCACTCCAACACCCCTACTCGTGGCATTTCACTTCTACTCCTACTCATGGAAATTAACCCCAGCCATTTCTCCCACCTCAAGCTTTTGGCGTTCAAACCACATGTTCTTTGAAGCTCTTCCACGTGGTCACTGACCTGCACTCTTGTCAGCACAACTAGCCACACACACAACGTTACATTCCATTCTCTCTCCAAACATCCCACTCTTCTAAACGTGGGCCCCATCACCTTATTTTTTAATGTTTTAGGGTGATAAAAAAATAAAACATTTCATTCATTTGGAATTGTAATAAATTTTTAGGCTATATTTTGCTTGGTCAATGTCCTTCCTTCGAGTGTCGAAGACGGAGGGCGAGGTCCTGGGTCAAGTGTATAAGGCTAATCCCCCTCAAGAAAAAAATATGCCTAAAGTTTGATGTCGTTTCCAATTATTAGTCACACGATACCCTTTGCACCCATCTCGTACTTTTTAATGCGTTTTGCGGTGTTTATTACTTTTTCTCATCGATTCTGGGAATTGTTTTTTGCTATAACTTTTGACTCGTTGCTCGATCTGAGCACTTCTTTAGTCAAAGTTGCATGTTTTTTTGCATTCTACATGATGAGATTATCAGTTTTGTAAATTCACTACTTTTATAAAGTGCCGAATTTTGGGGGGGTTGTTTGTACTCTTGGGTTTTCACACACGACGCATTATCAGCCGAGTCCGACGTCTTGCTTTCGTGCACCTTACATCTTACATTTTTCATCATGGAGAGTGCTCTTTCTAGACTTGAGCACTTTGTAGGATCACTTTATAGCCTCCACCACTTCTCATCGTCATCATGAGGGTCTCTCGTTGTCTCTGGTTTCACGTGGCAGACTCAGATCCACCCCACTATGTCTGGAGCATTCTTCAGTCCTTCTATGGAGACCCTTCACATACTACAGTCATTGTTCCTGCTTCTGATTCAGTTGTCTCCTATTCTTCATGTGATGACCATTCCACTGAAATAGGCTTGTTTGGTTCTACTTCTGATGAAGAGGATTGTGCACCTAGTTCTGATGTTGAGAGTACTACAGAGGACTCTTCTCTTCTTTCTCTCACTATTCCACAGAGTGTTGACACATCCCACATCTCATCGTATATCGAAAGCGCCTCATACTCGGTCTCCTCACACCGTCATTACACCACCTTCCTTTCCACTTCTAGTGTGCGAGGCCTGTCATCACCAATCCGCACTATGATAATTCTTCACCGAACTCCTCGTGCTATGATTATTTACTAATGCACACCTTTAGTTTGGTGGATGTAATCTGAAACAAAACAACAACATAACACAAGAATACCATCGACTATGATAAGACAAGAATGATGACAAATCTGAAATATCAAAATAAATTATAATATTAACATGAAATCATTACAATCTCACCCATGAGGTACTTCAAGTGTTATTGACTTCACTTGCCTTTCACCAAGACTATGGGAGAAACTTTACAATTACACCTCTTAATGGCTTCTTCAACACACCTTTAAACCGATGGCTTCATTCGCACACTTCCTACAATATTTCTCACTACTTCCTTCTATGCTAAATGGGGGTGGCCTCTCTATTTATAGAACTTCCAGTGCTTATCCATCTTATCTCTAAGATAGGATAAGAAATCCACTGACGAATCATATTCCATACCTTAACTCTTATCTATACATGTAAGCTTATCTATTAAGATAAGATAAACCTTATCATTTTACATGGGTTCCACATTTTTAGACCTTTTACAAATAAAATACACAAAATATTTATGACCTCACTCCTTGTCTTTATTACCAATATAATATTTCTAATTCCTAATCATGTAGACCCTACTTCTCTAATTACCCAAACTTTGAAATTTTAACATTACCGGACCACTTACGACAAATATTTACTTTTTACAACATTCCTATTGTACTTTGATCATTACTCAGTACTCCACATTATTGGCGACACCGCACGGATGGCGCCGTTATCTTCTATCGACGCTACTACTAATTATATTTAACAACATCCTATTCCTAATACATACATTAATGAAATAGAAATTACAGAGGAAAATTTTAGTGTCGACATCTTCCCCTTCCTAGTCTACTCCGTCCCTGAGTAGACTATTCTCGTGCTTGGAAAATCTTCAACTTGTCGTGGTTGACCCATTTCGTAATGGGAGTGCCATCCAATTCCTCCAAATGGTCAGATGCACCATTTTCACGCACAAACTGTTATTTTGTAGGGCCCCATCCATTTTGGAAGAAATTTTCTCTGCCTTCTTTTTTGTATCCGAATCATATACTAGAACCAAGTCATTCACATGAAATGGAGACCACCGGATCTTTTGATCAAATTATTCCTTCTACGCTTCATTTTCTTCTTATGGCTTGTATCCTTTGCTATTTCTCTCATTTCCTCCAGCAAATGAAGATGTACCAACCTTTCTTTTATCAATCACTTTCATCCATCCTTTCATTTTTCATAACTCTCACAAAGGGGAATATCAAACTCAATAGGAAGAATCGGATCAATGCCATAGGCCAACCGAAATGGGGAGTATCTTGTTGCTGAATTTGATGTTGCCCTATATGCCCACAATGCTTTGCATGAATCCTTTTATCCCATTTATGTACCGCATGGCTGCATCTTTTGCTAGAATTTGACACAACACAAAATTTGTTCGTTCCACCTGTCCATTTGTGCTTGGCTTGTATGTTGTTGCCTTCCTGTGCTTAATAGAAAACTTATTGACTAGGGCTTCTACCACCTCATTAATGAAGTGGCTTCCTTGATCTGTTACAATTTCTAATGGGCAACCAAATCTGGTGACAATGCGTTCATACATGAACCTTGCCACTTCATCCATGGAAGCTGTTTTCAATGGCCTAGCTTCAACCCACTTGGTTAAATAATCTGTGGCAACTACAATATACTTATTTTGGCGTGATGTAGTGTTAAGTGGACCTACAATGTCTATTCCCCACTTTTCAAAGGGACCAAGGGGAAGAATAGGACATAATGGAGCTAATGAAGTCTTACGGTTACCATGTGTTTGACAAATATCACATGTCTTACAATAATTATAACAATCTTTAAAAAGAGTGGGCCAGTGATAACCTGCATCCAAGATCCTTCTTGCTGTAAGTTGTCCAGAGAAGTGCCCTCCACATGTACCATTATGGAATTCATCTAGCAATTCCTTCCCTTGATCACGTCCAACTGCCCTCTTGTATCTTTGTCCATCGTGTCTATTCTAAATAATACTCCATGCATAATAGAATATGGATGACTGGCTTGAGTAATCTTTCTCTTAGTCTTTGCATTGGCACCATCAGGAAACTTGAATTCATTCAGATAATTCCAAATATCTATGTATTCACTAGGGATTGTGTCAAGGGATAACAATGTTGCATCGGGGAAATCATCATCATCACAAGATGATCCTAAACCATCATAGGCTCGAGAGAGTGCATCTGCATTGACATGCTTCTTTCCCGCCTATATATAATATCAAATTTAAATTCTTGTAGCAAAATTATCCATCTTGCTATCCTCCCTGATGGGTTAGGCTTATTTACAATATATTTTAGAGCCCGATGATCTGTTATAACTAGAAATTTTTGCCCTAGCAAGTAATTTCTAAACTTCTTTACAAAGAAAATGATAGCAGAGCCTCTTTTCATTCATGATAATTTACCTCAAAGACCGCTCATTTGTCTCGCTCCCAAAGTAAATTGGATGTTCATTCCCATTTTCATCCTTTTGGCTCAAAGTACTTCCTAGTGCTGCATCTCGAGGCATCGTGTATATAATGAATGGCTTTCTCCAACTGGATTCTTCAAAATAGTGAAGACACCAAGGCTTCCTTCAATTGTCCAAAAGCTTCATGCGCCTTATTTCCCGGTTCATAAGTAACATCCTTCTTCAAGAATCGGGTTAGTGGTCAGGCAATCTTTGAGAAATTCTTGATGAACCTTCTATAGTAACCCACATGGCCTAAAAATGATCTCAACTTACTTCTATTAAGAGGAAATGGAAAATCTTTGATTTTTGAAACTTTATCGTGATCGCACCAATACCATCTCTGGATACAACATGCCCTAACAAAACACCTTTAGAACATCCAAAGACACACTTTGTAGGGTTTAGTGAGGCTTGTGCTTCATCTAACCTTTGAAATGTTGTCTCCATTTGGTGCAGGTGGTCCAACTTGCTCCCATAGATGCAAAAATCATCCAGAAATACTCTGATGAAGGTCCCAATGTAGGGTTCGAACACCCTATTCATCAAACGCTGAATGTTGGAATGTTCTTGGAGCATTACACAACCCAAAAGGCATAACTCTATAAGAAAACATTCCCAAGGAGTGGTGAACGTGGTCTTCACCGATCTTTCTCTTATAGAACTTGGTTGTAGCCGCTATATCCATCAGCAAAACTATAGCACTCCTGGCCAGCTACTTCATCCAAGATCTGATCTGAAAATGGAAGAGGGTAATGATCCTTCTTTGTTGCCTTATTGAGCTTCTTGTAATCAACACAAATGCGTAGCTTCCCATTCTTTTTTATTGAGATCACAATGGGAGAAACCCATTCTGAATTCTCCATAGCAAATATGAATCCTACATCAAGCAACTTATCTATTTCTTCTTTTACAGTCTTGGAAAAATTAGGATTCATTCTATATGGCATTTGCTTTATGGGCTTAGCACCATCTACCAGCTCAATACAATGTTCTACCCAACTTACTTGACGGAGTTCCTTGTAATCAAAAGTGAATAGGTGTATGTACCTTCGAAAGAGATGGAGGTAGGATTCCTTCTCACTCTCCATCACAGCATCACCAATCTTTATTTGTTGGAGATGATCATCAACTTCTTCTTCAGATAATTTTATGGGGTCATGAGTTGGTGTGACTGGAAGGATATCCATGACTGAAACATCCACCTCACTTTCTTCATCTTCAGTGTCCACTTCACTAGTACTAGAGTAATCAGAGGATGTCCAATCATCAGTTTCATCACTTGAATCCACAGGTTCTGCCTTATGATGTCGAGGGATCACATTTATCTTCACCCTCTCTCTACCACGTCCAAGTGTCATGAAACCTTCATTCCAGTAGTTTCTTACATGAACTCTCCTTAGCCATGGTCTTCCCAAAGCAAAGATTGGGTACGCAAGCAGCACCATTTTTCATCACCCGAAAGTCTACCGCACATACCACACCCATAACAGAGATATTGCCACATTTGAAACTACACCTTCTGGTTTAGTTTTTTCCTTTATTTAATGACCTTAACATAAGTGTTGAAGGGCGATCAATTTTAAACCCAACATATTCATTACAGACTCGGTCATTACATTAACTGCAGCACCTCCATCAACTAAGACATCATGAATTGAAATACCATTACATAATGCCTCACCTTGTGGAGCATAGGGATCTACCTCTCCTCCAAACAGGGGACCTCAACCTCCTTCCTTCTTTGAGCATTGAGTCCACCTCGCAACTCCCGCCTCTTCTCAGAAGACATAGCCAAGAGTTGACCATATGTAATATTTGCAGGCCTTTTGGACAGATCTTCCAAGATGGAGTATGGTCCTTGCCCCCGAAATCGTAAAATCCTGCACACCCAACTTTCTTCTCCTATGTTTCTTACTAGTTTCTTCTTTCATCTTCTTAGGATCATTTCCATCTTGATTATCTTTTTCTTTCTTTCTTTTTGTTACAAACACATCTACTTCATTATTTCTGCTCTTATCTACTACATCAAAAGAATTCACAGGTGCTTTTCCTTTATCATTATCTCCTTTACTAGATGTAGAAGCTCTATCTAGACAATTATACTTATAATGACCCTTTTTATAACAACCATAACAAACAACTTCAGAAATATTTCTTTTTGGACCTCTATCTCCTCCCTGAGAACTAAATTCCTTTCCTTGAAGAAGATTAATAGTTAACTGACCCATCTTTTTGAGCAGATCTTCATACTCAGTAGATGTACTAGGAGAAATATTTGTGCTCACCGGGAGTGGTTGTGGATTCTGGACCAAAGGTGCTGGTGTAGGCTCTACTTTAGCAACAATTTCTTTAGGCTCCTCTTCCATGCTTTCTTCTTGCCTTCTTGCAATCTCCTTTGCTTGTTCAATGGTAGCCGGGCGGTCATACTTCACTCGTTGTCGATCTCTCGGCTTCATCCCAAGAATGAAGTGCTTACGAGAGGAGATTATCCACGCCATTCATCAACCCATCCGCTAGTCCTTCCTTCCGGATCTCGGGCATCGAGCTTCCTCCTTAGCTCTAGAACACGAGCATGATAATCCCTTATCTTCTCCTTCTCTCCTTGGGATAGCTTTGTGATCTCGATCATGAGATCTCGCATATTTCTTTGTTCACCAAATTCTTCAAGAAAACTTTCGCTAATAAATCCCATGAATTTTTCACATTATCACCTAGTGTTTCAAACCACCTAAGTGTTGAACCATCCAAAAAGGTAGGAAAAATTCAGTCCATTGTTCTCCTTCTTATAAGGCCATTACAAATACAAGATCACTTAAACTCTTGAATGAAAGAAGAAGCATCTTCATTAGATTCAAATGAAAAAATAGGAATCTTCCCCATTTTCAAAAGTAACCACCGTGAAATACCAACTCACAAGTACAATCAACAAGACTTATGTGTACAAATAATTGGAATCACTATACTAGAAAGTGACTTTACACCTTTCTACAAGAAAATAGAAATGACCACGGTAAACTATGGTAAAACTTGACTTACAAAATGGTAAAAACTGACTTTACTTGTGGTAAACACTATTCATGGTAAAAGTGAAGTTATCATGGTAAATACTATTCACGGTAAAAGTGAAGTTATCATGTAAATACTATTCACGGTAAAAAGTGACTTTACTTGTGGTAAATACTATTCCAAAGAAAAATGACTTTACCATGGTAACTACTATTCATGGCAAAAATGACTTTACCATGGTAACTACTATGCACAGAAAAACAAGGTTACCCTCTAATTGATTTTTGACTAAGTGGGAATATCTCTCCATAAAATCCACCAACGAGGAATGGTCCCGAAACGGAACCAAAATGTCATCACCAATCGCACTATGATAATTCTTCACCGGGAACTCCTCGTATATGATTATTTACTAATGCACAGCCTTTAGTTTGGTGGATGTAATCTGAAACAAAACAACAACATAACACAAGAATACCATCGACTATTATAAGACAGAATGATGACAAATCTGAAATATCAAAATAAATTATAATATTAACATGAAATCATTCTAATCTCACCCATGAGGTACTTCAAGTGTTATTGACTTCACTTGCCTTTCACCAAGACTATGGGAGAAACTTTACAATTACACCTCTTAATGGCTTCTTCAACACACCTTTAAACTGATGGCTTCCTTCGCACACTTCCTACAATATTTCTCACTACTTCCTTCTATGCTAAATGAGGGGGGTGGCCTCTCTATTTATAGAACTTCCAGGCTTATCCATCTTATCTCTAAGATAGGATAAGAAATCCACTCTGACGAATCATATTCCATACCTTAACTCTTATCTATACATGTAAGCTTATCTATTAAGATAAGATAAACCTTATCATTTTACATGGGTTCCACATTTTTAGACTTTTTACAAATAAAATACACAAAATATTTATGACCTCACTCCTTGTCTTTATTACCAATATAATATTTCTAATTCCTAATCATGTAGACCCTACTTCTCTAATTACCCAAACTTTGACATTTTAACATTACCGGACCACTTACGACAAATATTTACTTTTTACAACATTCCTATTGTACTTTGACTGTTACCGTACTCCACATTATTGGCGACACCGTACTGACGGCGCCGTTATCTTCTATCAGACGCTACTACTAATTATACTTAACAACATCCTATTCCTAATACATACATTAATGAAATAGAAATTACGGAGGAAAATTTTAGTGTCGATAGGCCCACTTCACTCCTCTACCTTCATTGGATGACTCATACCTATATGACATCACTCTTCTATTTGTTGAGCCCCCTCATTGGGAAAAGTATCTACCTGACCTTAGTCATCTTTTCGTAGAGTACACTTGTGATGCACTACAAGTTCCTCATCCATCTACAGGTGTTTCAGAGGAGTTCATCATCTCTGTTGTTAGGAGTGCCCTTCCGGAATCATGTCACTTCCACATTTTCAAAGACCTTCATTGATCCACCCTCAGCTGTGGATCCCTTTTCTCAGGAGGATGTTTTGTTCCCTTCACATCACTTGGACATCCTTTCTGCGTGTTTTCCTCTTTTTCATTTTGACAGTTCTACACACGTAGCATTACCTTCGGTTCCTTGGCACTCACTTGCTAGACCTATATCACACCTCTGTGCACCCGGACTCGAGTTATTCGTGTTTCTACCTTTAGTTTCCTTTGTGGAGTGGGTGGACTTCCAGCATGTCATTTATGTCCTTCCTAAGGGCATGCACATAGTTCGGTCTGGTGGCTCTTCTTCAGTCCAAAGGTAGAGGATCTCGTCATCGACATTATTCTGGGAGACCTCCTAGAGCTGTAGAGTTCAGATCCGTCCATGACATCTTCTGCATTCCTCTCATCTCCCTCTTCTTCACTCTTCTTCTTCTTTCCAAGAGATTGCCTCTTTGTACATGGGTACCTTTTCGAGCTCATATATAGTTGGGCCCATCCTTGGCATATTTCTTAGATTAGAGAGTGTTTTTCTCTCTGTGGTGGATGTTTTTCCCATTGGTTTTCCTTCACCGCTTGGGACTTATTCTTGTACATGGGTACCTCATCGGGCTTTATGTTGGGACCCATTTCTCGTTCGACTTGCCGCCTCATCCTAAGTTACGATGAAGGGGGTGTTGGTGTGTGTTATTTTCCACATCATTAGGTGAGTCATCTCACTTACGTGAGATTGTAGGTCCATGTGTCATTTAGGGGTCATTATGAGATTCTCATGTGCATCGGTCGTCGGCCATACGTCGGCGTCGAGATGCGTCATTGGGAGTTACACTTCTATTCTAGGAATGTAACTCCCCCTCTCTACTCGAGTTATCATGATTGCAGCACTAGGGGTTACTCAACACCTCCTATATGTACACCCCATTTGATCTATGAGATAGAGGAGAGTTTTATGGCTTAACCAAGTTCTTGCCCATGTTTCAAATCTTTGCATGCACATTTGGTTGATGCTCACTCCTCCCGAGATCTCTTCACGTTGTCATTTACATGTCTATTGATGTGCACATCATCCCTCATGATCCTCGCTTGTGGGTTTTAAACCCTCTTTCGATCTCCCGACCACTTTGTTTGTGTGTGCCTTGGTTTCTACCAAGCACATTCCCTCCCCTGCAGGGCACGGTTTTAGCAAGATGTCAATGTCCGTCCTTTGTTGGGTTGCATACTCCTTCAATGATTTCACATGCATCCCCAACAAGGGGGAGTTCATCATTTGGGTAAATCAATCACCCCATACAAAAGTCTACAGCTTATTACAAATCATAGCATGATACCGATACACACATTTTTTCGCTTTTCAGGATCATAATCGACTTGGATCCTTAGCACAACACAACCCTTCTTGAACGCCTATAACTAGGGGGAAGTTACATAGCATTTTGGTAGTTCACCAAAGTCTACATAAACCCGAGAAAAATTTTATAGGGCATACAAATCCTTATCAATTTCAAATTGATCAAATTTTTCAAATTTTACACATCATCATCTGCAGTGGTGTTCTAAATTACAGGAAGCGAGTTAAGGACGGAGGATAACACCGACTTTTCTCCGTACATTTCTTCCATGACTTGGCATGAGATCATCCCAAAAATTTTCAATCGACGAATTGACGTCATATCGCCCAAAAACTTGCAATTGGCGCAATTGACTTGAGATCACCCAAAAACTCATTCATCTACAACATCTTTAGGATCCTTTCTACACTCTTTCCTCATCACGGATCAGGTGTACATGTTCCTTTTTCACATTTTCATATTTTACATACTTTTTACACATTTTGATCATATACATGTGTATTTAACTACTTATTCATTCTTCTCTTTTGTAGGTCCATCCATATGGGAAGTGGTAGTCACTTCACAACATCACATACAACAAACAAACAACATCAACAACATGCACATCTTAATATCTACACATGCATTTCCACACTAGGCTCAATTTCATCATCACTTTTGCACCTTCTCCTCCTTAACATCCACGCTTCACACTTTTATCATTCCAAGCTTTGTCTTGACCCTCAAACTACTTTTTCATCAATCTACATGATTATAAGGTACACATCTCTTATCTACTTTATGTTATTGAGATTTCCACTCACCAACATAAAGAGGGAGGAAATATAGACATAAAATCACGCACTTTGGGTATCTATTTAGTCCTGATTACATACTACTATTCATATGATTCCTAAGTAAGAAAATTACTAATCAACCCATGTCTTTGGCCACCTTTCTTTTCTTTATGTTGACACTTTTGGTCTTGCACCCTTACTTGTTTAGTATTCCTTTTTATACCTCAGCATTCATCATTTTGGACACCACCGCCCAGCCAAGAGACTAGTTCCAGTGCCCTTGTCCCCTCTGGGTGCCCCTGACCTCAGTATACTTTGTTCACACTTTTCGCGTCTTTTCTTTCTATTTGAGCATCTTATCTTTTTGGTAGTCATTATTTTTGGGGTTAATTAAAAAATTTAAACAAAGTAATCATGTAAATATAAAGTTATTTGATCATAATAAAGGACCAAACACTAAGAATTAGCTATTAGTACCTAAGGTTACATCCATTAAGCATCTAAGAGCTCCATTGCATCCATCTAGCACCATCCAGGGATATAAGGGCTAGTTATTCTAGATACACTTCATGGGAGGGAATGTCATTTTATTCAATGCACACATCTATGACATTTATTTACATCTATCTTAATTTCTTGCTATCGAATCGTGATACGATGCACAAGAGCCTCCTCCGACACAATTCTAAACACACACATAGAACTACATTGGGTCTAAAATGTAGTGCAACGCTCAGTCATAAGTTCACCATTGTGATAGTTGAGGACAGAATCGACCCTCATTTTACATCTTTCTTTTTTAGGATTTGATGTCTATTTGAGGGTTTTGTAGGTCAATACGTCATTGCAGGTTTCCAGCAACTTCAGCGATTATTGTGTGACCTCATAGTGAACAACAACAAATACCTCACAACTAATCAAAGGAGGTTTTTGAGTATTTCCACGGACACGGGTTCTTGGAAACAAGTCTAGGGTGCCCATAATCTCCCATGTCCCTCTCCAAGTGCCCCAGTCCAACTTATTCTTCCATATATGCATTTTCCTTAACTTCAATGCACAACAAATGAGCCTTATATTTTCTAATTTTTCATATTTTTATGCCTCCGAGATTTCCATGCAAATCAGCAAAGGCTACCATCTCTTTGCACTTAGGGTTTTTACTTTATTGCTTAGTTTTCTTGGGTTAATTTATGTACTTAATTGATTATTAATTTACTATTGCAATAACAATCAAATTAGGCATAAATTCACATTTTATCTTAATCATTTTAGTGAACCCGCATTTGAATACTCTTGGATCTTTCTTTTTCTTCCATCATGGCTCATAAGGTATGTCAAGTCTCTTTTCTTCAATTGCTTCAAATGCACCTATCTTGTAAAGATGCTCTCCACAAAACCCTAAACACTGTGTATCTTCTTATTAGCATGTTTCTGCTCAAGTCAATGTTATTTTTATCATCTTTCTAACGACTCTCTTGGTTCCAATTCCAATCAATCTATTTGAAAATACATTCAAGCTCTTCATTCATTATTTCAAGATAAATTTCAGGGTATGGAATCCATAATTACATCTCTAAAATCTGAAATCCAACATCTTGATGACACTTCTTAAGCTCATGTTTATTCTCCTTCTAGAGCTCATCTTCATTCTATGTCTTCTACATGTGCTCATATTAGTGAACCTCAAATATTTCAACTCCTCATGCCTCTCAAGTTTGAAATCAATGCTAAGAAACAAGATATTCTTCTGCAAAACTCATAACTCATCAATTAATCATCTTACCATCTACTGATTGCTACCCTCCTTATCGGCTTGTAAGATATCTAGGTCTTCCATATTGCAATTATCATCAAATCAATGGACATAATGATAATGATTGCTATGTTTATAATGAATAATAAAGTATCTTGAGTGTCAATGTTTCATCTCATTCACCATGAAATGTTCTTACATGGTCCTCTCCACTTTTACATCTCAATGGGTTCCTTATCTAATGTGTTTATGTATAATGGGCATCAAGTCATCACTTCTAATGTTTCTTCTTCCACCACTTAAGTGTTGCTTATGTAATCTACTCAAGTCAAGAAACCTCCTCTAAAACTGATTCCAGCTCTTCTTCTCCTATCAAGTATTATGTAGCGTCATCAATCCCACATAAGTTCCAACCAATCACTTTTGTCAAAGAAACTACTCCTATCGATGGCCAAGACACATTTCAAATTATGTCACCATCGCATATCCCTCTGATTTCTTTGGCCTACCATTGTGTTGGCTCTCACTCTTATCACGACAAATACAATGCTCTCCCATTAAGACATGGTACCTTTCACATCACCAAATAAATATCCATCATTCACACACTTGGGGTGAAACACAATTATTTTCCACCTAGCATGGGCATGCATCTTATTTTCTCATCACATCACTTCTCAATCTTCGCATACATCACACATTTTCATACATTAGTATCATCATTTCCTAATGACGCACTTCCGTGCTTAAGTTCACACTTGACTATTTAGGGAATCCTATAAATATGAACCTCATATAAAACTTACAACACATTACATACTACATATTACGCATCACATTACAACTTTCACATCTCGCATATTCATCTCCTTCTAACAGCGTCTACTTTACACAATCATGATATATCTTTTTGACATGTAATTTCACACACCGCAATCATTACCCTATGATGCACTCTACTTCCATGGTCCATACTCAATTTCTAAGGGTCTACATCTCAAATGGACCTCATCACACTCACACATTTAATCACTCACGCGTTTACACTCTACACTTTGTGCTTTGATGATCATATCTTTACATTACACACATTTCAAATCATTTCCCGATGATGCGCTCTCGCTTATCATTCATTATTGACTCGTGAGGGGGCATAAATAAATGAACCTCATCACATACATACACATCCACTTGGGGGGACACTACTCCTATCATTCACACTTTGCATTCCATTTTGTCTCATCCACAACATGCCGCATATCTTGGTTGCATTTAGCCTTTCTTACATTTACTTGTTACATGCACATGTTAGATAGATATATTGTATGTCATTATATTTATCATACACACATGTGAATTCACTTACCTTTCTAGTTGTGGTTGCAAATTCTACATATTTATACATGTAGTGTGTATGTTTGGCCCAATACCTAGTACCAGTCCCACAACGGCTCCTAGGGGCATCCACTTTCCTACATTGCACATGTTATTGTTTCATTTTGTTTCATAACACACTAATTTATCAAATTAGCACACCTTGACATAATTTTTACCTTTCTAACATGCTAATGGGTGCTTCATGTGCAACATTTTTTTACAGGACTATATGCTTCCATGGTTTTATATTACATTACTTATCATTTCCTTCTCTTTGTATCTTATTTTTACGGGATTTTTCCTTTGTTTTATGTGCACACTATCTACTTTAGGATTTTTCGGCCTTGATTTTCTTATGACATCATGATTGGTGTCCCATGTTTGCAACCCAATTTTCATGTTCTAAATTATCTTCTTGTGTATTATCTTACATATTGTCATGTTTTTAGCATACATTTTGTCTTCTACATGCATGTTTTTTCTTTGCTTGTCCTAAAACTTGTGTTCCATCCATTTTGTTTGTGTGTTCCTTGGTTTCTACCAAACACATTCCCTCTCCCCTACAGTCAAAGTTTTAGCACAATTTTTGGTTCTCTTTTGGGCCGCATACTCATTCAACAATGTCACATGCACCCCAAATGAGGGGGGGCATTCATTACACAACACAACACAATATCGGTACAACACATATTTTAATTTCAGAGATTAGAATCAGACTTGGATCCTTAGCACAACACATTCCTTCCTGAATGCCTATAACTAGGGGTAGTTACTTAGCATTTTGGTAGTTCAAATAGTCTCTGAACTCCACACAATGGATTTTATAGGGCATATAGTCCTTAGCACTTTCACATTGGATCGAATTATTCAAATTTTACACATCATCTACAGTGGTGTCCTACATTGCGAGAAGAAGTTAAAGGTTGGAGGATAACACCAGAATTTTCTCCATAAATTTCTTCCATGAATTGGTGTGAGATCGCCCCAAAACTCACAACCTACGCAATTGGCGTGAAATCACCCAAAAACTCATTCATCTACAACATCTACAAGATCCTTTCTACACTCTTTCTTCATCACGAATCACATGCACATGTTCCTTTTCACATTTTCACACTTTACATACTTTTAACAGATTTTGATCATATACATGCATATTTAACTACTTGTTCATTCTTCTCTTTTGCAAGTTCGTCCATATGGGAAACGCTTAGTCGCTTCACAACATCACATACAACAAAAAATGACATCAACAACATGCACATCTTGACATCTACACATGCATTTCCGCAATAGTCTCATTTTCATCATCACTTTTTGCACCTTCTCCTCCTTAGCATCTGTAGTCACAAAATAATGCACTTTAGACATTTATTAATCCCGGTCTCATATTACTATTTAGAATTTTATTGAGTAAAGAAATTACTAATTAACCTATGTCCTTTTGGTCATCTTGTTTATTTTATTTTATAATTTGTGACCTATTTCACCCATATTCCAAGCCACTTTATGACATTTCGCATAATTTTAGTCTTGATCAGGGTGCCAAGATTTAGTACTAGGGTACCCATGGGTGCCTTGGTCCTACTTGGGGTGCCCCGATCCTTTTAGAACTTTCCCATCATGTTTTGGGCCTCTTCTAACCATTTTTCATCTTTATTTTTCTTTTGGTTGGCCTTTTCGGGTTAATTACAAAATTAGAGAAAGAAACCCCTATAAATATACAAGTTATGAAACCATAATGAGGGACCTAACATCATACACTACTATCACTCCATCTAGAGTTACATCCATCTAGTGCATTGGCATCCACATAGCTCTATCATTAAGGCACAAGATAGGACATTTGCATCACACTTCATACGAGAGGGATTATATTTTATTTCATGCACACATTCTATTACATTTTCTACATTTATTTATTGTTCACTACTTTATAAAGTGTGAATGGAACAAGAGCACCTAGGGCACGAAATGCACACACACACTCGAACTACATATGGGTCCGAAATGTAGTGCAACACTCAATTAGTAAACCCACTCTTGTGGCGCTTAAGGTCATCGACCCATTCATTATTCATCTTTCTTTTTTCGGGTTTCGATACTTCATTTTGGTCTTTTGCAGGTTATTTCTTCCTCTTTGAATATTTGGAACATTTGGCACAGTGTAGAAAAATTAATGCGACGGGTATTCAAAGTTTCATATCACCATTTGACCCTATCAAGCACCATTTTTGGACATTTTTTCCCAGCACCATGGCGCCTAGATTCCTTACCAAAGTTCCCGAGGGTGCCCAAGTCCTCTTCTAGGAACCCCACCCGAGCACGACATCCGATCTATCCTTTTCGACACTCATGCATAGTCGCTCCCGCTTTTTGATTTTCTTACACGTTAGGGTTTTTAATTTCATAAGTTTATTTACATATCTCATTCACATACTATTTTAGTGCATTTAATTACTACGTTATATGTCCTCTGGATTAGATTAACTATACTTTCCTAAATCGGTTTGTCAATTTTAGTTAATCATTTTGGAGAACTTGAACTTCAAATCCACCTTCGCTCTAGGGCCTTTCTTATCTTTTTCTATCATATCTCCTAAGTTTCTCAAGTCTCTTTACCTACTTTACTTAAGAGATATCCTCATTGCTAAGCTATTTTGAAAAAATAGCTAGATCTAAGTATGTATATCTGGATGATAATACATCATCATACCAAATGAGTTCTATGTTTGATCGGTTTTACGGTGAATTTGATCCTAGTGAACCTCCATCTACTCAAACCATATTAGATTTAATTCATGTTTTACATGTTTTATTTCAAGGTAAATTTTTAGCTATGTAATCCATGATCACATCTCTCCAATCTGAAATTGAACATCTTAAGCATGCTTCTCAATCCCATGTTTGTGCTCCTTCTACATCTTATATGCAATCTCTGACCACTACATGTCATTTATTTAAACCTCAAGACATGTCATTGCCTGAGCCTCTTATGTTTAAGCACAATACTATGCCACATGACATTTTTACTCAACTCCTTATTCATCAATTGATTACTTTTCCACCTACGCATTGCTACCCTCCTTATCGGCTTACAAAATATCAAGGTCATCCATATTGCAACTATCATCGAATCAATGGACATAATGACAATGATTGTTATGTTATACAACGTAGGATCAAACATCTTGAGCGCCATGGTTTTATCTCATTCAATGCATACCCATCTACAACTACTACACCATGCTATACGGTTATTAGTGACCCTCCTTTTAATATTTCTAAGGAAGTTCTAGATAATTATCTTATTCATTACATGCTTGATATTAACAATCACTCACATGTGCATAATGATTCTCCTCCTAGTTAGACAAATACTATAGTTCCATCACATGATTCTCCTATTTCTAATATTGCTTCTTCTCCACTTAATGAGCATCACACCAATGTTCCTCATGCACCTTCTTTGAAAAGATAAGTATTGCATCTTGCTTTCCATTCCATTCATCCACAACATATTGCATTCTCTTGGGGGCATTTACTCGTGTTTTCTAGTGTTTTACATGATCACTTTACTACACATGTTAGATTGATTTCTTATATGCCATTATCTATACTATCCACACATGTATGTTGATGCCTTTATTTAGTGTGATCATAGATACAGTATCCTACACGTGGCATGGATGCTCACCTTCTACCCTTCCTACACTGGTCACTAGGGGCATCCACATTTGTCTCTTCCAAGTGCTATTGTTTCATTTTGTACTTAGCATCTTACATTACTTGATCATACATGCTCTTGACATATTGGTTATTTATCTAACATACTAACGGGTGTTCCATGTGCAACACTTGTTTTGTAGGATTATATGTTTTCATGACTACTTGTTTGTTTGTTTGTTTGTACTTTTGTGCCATTGTTTACTATTGTTTGTAGGCCTTTCCCTATGTTTGGTGTGCACACTTACTTGTTGTTTGCGGCCATGATGGCCTTGTGTGTCTTGTGACATCGTGAGTGATGTCCCATGTTTGTAGCCTACTTTGTGCAACTTACTTGCTTTCTTACATGTTTACATTTACTACATTGTCTACGTAGCTTACACATGTTTTCTATATGCATGCATTGTTTGCTTACACTTGTCTTTGGTTAGCCTTCTTGTTTGTGTGTTCCTTGGTTTATACCAAGCACTTTCCAAGGTTACAACATACATGTGGTTGGTCCTCTTTTGGGGCCGCATGTCTCCTATCAGTGACTTCACATGTGTCCCCAAAGAGGAGGGCATCATTTAGGTGTTTTACATACTAACACATGGTATTTACATTGGTTCGATTATATAAAGATAGTGGGTTCGAGACTACCTACGAACCCCATACACAACAGATTTTTTAAGACATGGGGTCCTTAGCATTTTTGGGAAGCAGTTATAGGCTTGGAGGTTACAGTGGGTGTGCCTCTCTACACTACTTTAGCTAGTGGCATCGGATCACCTAAGTAACTAGGATGATACAAATATCTCTTCACACATATTCAGTGGAGAAGTTAGATCTTAGATGACACATAGCATTTCCTACTTACACTTCTCCAACCAGGGTGGCGTGAGATCACCCAAAAAACTCGCAGTACAAGATATCCTTCTACACTTTCTCTCTCGACATGGATCAGGTGCACATGTTCCATTTACCCTTACATTTACATTTTTCATTTACATTAGCGTATTTTACATACACATGTGTCTTTTACATAGCATTTTTACACTTACATACATACATATTTAACTACTTGATCATTTTCTCCTTGCAGGTCCGTCTGTATGAGAAACAAGTAGTCAAATGGGGGCAACAACAGCAACAACAATGACAAAAACACTATGCGGTAGCACACTATAATACACATAACACACTTTTATGTAGGTACACTAAACTATGCGGAAACTACACACAAGCGTGCTTTACCCTAGGTTCACTCTCATTAATTTCTTTGTGCATTTTTCATTTATAGTTTCCATGCTCCTCCATATTTTTGTCATTCCACACTTTTGTCTTGTCCTTTGGCACAATTTCTGCTACACTCTTCATAGACATCGTGCACGCATTTCTATCTCCTTTATTTTATCGAGCTTTCCACTCACCAACATAAAATGGGGAAAAATGTAGTCACAAAATCATGCACTTTAGACATTTATTTATCCTAGTCTCATACTACTATTTATAAGGTTCTTGAGTAAAGAAAGTACTAATTAACCCTCATCCTTTTGGCCATCTTATTTATTTTATTTCATAATTTGCAACCTATTACACCCATATGCCCACCACTTTATGACCTTCCACGTGAGTTTAGCCTCGGTTGGGGTACCCAGATTTAGTATCTTGTGGCACCCATTGACGCCCTGGTCCCACCAAGGGTATCCCAATCCTTCTAGCACTTTCCCACCACTTTTTGGGCCTCTTCTAGCCATTTTTCATCTTTATCTTTCTTATGGTCGGCCTTTTTGGGGTTAATTAAAAATTAGAGCAAGATAACCCTATAAATATAAAGTTATGAGACCATAATGAGGGACCTAACATCATACACTACTATCACTCCATCTAGAGTTACATCCATCTATTGCATTGGCATCCACATAGCTCCATCATCAAGGCACAAGCTAGGACATCTTACATCACACTTCATAGGGAGGGGTTCTATTCTATTTCATGCACACATTCTATTACATTTTCTACATTTAGTTATTTATTACTACTTCACAAAGTATGACCGCACAAGGCATGACATGACATACACACACACACACACACACACACACACACACACACCGAACTACATCCGGGTCCGAAATGTAGTGCGGCGCTCATAGTAAGCCCATTGTTGTGGCGGCTAAGGTCGGTTTGACCCATTCATTTTTGGATCTTTCTTTTTAGGGTTTTTATACATTTTTTTGGTCTTTTGTAGGTTATTTATTCCTCTTGGAATATTTGGAGCATTTGGCGTAGTGCGAGAAAAATTAATGTGACAAGCAACAAAGTTTCGATCACCTTCCAACCCATTAAGCACCAATTACAAACATTTTTTCTAAAATGAGGGCACTCATATTCCTTATCGTAGTTCCCCAGGGTACCCCAGTCCTCTTCTAGGTGCCCCAGTCCAGGAACGACATCCGCAGATCTTTCCTTTTTGACACTCCTGCGTAGTCACTCCTACTTTCAAATTTTCTTGCACATTAGGGATTTTTATTTCATTATTTTATTTACTTATCTCATTTACATATTGTTTTAGTGCATTTAGTTACTATGTTTTATTTCCTCTTAGATTAGATTAACTATAGTTTACTACATTAGTTTAGTCAATTTTGGTTAATCAAAGATCCACGCTTCACACTTTTATCAAGATCACTCCATGATTTATCTTGTCCCTCGACACACTTTATCAGGTACACATCTCTTATCTCTTTATCTTACCGAGATTTCCACTCACCAACATAAAGTGGGGAAAAAGTAGACACAAAATCATGCACTTTGGGTATCTATTTAGTTACGATTACACACTACTATTCATATGATTCCTAAGTAAGAATATTATTAACTACCCGATGTCTTTGGACACCTTTTTTTGCTTTCTATTTCCACTTTTGGTCTTGCACTCTTACTTTCTCATTATTCCTTTTTATACCTCGTCATTCATCATTTTGGACACTACCTCATGCCAGGACACCAAGCATTAGGCGCCTCGTCCCCTTTGGACCCCCTGACCTCATTATACTTTGTTCACACTTTTTGGGTCTTTTCTTGCTGTTTGAGCATCTTATCTTTTTAGTAGTCATCCTTTTCAAGGTTAATTATGAAATTCAAGCAAAGGAATCATGTAAATATAAATTTATGTGATTGTAATAAAGTACCAAGCACTAAGAACTAGCTATCACCACCTAAGGTTGCATCCATCAAGCATCTAAGAGGTCTATTGCATCCATCTAGCACTATCCAAGGGACACAAGGGCTAGTTATTCTGCATACAATTCATAGGAGGGAAGTTCATTCTATTCCATGCACACATCTATTACATTTCTTTACATCTATCTTACTTGCTCGCTTATCAAGTGTGACATGCACAAGAGCCACCTAGGGCACAATTCTACACACACACACATAGAACTATATTGGGTCTGAGATGTAGTGTAGTGCTCAGTCATAAGTTCACCATTGTGACATTTGAGGATAGTTCGACCCCTCATTCTACATATTTATTTTTAGGATTTGATGTCTATTTGAGGGTTTTGTAGGTCAATACTTCATTACAGGTTTTCAGTGACTTTAGAAATCATTGTACGACCTCATAGAGACCAAAGGTGAATAACAAAAATACCTCGTGACCACTCAAAGGAGGTTTCCTAAGTATTTTTGCAGACCCAGGTGCCCGGAAACATGTCCTAGGAACCCACAAGTGCCCCTATCCCTCTCCGGGCATCACAGTTCAGATATTCTTCCAAACCTACATTTTTTTGAGCTTCAATTACAACAATCAATGCCTCATATTTTCTATTTTTTCAGCTCTATACACCTCTGAAATTTCCATGAATCAGCTAAGGCTTCTTACCCTCTCTTTGCACTTAGGATTTTTACTTTATTGCTTAGTTTTCTTGGGTTAATTTATGTATTTAATTTGTCATTCAATTACTTTTGCAATAGCAATCGATTAGGCATAAATTCACATTTTAGCTTTAATCACATAAACTAGGTAAATTTTAGATGAACTAGACCTTGGTAAATCTACACATCCATATATTATATGTTATGACCTATACATCGAAGTCTTCATCTCCTCTTGTGCATTTGAGCCATGTTTATCATTTATTAATTACTACAAGCATTAATTCATTATTAAGGTAAGGAATGGTTAATTATAAATTGATTAGATTGTAATAATCCATTTTTACAAACCATTACATCATATTTAGCATTTGCACTTTTCATAACATAATTCAATTAGAGTGTAAACAATATCCTTGCTCAATGTCTCTATAAAATCATTGTCAACGCTTTGGTGTTGCGCATCCAACATTTTCTTCTTGCAATTGTTCGTACAAAATAAATATGGTTTATACAAAGTAGATATATCCTAGATAATATTATCATGGTTTAGGAAGGTATAGAATGGGCCCATTAGTCAAACAAAAATATCCCTATTTGTGAAAATTGACTTCGAGAAATCATAAGACAAGATCAAATGAAATTTCATTTTGATGATGCTCAAAGCACTCAAATTCAGACCTACCTTTATCCAATCTTTGTCTATGTTTTTACCAATGTGATGGATAATATCTGAAATATCCCTTATGTGATACCACTTAAAAATGCACAAAATATTGAAAATTGCAGCAAAGTAAAATTTCTAATTTTTACAGAAATGACCAACTAGGACAACGAATGGTATTAAATTGATATCTCACAAAATATTTTCCCAAAGTGCATGAAATTTTGAGGGAAGATTGCAATAATAATAATAAACACTAGGAAAACATTTTTTGAACTTTTGGAATAATATATTGCTACCGGAAAAATTACTGAAATGCCCTAGCAGATGGAAAACTTCAGAGGTTTGTAACCCTCTAAATACAAGAGCAAAAATAAGGGTCTTTGGAAATAACATTAACAGATATAGGCAATAATATTTCCACCTTCGATCTAAAAACGACCAATAGAAAAACCCCAAATAAAGGCTACAAGTCATCTTTCTTGGAATGGGGTTGGAAAATGATAGAGGCACCTTCAACATGCTATCATGCCCATCCCAAATGGTCATTATGATTCTCGATCTGAGTCCCTCGATTATCTTCCCCAAATACCCCCAAAACCATTTAAATCCTTCCTCTTAAACCTCTGATAATGTCTCTGCCACACACATCCTGAAAGCGGCTCCAAAATGATAGACTAGGGTAGATCTCTTACTACCGAAGAATGCCCTGCTAGCTAGGGACAGTCTCTCACCACCGAAGCTAGGGTCCCTGTGGGATTTGACTCCATAAGTTGTAGATGCAAAAAAATAGTTGCACATGAAGGGGTCAATAAAATGTATGTCAAAAGTTCCTTTCCTTTCTCCCCTAACTCCTTATATACTTCCCCGAGGTAAAAGAGCCCCAACAGACCCTATACGCATTTCATTCTATGGAGGGGCCAATAAAATAAAGTGACTTAAGTTACTTTTCCCCTTTAAGTCACCATGGTCCAAAAGTGACCCTCAACGCAAAATTAGACTATTAGAACCACGTGGCCCCCTCCCCATAGCTCCCAACATCCACAACTCCTTGGGTCTGACCACGGCTTGGACTCGACCTGGCCCTTAGGCCTTTGATCGTGTCGAGTGGCTTCTTGTTGCTTCACCATGTTGGTGAACATTTCCTTCATAAAACCCCCTTTGAGATCTTTCCAAAATACCATATTTAACCCACACAGGCTGGAGGAACCTCACTCTGATACCACTAAAATATCCCTAATGGGATACCACTTAAAAATGCACAAAAATATTGAAAATTGCAGCAAACTAAAATTTCTTATTTTTATAGAAATGACCAACTAGGACAACAAATGGTATTAAATTGATATCTCACAAAATATTTTCCCAAATTGCATGAAATTTTGAGGGAAGCTTGCAATAATAATAATAAACACTAGGAAAACATTTTTGGACTTTTTCAATAATATATTGCTTCCATAGGAAAAATTACTAATGCCTAGGTGGATGGAAAACTTTCGAGATTTGTAACTCGTCTAAATACAAGAGTAAAAATAAGGGTCTTTGGAAATAACATTAACATATATAGGCAATAATATTTCCACCTTCGATTTGAAAATGGCCAATCGAAAACCCCAAAATAAAGGTTGCAAGTTGTATTTCTTGGAATGGGGTCAAAAAATGATGGAGGCACCTTCAACATGTTGTTGCGCCTACCCAAATGGTTTCCATGATTCCAATCTAGAGCCCTATGATTATCTTCCCCAAATGCCCAAAACCCTCAAAATCCTTCCTTTTAAACCTCTGATAATGTCTCTACCACACAACCCCAAAGTGGCTCCAAAATAATAGACTAGGGTAGATCTCTCACTCTTGAAGAATGCCCCGCTAGTTAGGGACGGGTCTCTCACCACCGGCTAGGATCCCTATGGGATTTGACTCCACAAGTTGTAGATACACAAACAACAAGCACACATGAAGGGGTTGATAAAATGTATGTCAAAAGTTCCTTTCCTTTCTCCCAGACTCCATATATACTTCCTCAAGGCAAAAGATCCCCAACATACCCTATATGCATTTCATTCTATGGAGGGGCCAATACAATAATGTGACTTAAGGTATGTTTCCCTTTAAGTCGCCATGGTCCAAAAGTGACCCTCAACACAAAATTAGACTATTAGAACCATGTGGCCCCCTCCCCATAGCTCCCAATGATCCACAACTCCTTGGGTCTAACCATGGCTTGGACTCGACCTAACCCTTAGGCCTTTGGTCGTAGAAAGTGGTTTCTTGTTGTTTCACCATGTTGGTGAACATTTCCTTCATAAAACACCCTTTGAGATCTTTCCAAACTACCATATTTAACCCACACATGCTAGAGGAACCTCGCTCTCGATACCACTAAAATATACCTTTAATGGAATACCACTTAAAATGCACAAATTTTTTTGATTTTTATAGAAATGACCAACTAGGACAACGAATGGTATTAAATTAATGTCTCAATGAAATATTTTCCCACCGCCTCTCCAATTGCATGAAATTTTGAGGGAAGCTTGCAATAATAATAAACAACACTAGGAAAACATTTTTGGACTTTTTGGAATAATATATTGCTTTCGTAAAAATTACGAAATGCCCTAGGTGGATGGAAAACTTCATAGGTTTGTAACCATCTAAATACAAGAGCAAAAATAAGGGTCTTTGGAAATAACATTAACCATATAGAAATAATATTTCCACCTTCATATTTGAAAACAGACCAACTGAAAACCCCAAAATAAAGGTCTGCAAGTCACCTTTCTTGGAATGGGGTCGAAAATTATGGAGGCACCTTCAACATGCCACACACCTAGCCCAAATGGTTGTCATGATTCTGATCTGAGCCCTCTTGATTATCTTCCCCAAATGCCCCCAAAACCCTCAAAATCCTTCCTCTTAAACCTCTGATAATATCTCTACCACACAACCCTGAAAGCGGCTCCAAAATGACAGACTAGGGTAGATCTCTCACTACTGAAGAATGCCCTACTAGCTAGGGATGAGTCTCTCACCACCGAAGCTAAGGTCCCTATGGGATTTGACTCCAAAGTTGTAGATGTGCAAACAATAGTTGCACGTGAAAGGGTCAATAAAATGTATGTCAAAAGTTTTTCCTTTCTCCCATAGCTCCTTATATACTTCCCCGAGGCAAAAGAGCCCCAACAGATCCTATACACATTTCATTCTATGGAGGGGCCAATAAAATAAAGTGACTTCACTTAGTATTCCCCTTTAAGTCACCATGGTCCAAAAGTGACCCTCAACGTAAAATTATATATTAAACCATGTGGTCCCTCCCATAGCTCCCAAAGCTCCCGGTCACAACCCTCCAAGGTCTTAGATCCGACCACACGGCTTGACTCGACTCTCACCCTTAGGCCTTTGGTGTGAAAAAGTGACATTATATTCCTCCTTCCCGAGAAATACTTGACCCCAAGAATTATCCTATCATGTCTTGTAGAGGGTCTAATACCCCACCGTAAGTTTCTCCACCTCACCCTATAGTCAACTGATGATCGGTGTGATGCGAAGTAACCAAGACACCCCATGTAGTGATCATGCTCTCCATGCCGTGTAGAGAACAATGTTGCTCCTAAAGTAGTATGATGCCCACACCGACTCTCCCCTAGTACCCACACCAAAATTTCCAATCTGTCCAATCCCTGCCAATGCAAGGCTATCATCATGTGATCACTCACTGCCTCTCCAATCGACTCCTGGTATGAAAGTTCACTCTGGATCCCGTAGAATCCCCTGAATCCACCTGTGAAACAACCTGTATATGCACAAATGGTGCTAACTCTCCCACATGACCTGCACTCATGTGAGAGCAAGGCTCCTCATAATGTATCTCAATGTGTCCCATGGAGGAAAAGTCCCAAGACTCCAATAGACAATCAACCGACAATATCAGCTCCACATAGTCCACCTCCTACAATGAATGTGAACCTACTAAATAACCATGAGTCAATTTCATCTCTCCACTGACTAACACGTGGGTGAAGTGCTCATCGGCATAGAAGTAGTAAAATACATAGGAGTGTTACCCAATGTCGATTCAAAAAATGATGAACCCGTAGGCTTTGACTTGTCACAGTGACAAACCGTATATGCCTAGTATAAAGTTGGGGATATCCTCCCTCAACCTATGCCATATGAACCTCTCTGACATGAACCTATAGGTCTCATCAGCTCACTCAAATGTCGAGTCATGAAGGACAACAATGCACATGTCACAATATCTCCATCCTCAACCATGAATCTGACATAAGGCTCAATCTTCCCCGATAGAAGGTCATCTCATCCTCCAATATGTAGTATTTCCTATATGTGACCATCCAGAATCTCACAAATGTGTCGGTTCTCGAGTACTCAACAAGAAATGAGGTCTCCAGCCTACCAAAACTTTAGATAACCAGCATAATGATAAGCTCGATGATCTGAACCTGTAATCCCAATCTCAGTAATAGCCTCATGTGCAACATTGCTAGCCACACCCACATCCATCATACTCCACATCGATCCACAATAATAAAACTCCTCACCATGCCGTATCATCCTCTCCATCCCCTCAGCTATAACCACCCTTGGTGCTCCTACAGATACTCCCCTCAAAATCATGTTCCTACCCTCGACTTAAACTTCAGCTCTATCATCTGAAAGTTAGTCTAAAACTCACCAAGAGAGTGAAGCCACTGCACTCCCAACACTATGTTGGTCACTCCCATACCACAATGTGGAAATCATTGGTAACTGTATAGTTACCCATCATGATGCTCACTTGGGGAACCCGCCGTGTGCACCTCAAAGACTCTCCATTGGCTACAACCCCATTGAGCCCTCAAAATCCTCTATTTGTAATCCTCGCCTCTCAACCAATGAGGCATAAATATAGTTATTGGTTGCCCCACTATCAATGAGTACCCCAACTCGTTGACCTAGCATAACTCCTCTAATCCTAAATGCCTTACACATCAAAGTACTAGACAATGTGGCTATAATCTCCCGAGGAAAAGTCTCCTCCTCCTGCCCCGCATCAACACTATCCAACGCAACCCCATCTCCATCATCCATCTCACAAGTCTCTAACTCCTCACCTCTATCACCCTTTCTCTCCTCGAAGACTTCAATGAATTGGGCCTTCCCTCTACCTCTACAATCATGTCCTAGAATCCAAGGTGTGTGGCAATCGAAACATAGTTTCTTTCGCCTCAACTCATCTCTAGTCTTCACGGGAAATGATTGGATTTTTAACCACCTCCTGCCTCCTGCTGGAGGCTCCTCTTCGCCGAAGTTCATCTAATCCATGGAGGTTCCCTTTACTAAACGTGAGGTGGATCCCTCGACTTTGGAGTGGATAACTCCAAGTCCCGAGCTTTCCTAACAGCCTCGTGTAAAGAAGAAGGTTCAAATGCCTTCACAAACCTAGAAAAATCATATGTCAAACCTACTATAAATATCAAAATCAACCTCATCTCCGTGACATCAAGTACCATGACTAATAATCTCTAAAATCTGTGATTAACTGATCCAAGGGACTGGTTTGTCTCAAATGAGTCCACTCCCCAAAATACCTCGTCAGTGGTCCTCCTATCAAATCTACTCACCAAATTCTCTCGCGAACTCTACATAAGTAGTAATGTGTATGTGTCCCTATGTAATCAACCCATGATGCCACCAATCATGAGCGTCTCCCTCAAGATGCAAGATTGCAAACTTAATTACATCTTCCTCACACATAGGATTCAAGTCGAGTATGTCTTCAACTTCTGGACCCAAGATGGTGCAATACACTTCTTAGAACCATCAAGTGTGGAATGGAGATCTGTCCCAATCTCCTCTATAACTCTTGGTACCTGTTTCTAATGATCTCTCTTGGGTCTACTACCAATATTCATTTTGTAATATTCCTGGAATGGCATGTTGTTATGAAAGCCCTCACTCAAGGTCTGGTTCCTCTCCCAACAAGACTCCTCATCCAAAATATCTACTGGCTATTGTACCTGTGAAACTTCTAGATCCTTCAAGAAAGAAGGTTCATGAAGCCCCAAAGGCCTAATAGAAGAATGGGGAGGCCGCTTCCCTGAATGTCCACTCTCACCTCTTTGACCCTGTTGTCCCATATTGCTATTTTCTCTTCTCATTATGATTGTTGTTATACACAGTCCAACAAGCTGAAGATGATTAAAAAATATTCTCTTACCCTTTTTAGCAATCATAGAACCAATGCTAGTACCTTGAGAGGTACTCTCCCTTCTTGCAGAGTCTCCAATGAAGAAATCATGCTTTCCAACACTTTTAATCCCAAAAGACACATTTGAATTCCTTCTTTTTCTTATGAAATCAGTCACAAAGTTTTCAAAATCAGAATTGATAGTTTTGGATAATTGCCACATATTACCAGGATCCCATACCTTATAATGCCCATGAGCCCTTGTATCTGTTAAGTGAGCTAAAACTTGCCACCATATATCATCCACAAGATGCTCATATACACATAGTTGGAGCAATGGTCCAACAAACTCCATGATGAAGACTTCATCATCTACCATACCATGCATCTCATGATGGAAATAAATTGGAATAGGAAACAATAAATAAGACACATTAGTGTGCTCTTCATACCTTTCAAGGCCATCAATGTCCTCATGTGTTCAAGATAGACATATGTTGAGTTTCCCCCAACATTGTTGCCTAAGTGCCTGTTGAAAGCATCTAAAAGCAGATCAAAAGTTGTTGGTTTGGAAATTACAGCAGGCTGCAATTTTACACAAGTTTCCATGTGAGGCTCCTCCTCATGTGTCAGCTACTCCATAGAGTCTTCTATTGTGGGTTTAGACTTCCTTGCATCAATTGCACTCATCATTTCCTTGAACTCTTGTAAGTTTTGTCTTACTTGAGTCGCTTTCAACCTAGTAGCTCTAGCTTTGCTATTCCATTCCTCACACTTTTTAAGAGTTTCCATTACATCCTCCTTGCTTGCATATAAAAAATTTCTTCTCTGAGCTCGAATAATTTCTCTAACAAGAAAAGTTTCACTAATGCAATTATTTTTCTCAATGGAACTCATACCCTTTTGTCTAGAAGCTTCTTCTACAAATGAGTTCTTCTGTAATTCAGGTACTGGCATATGATGATCTCGCTTGGGCTTGCTACCAATCTTCATCATGCAATAATCTGAAATGACATATTATCTCCAACCCTTACTCAAAGATTGGTATTTCCTCCAACAAGAATCCTCATCAATCACCTCTATTGGGTGCCCTTTATTATTGTTCTCACCTTTTCTTATTGTCCCAAGATTTTCTTTGATTCAAATTCTAAGTGAGCTGCCTTAAATAAAGGTTAGTGGCCTCATGTTGTTTCACCGTGTTGATGAACATTTCCTTCATAAAACCCCTTTGAGATCTTTCCAAACTACCATATTTAACCCACATAGGCTGGAGGAACAACAACTCTGATACCACTGAAATATCCCTAATGGGATACCACTTAAAATGCACAAAAATATTGAAAATTGCAACAAAGTAAAATTTGATTTTTACAAAATGACCAGCTAGGACAAAAAATAGTATTAAATTGATATCTCACAAAATATTTTCCCGAATTACATGAAATTTTGAGGGAAGCTTTCAATAATAATAAAAACACTAGGAAAACATTTTTTAGACTTTTTGTAATAATATATTAAAATGCTGCCAAAAAATTACAAAATGCCCTAGGTGGTGGAAAACTTCAAAGGCTTCGTAACCCTCTAAATACAAGAGAAAAAATAAGGGTCTTTGGAAATAACATTAACAGATATAGGAAATAATATTTCCACCTTTAGATCTAAAAACAATAACTAGAAAAGCCCCAAATAAAGGCTACAAGTCACCTTGCTTTGAATAGGGTCAAAAAATGATGGAGGCACCTTCAACATGCTGCCACACCCAGCCAAAATGGCGTCCGTGATTCTGATCTGAGCCCTCTCGATTATCTTCCCCAAATGCCCCCAAAACCCTCAAAATCCTTCCTCTTAAACCTCTAGATAATGTCTCTGCCACACAACCCTGAAAGTGGCTCCAAAATGACAAACTAGGGTAGATCTCTCACTACCAAAGAATTCCCTACTAGCTAGGGATGGGTCTCTCACCACCGAAGCTAGGGTCCCTATGGGATTTGACTCCACAAGTTGTAGATGAACAAACAAAGCAATTGCATGTGAAGGGGTCAATAAAATATATGTCAAAATTTCCTTTCCTTTCACCCCCAGCTCCTTATATACTTCCTCCAACAGACCTTTACGCATTATATAATTTCCTAGGATGGAGAGGGGCCGATAAAATAATGTGACTTAAGTTGGTTTCCAAAGTCGACATGGTCCAAAAGTGACCCCCAATGCAAAATTAGACTATTAGAACCATGTGGCCCCTCCCATATGGCTCCCAACGTCCACACTCCTTGGGTCTGACCATGGATCATACTCGACCTGCCCCTTAGGCCTTTGGCGCAAGAAAAGGGAACATTACAATATCTCTATAAATGGTTTCGACCATGAGAAATTTTGTCTCTTTAATTTAATTCAAAAAAATTCCCTCTTACACCTATGTTTTATGTCTTATCTTAAGAAGGATTTTCCTATCTCCTAGCTAAATCCACTCAACAAGAGTTGGTCATAGGAATCTCTCTTCTAAGATTACCTCATGCACAACTTGTTAATGACCATTTCGTAGACATTTCTTTTCTCGCCTTACTAGAAGATCATAACAATGTTCATCAAGCTATGCATTTCTTTGATTTTTTTTTCTTACCCTCTAGATTAAGCTTTCAATGGTGAAAGACCCAATGTTATAGTGAATTCTATCTACCTCCATCTCTATTATTTGATTTTTTAATTGAAGAAGATTCATCAAGGAGAAATATTCCATTTTTGGCGTTCCTTTTCCTTTCAAGCAACCCTTTCTCACCTATAGGAGTATGTGATTGACACGGTGGAGAATACACTCTTTTATTTGTTCACGAAGCCCCTCTCCTTAGCGAGTAAGTTCTGAAATTTCTTCAAAATTTTACTGCCAATCATCTCTATAACTCTTCTTGTTGCACTTTTCTCAAGCTCCATGAAAAACCTTGAGAAATTGCTCAAATATTTTCTATGGGCTAGCTTAGATCTCAACTAAGGTTTTCATAGAGTAACTTGGGAATTTTTTTATCTTCATAAGGATTTTGGAGGCCTTGGATTGGTATACATTGGGAATTAAGGAACTTTCATTTATTCCAAATAGATTATGTGTGTCATTAAAGGGTAGGAGGATTGGAAAATCCTCCTACAAAATTACTATTGCTGTGGAATCATCCCTAGTTTGAGATGGGGAATTTGGCATGATTTCATAACATGGAGATATCCTCAGTGTGGGAAATTATGAAATGGGATAGCTCTCCAAAGAAGGTCGGTTCCTTCTCCTAACCTACTTTCCACTAACTACTCCTAATGCAGGTAAAACTACTGACTAATCCTAATCTAATGCTTCCAAGGGACAGGGATAGAAGGATACATGGAATGAAAACCTATACTAAGAGTGGTGATACACCAAGAAAGGAGTGTTGATCACTTTCCCCAAACTAAACGATGAACCTAGAAAGGGTGGACTTGCACCATAAACTAAATTACATCCAATGCATCATTCCCGAAATGAGCATAACACACAAAAATCATATAATAACCAAGGAAATACATAGATTAAGCAAACACAATGAAAGGTAAGATGAAAACAATAAACCATGAGAGGTTAAAGAGATCAACACATACATAATCTTATTGCTCCATATGGATATACACAATACATTGTTGTAGTAGAAAGAAGCATGAAGCCATTACAGATATTGAGAGGAAGGTTTGAAGCCCCAAGAAGAATGGGGTGTATGGGAGAGATAAATAATCAACCTTTTGCATAATGTCACCCCTTATAATTTTATAGAGGAAGAAATGAAGAGAGAGAGGGAAGAAAATATGAAAATGTACTCCAATATCCTACAAAATTCATCATTGTCCTTGCAAGAGTGATGGGAAAGTCTTCAAGCCCATACTCCATTATACCTTTCTTGTTGGGGAAGAAAGGAAGCCCATACCTCATCATTTTGGTAGGTGAGAAATCTGAAACACTCCTCTAAAATGGCGGACTATACTTCCACATTTTGAAATATCTAACTTTATTAAAACTAATAAATCTAGTCCTAGTTGTGTAGAGGACACTAGGAGATTTCCAAAAAGTCTGAATTTTTGCAAATGAGCTCCCAGTCAAAAGTTATGGACATATGAAGACGAGGGTGCCATACCGTAATAAATGTTAGTGGTTGATTCTATTTTTTTAGACTTCGATAATGCATCGCAACCTCCGAAATCCAAAATTTTAGACTTTTGAGATTAAGATCTTCAAGAATTTCCACTTCGAGGTCGTCATCACTATTCACCGGTGGGTTGGCTCGAGAGTTCCGAAATGCCGAACCTCTGAAGTCTGAATTCAAATTTCGAGTTCCGACTCAAAATCATATTGTATGCGGCTCTATTCATCCACCCTAGCCCTAAAATGTCCAAAATTCTAAAACCCCGAAGTCCAAAATTCAAACTTCGGGTTTTAGACCTTTTCTTTTTGGGCTTATGACACTATTCATCCACCCAACTCGCTTAAACCTTTGAAACTCAAATCCCGAACTCCAAAATTTGGAGTTCAGTTTCAATTTTGACCTTTCCCATTTTCGGACTTCATTCCACCGAGTCCCCAAAATCCACCTCCGAAGACAACTCCTGAAATGGTTGACCCCAAAAATTCATTGACCTCCGAAAACCCCAAACCCTTTCAAACTTCAGGGTTTCAGGTTTTTGGGCCTTTTAAGCTCAATGATTCAGACTTCTCCAACACCGAGATCCGAAGTTCTTACGCCGTTGACCCCAAAATGAGAGTTGACCCCAAAAATCCCTCGAGCCCTTTCAAACTTTGGACCTTTAGGGTTTTAGGATTTCAACTCATTTTTTTGTTTTGCATGAGAACTCCAAATCACTCAACCCCCGAAGTCCAAAAAATTTCAGACTTCGGGCCTTTTGCCCTCAGTAAAATACTTGCTCAAACTTGAGCCTCGAAATGTTATCTCTCATTTCCTCTGTGTGAGGTGTTATTTGTCCATTTTCACCTAAGGGTAAAACTTGGATAACAATTACATCTCAAAATCTCTCAAGGGTGCAATACATGAAACGACTAGGATTTCATAACTCGCTTATCATATGAACACCACTAAAAGTGATGGGTTCATTTTTCATCAAAAAAATTTGGAATTCTTTGAAAACAATCAAACCTTATCTTTCCTTGGAATAGAGATAGGCTCCGAGATGGGATTTCCATTAATACTCGCTTAGTTTAGTATCCGTTGATTAATAAACTCCACAATGTTCCCTTGGCTATAGTTGTATGGGTGCATGTCGTCAAACTTTATAGGAAATGGATTCACACAATGGAGGACATATTTAGCAAGCGATCAAGAAAATAACTCTCATAGTTAGAATCTAATCTTAAATTCTATTTGGCTATATGTGACCAAAAATATTTCCAAGAAATTACAGATGCTATCTTAAAAGAAATGCTACACAAAATCGTGGTCTTCTCTTCTCGCCAATGGTGGAAAGATTAGAAATAGTTTCCTAATACTCCTTTTTAGCACTACTCACCCAATAAGGGTTATGAGATTCTAATTCCCAAGCTTTCCATGGTGGACAAACTCAACTTTGGTTTTTCTTTATGTTCTCCATGTGATGTTGGAAACACACATTTGACACTTTTTAGTATGTGATTGTGGAACCCAAGCTTGGGAATTTCTCTTGGTGTCTTATCTATCAGGGTTTTCCCTTAGATGCAAGATCATTCATTTAATTTTCAAAGAATGTCACTACCCATTCTCATGGGACGAATTGAAACCCTTATGCACCTTGTCTAGTTTTGTTAAAAATCACAAACCATTTGGACTTGGATCCATGGATACTTTCATTGTTTTCAAGATGAGTCTTTCCACTAACAACATATTTTGTAAGGGGATTGGCATTGAATCCCTTCATCCTTCGCCCAATTTTGGCATGTTTTTGAGTGGAAATTCTTTTTTTCATTTGGAAAGAGAGAAATTCAATACTTTTTTTTTCATGATATTGTGGATTATAATCTTTCAACTTTTAAAGTGATGATTGTTTCTAATGTTTTTTGGTAGATTCAATTACAATTGCAAAAGGTGGCGTTGGAGGTTGCTAACCTCCAATAATTTTTGGACAACTCGGGTAATTCCCCATACACTATCTCAATCACTGAGAGGTAGGGGTCGGCATCACTCTAGTAATTACTCTGGATGGGACTTGTCATCACTCTTTTCTTTTTCCTCAACATGCAGGGTAAGGCTCGTCATCGCCAAACTTTATAATTAGGCTTCACCTTTTACAATGGACAAGGTACCCCAATTGGCTCTAGCTATTTCGTCTCCCGAGGGCTAGGAAAAATAAAATGCTAAAGGCACTGAAACCATACCATTGGTTAGGGGACCATTCCTTTTGGGTAGGACCTCCCGAGTGCGGGTTGGGTAAGCCTAATGAAAAATACCCTCCGCCTTTTACTCTCTTCACAAATGTTGCCTAAATTTCTAGTTTATATATTAATTTTATAATCAGATTTTTAACTTGAAACTCGTGTGGTATTGTAAATGGTTTCCATACCTTCAAATTATAATAATCTTAATCTACATATTTTTGTGAATAATACACATTATTTTATTTTTATTAAAATAACTACTATATATAATAGTTATATTATTAAATATAAAATTGAATATATATATATATATATATATGACACATATTAAGTCTATTATACATGCTTACTCGGGATCTCCTCCCAAGAATAACTCAAAAATATATATTCTTATTGCGGTGGCTGCACTTAAATTTCTGCTGTCATGGGAAGTCAAGGGCTAGTCTGTGGTGGTCCACCTTGATTTTCTTTACTTGAGATAGATTTCATTACCCTCATCTTACAATTTCTGATTATTACACTAATGACTATATTAGGGACATTGTTATGATTCTAATTTAGTATGATGTTAGATGTTAGATCATGGATGATTGTTGACTTTGATTCATATATGGTGCATGATGATTATTGAAACTTTTATATATTGATAATGATATACTTGTTTGACATGATTATATTTATGAATGCTATTCGACATGTGATATTGGATATAATGAGTAGACCTAGAAAATTGAATTAAATTTGATGATCATATAGTTGTTGATAAAATTGCAAATGATATTGTTATTTGCCTTGATGTTGTTGTGATTCATATATATAGATGATTTTGGATTATATTTATATTCATTTTGGATGTTCTAATATGGCCACGAGGCCGAAGGAGGTATTTGTATTTTACAGGTTTAAAATATCACAACAAACATCGGGGATTGGAGACCAACCACATTGGAATTCTAGATGAATTCAACAAGGTCACCATGGCAACTTGTATTTGTTTGTGTGTGTTTGATTGTGTTAGGGATTCCCATGGGGGATCACCTTTAAATGTGACCAAGGTTATGTGTATTTATTTATTTGGTTTCTTGTTATTGATGTTGTATGTGTTTATTAAGTGATGTGTTTACCCCTTTTATTTAAATAAATTGTGGTATATAATGTGAGTAATCATATTGTTAAAATAAATTAATTAAATTGGGTCATAAGAAAGTAATTATTGGAGTGGTTGACTCTTGTATTAAATGTTGTAAGGTATGTGTAAGCAATGTGTAAGTGATGTGTAAGAGATATGTAAGTAAAATTTGAGTATGAAACACTTCATCTTCTTTGGAATTCAAAATTGTCTTAGAGACTGATTTTGGAGGCTTGTGGGACAAGTTAAACTTGTCCCATACCTCTTAAATTTGCATACCAACCTTACCTATGGTTGGAGAGTCTAAATTTAGACCTTCTTTGTGCATTTTTGTAAGTCAAGCTAAATGTTTTAATTGCACTTTCTTACATGTTATTAATTTAAGTCCTTTGGGGTATGGGCTTGGATTTGAGTGTGTAAGTAAAACTGTCATATTATTCACCTACTTATTTATTGTGCCTTGGAGATTGAAGTTGACTTGTGAGTTGGAGTTGAGGATGTGTGATGTGGCATCCTACATAGATCCACCTCATCCTCCTCTCTTCCCCCTTCTATATTTGAATTCATTTTCTTGTTTTGTGGGTTACACTCTTTTGGTTGCTTCACTTTTGGATACTTCTTTTGGGGTGAATTCTTTTGTTGTTTGGAGCCCTTGCTTTTGAGAGAGTTTGTAGGCTTTTACAAGCCTGTGTTTCATTGATCTTGGGTTGTTTTGCATTGGAAAGATTGTTTTTTGGAACTTGGAACAAACTCCATTATGGAGAGGTAAGAGCTTGGCTCTTGAAATGCTCTTCTTTTATTTGTGCAAATGTTATTGTTGTGAATGTTTTGGCATGTGTGTGGGTTGTTTGGGGTAGATGGCCTAGGGATGGTGTAGGAGAAGACTATGGGGCATTTCTATGGGAGGCATAAGTGTTTTGGGAGGTATAAGTGTGGAGGGAGTTGGGATTTGGGGTTCCACCTTACAAAGAAATAGCTTGCATTTCTTTACTCGTTATGGGGTGCCATAAGAGGTTGGGGAGGCATAAGGAAATGTGAGGAATAAGGGGTACTTGGGGAGGCATAAGGGCATGTCATATTTGAAATATATATATATATATGGTTTATTCTCATGTGGTGATACCCATTTCCCTTTGGGAGGCATAAGCAACATCCCCATAGTTTCTTGCTCCTTTGGCTTGCATGGTGAAGCCTGATTTTTGTTTGTTATGTTTTAATGTGGTTGTAAACTACATTCTATTTTGGACTGTGTTTTGAATGAGAAATTTGTCTTGTGTTGTGGAAGCTTGTTGTTGCCATGTGTTGAAAAACATTTCTAATTAAAATATGCTTGGGCTTGAGGGCTAATGAAGAAGGATGGATTCTCCTTTTCATTGGATGTCTTGGTTGGGTGGAGAGCATTGCATTTTCCCCTATTCTATTGTGATCAAATTGAGAATGATGGAAATTCATATTGTTGTTTTGGAGCTATGAAAGAAGACAGAGTTTGGTTGTCCTTCGTGAAACTTCTTTTTGTAAAACCATTTCCCCACTTCAAGTGGATGACTTGTAATATTATTGATTGGATAGTATTCTGTTTTGGAAATAAAATTCTATTTGAATGTGAAAGGACATACTCCGTAATGTTATTCTTGAGAAAGGAAAAGAAGATTTGTATGTTGTCTTTTGAAATGGAATGGAAAAAAAAAAAAAAGACAAGTTTGACAGTCCTTGTTGAGATTATTCTTATTGTAACCCTTTTTCACTTGAAGTGAATGATCTTGTATATTATTGTGTTGGAAAGACTACTACTCTATTTTAGCTATGAAAGTTGTAATTGATTATGGAAGAATATATCTAGCATTCAATTCTGTGAACAAAAAAGAAAGATATGCTTTTGGTATGTTGTATTTCGAAAATAAATGGGAAAGAAGTTGTAAGAGATTCCTTTGAATTAATAGAAGTTTTTTTCCTTGTTCATATGATATTATTTCCATTGGAAATCTATGTTTGATATACAGTAGGAAATCTCTATTGTAAAAGTGAAAAGGAAGCACGTATGAAGAAATATTACCTTTCTGCTCTCATTTCAAATTTTAAATGTTTAATATATATATATATATATATATATATATATAGAAGTTGCATTCTTGTCTTTATCTTTTGATTGAAGGAAAGAAAACTATTTAAAACTAGCATGGAATAAATTCAATGTTTTTATTGCATGGCAAAAGAGATAGTTTAATCTCTGTTCTTGAAATGTACAAACTTCATTTCTACTTCACAGTATACTTTGCAAATTCCTTTTTATCAAATGTCCAAAAAACCCTGCAAATCTATAAGAGACAAATGAAATATTCAATTGGACTTAATGAGATCAAAATGATCCCCAAACTAAACTAAAACACTCAAGAAATTTTTAAAGAACCCTTCAAATCAAGTAAAGGTGAAATTGCAGGTCTTCTGCTATGTGAACATTGGTAATTTTTGAATGCAAATCAATCAAGAAAATTTAATCTTGCAATCTATCCTAAAACCTTCCAAGTGAAATCCTTCATGCCTGTTTGGCAAGATGAAAAATAATTAATGACAAATTTGAACAAAATTGATAAGTTAACAATACCAGTTCACTTCTAAGTGACAGAAAGAAATTTTCTCAAAATTTACCCTTTAAAATTTATCAAAATCAAATTCTTAAGGTTTTTGTGCAAAGAGGACATCGAGAGATTTCCATAAAGTCCTCGTTTTCCAAAACTGAGTTCCCTATCAAAAGTTATGGCCTTCTGAAGTTTTTACTTCATTTCGGGCTCAAAATAATCTAACTGTCAAATTTAAATGAATAAAATGATCTAAGTCCAAAAAATTATTTGGAAATTTTTCCTCCATGGCCCCACCACCCCACCACCAATGAGGGATTGCCACGTGGCTTCCTTAGATGTCGGTGGAAGAGTGGAGTGTTTTGAAACCCCATGCTTCAAAAATCCTTCAAATTTTCTTATGTCCTCCCAATGACCCGACGATCCGCAGCCAATGAGGGTCTGACACATGGTATCATGCGACGTCGGTGGAGGCTCAGGTAGTTTTTTTCACCTTTGCACTCTTTAAGATAAAAGTCAAAATTTTGGAACTTCCCAGGCCGGTCTGCACCGACCTCTCAGCTAATAGTTGATCCACACGTGGCGGCTCTATGCTTCGGCGAGAGAGCGACCAAATTTCCCCTTTTCCCCTCTAAACTAAAATTCAAATTTTCCATCTTATCTCTAGTGACCCACCATCCCACCGAGGCTAGGATTTTGGACACGTGTCATTAGCGGACCCCAAGTTCAAAATTTCCTCTTTCTTAGGCGTGAAGCCCCCTACAACTTGTGGTGCGCATGGAAGTCAAATGTGCTTTTCACCCAAAAGTGCCAAGGGAAAAATCTCTCTCCAAAGCCCGCAGGCCCGAGTTAGGGAAAATTTTCCTCCTCCACAGGCCCGCAGCCCGCTCTTGGGGAAAATTTTCACCCCAAGGCCCGTCGGCCCATAACTTGAGAAATATGAAGAGTTAGAAGGACTTCTTTATATCACTGGAAAGGTGAGGAAATTTCCTATCTAATGGGAATGTTTTCAGGAAGTTTTGAGTGCATTAAATATAATAAAAATCAGGTTGAATATTTTAAGAGAGTTCTGGGAGTGGGTAAGTGAGAATTTACCCTGTTAGTTTAAATGTGTATTCTCCCCAATTGTTAGACCTTGTTAATTGTTGAAACCTTGTAGAATTAAATACCTAGGGTATTTAATTGTTTTGGCTCTTCTTACCCTCTAAGTTTAATTAAGAATTGTTTGGCTTAGTGTTAATCTAATTTTAAATAGTTAGATTATCACCTAAGGGAAATTTTACTATGCTCGGGATAACTTTCTCTCTCTTAGTGTTTTGTAAGGTGATTTGATAATTGTTGTAATGGACTCTAAAATTTTGTTGTGAACATTTTAAAAAAAAATTATTCCATAATTTTCTAACTTAACCGAGGTTGTTCATGGGTCTCAAGTGGGAGATTTTAGCGGGCGTTACACTTGGTATCAGAGCCATGGGTTCAAAGCTTGGACCCTTGGGCACACTAGAAAACTTGAGACATGAACTGTAAACCTAGCACACTTTTAAATCTAGAAAACAACCTTGTTTGAAAATTTTTTAAAAAAAAAATGTGAAGAAATATTACATAACTCTATTCATTTGAACTACCAAATTAAAATAATAATAAAATAATAAGTTGTTTGGATTGTTGCACTTGCTTAGCGGCATTTTGTCTAAACCCGGTAACCAAGAATGTCAAATTAAATTGATTTTTGTGAACTTCTAGTGTAGTGGAAACTTGGCTCCCCTTTGAAAATGTGTTGTTTTACAAGTCCTAAATTTTGATTTAATTGTATGATGCGTTAAGCCCTTTTAAGACCCTTCCTTATTGGAGTGATTGGAATGATAAATTGTATGGTGTGATTCTTGTGGTTGGACAATAGTGATTGTGATCTAGGGGTGGGAAGAGTTAATTAGAGGTTGTTTAGAGCTTCCTTCCTTCAATGGTTAGGAAGATGGTCTGGTTGTCATTTTTTCATTTTGTTACCCATATGGGAGAGTGGACATTAAGTCTGGGTGTCGTTTATGACCCAATCCTATGTATGTGTCCTTGGAACTGACCTCGAGGTAGAGTACCCCTATTGGCGGCCATGAAGGGCTGTGGAGTGAATGTGGTGTTAACTTTTTGTTTTACATTCATAATCTTGTGTTATTTTATCAAGGACCAACATCTTATTTTATGATTGGATTGAGAAGCTCTGAGGCTCTTTTAGTTATTTATATTTTGTGAGAATTTTCAGACTTTGCAATGCGGCTACTTAGCCACTTTCCTTGATCACCGATATTTCTTGGATTTTACTTTGACTGGTGACTCAGAGCTCATTATCTATTGGCTACTTAGCTAAATGTTACGTGATTCTCACTTGCATGTTGTTGAGTTGGTCCTACATTGTTTGCCTTGTGACATTTTGTCATATGGGGGTACACCCTAGATGTCTTGAATGTCCTCTTAGGTGCTTAAAGTTATGCCTTGGTTTTAGATGCACGGAACCTTGAGTGTGTCTAGGATCTTAGAGTGAATTTTTCATTTCGACCTTGCTAGTTAGAGAGTTCATTGTGTTGTGCATTCTAGTTGGCAGTCTGTTAGCGGTGGTGGTGATTCTCTTACAATCTAGTAAGAGCTTGAACCTCATCGGAGTAGAGGTGTTTAATTGTGGGCTGATGAATTATGTTAGGATCGGATTGCTTTTGGTTGGCTATGGATGTTAGTGGAAAAGTGTTTGTCCGGTAGTGGCTTTTCTTCGATGGCATGTTAAGTTTTATCAAGATTTCCTTATTTCATTATATAAAGTAGTGACTTGAGAGTTGTATGCATCTTGGTAATTATGGTTAGAATTAATCCCATTCGAGTAATGTGTGTAAATTAAGTGTGTTTGTTTTCCCTCTCGACCTATAAATAAGTCTACCCTTTCCTTAACTTTTTAAGTTACTATGAATAACACTCTATGACCTATTAATCTCGGATTATGTGGAGACACTTATGGATGCTTTGAGTCTTTTGACCATGACATTGGTGATGTTAGTGTAATTAGACCTTGATAATTTAATCTCAGTGGTATCTTATAATGTGATTCTTCTTGCAAACTATAACTCTTGGTCATAAAGCCATGTTGAATAGATAGTTGATTGTCTTCTTACATTTGATGCTTTCTAGTGAGTATGTGGTGTTCTTATAGTTAAAATATTTCCTTTTCATTTCATTTCTTGGTTGGTGGTATCCTATGGTAATATGGGTGTAGATTTGAAAACTTTCCTTGTCTTATCATGTGAGTAAAATGTTTTCACCAAAACAACAAACATTGTTAAACCCTAGTAGATCAGTAAAAGTAATTATGCTTCCTTAATGGGCCTTCCTTGTAACTTCTTTTGAGAACTTGTAGAAACCCACTAGGAATGTTTTATGATACTTGTAATTAGTGGAAAAATCTTGAAATATTGTTGTGATTCATGTCGGTTGATAGATTCCTAGCCCTTACAAAAGTAATAATGTGTTCTCTATGATATTTACCTCTCTCTCTCCATAAAAGTAATAGTGTGATATGTTTACCCTTCCTTCTCATTAAATTTTTAATTGACAAGTTGGCTCACCCAAACATCATAAAACTATAATTGAGGAGATTTGGCCTTGAAGCTTAACAAATAAACTGGAACATAGAAAGAGAAAATGGTCCTTGCTTTAACCTTGGTAGATTAATAGAAGAAATAAAAACCATGTAGAAGAACAGAAAGGAAAAAAAAAAATTGTCCATCTACCTCCCCTAGGAGTAAAATAAATACTTTTTCTCTTTTCCACCTTTACAGAATGGCAAGATATCATGTCCCTTAGTGGTCCTTATAACACAAACTTGTGATGTCATAATAGGAGGAAGTTTAATTAAGAAAACTCGTAAAGGAATGTGCTTAGCGAGAAAAACTATATTTTTTTTTGAGTAAGATTTTTGTTTTGAGTGCAATGAATGGTTGAACCTGTAGTTTTTCCACCTACCCGAATTGTGAAACACCTTGCTAATAGTGATGTGTTATAATTGTGAAGTACTCCCTTGTTCTTAGGTGTATGTGCTTTTCCCTTGTTAGAGTTGGGTTGTTGTACCCTTGTCACCCCGTAGCTCGGAGTGTGGGTTGTGGTCCTTTTGGATTGAGACTTATCTCTTGTTTAAGAAGCAACCTCCTTATGTGTTGTCTTGTCCTTGAGACCTAAGTTATTGTAATTTTAAGGAAACATATGTTAAGGATATAAAATAACTTTGGGAAGTCTTCTTTTCTTCTTTTTTTTGTCACCTTGTTATTGTTTCCCCTTTTCCGTTAGGATGGAAAGTGCAAGATGATGTTATTCACTTTTGTCATGATGCACCTTGGATTACAGTTGGACCCCCTTGTTACTTGTTTTCTCCCTAACTATCTTGAGTGCTCCTTGGTGTTTCTTGTGCTCTCTTTATGGTTATTCCAAGATTGAGCAGGAAATAAGATAAATAAATCCCATTGTGTTATAATTTATGGTGCCTCTTGCATTGTTATGTTAGTTGCTAGGGGATATATATATATATATATATATATATATATATATATATTATATATATAATATATTTCTTCTACTAATTGGTGGACGTCTCTAGATTTGGTTGGTGTGGTGTGTTCATTCTTAAAACAAAAGTGTAAAAATCAGACTATAGGAAACCTTGTGGTCATGAATTTGCTTAGTATTACCATGAAAATTTGACTGTACCCTCTCGAGTTATATAAGTGCTTTCCATAAATAGTTTCCTCGATTGTAAATGTTTTGTTGATTTAGGTGTCCTTCCTTGTTGATTAACCTCATCTTGTGTGATCTCAAATTGTGGGACCTTGAGTAGACATGTCTCTTGTATAAAATTTTGGCCATGGTTGATTCTGCTAGCCTTGTCTAAACAATGAACTATGAAAGCATAATTTAACCTTAGTGGAAACCTTTTTTTTTGTTATTGTAGTATGTTGCATCCCTTGAGAAACTATGTGGTCTTTCTCAAACTCATGGAATTCTCCTTATTATTCCTCTACTTGTGGTTATTGTTAGTGCAAAAATCACAGTACCCCCAAATGAGTTCTAAAAATCTACTTTTCTAAGGCAGACTCATTTGGTGTGATTGCATAACATTGAACTTTCCCCAAGGTGTGGGACCTTCAAAATGGGAAAGCTCTCCAGATTAAAGGTTGGTTCCTTATTCCTCTGTTTAGATGCATACGTGAGAACTTGTAGAGGATTTATCTCTATACCTAATCTAAAACTTGCCAAGGAGACAGGGATAAGAAAGGGGTACAAGAAATAAACAATAACTAAACTACAAGGTGATGCACCAAAGGAATGATGAACACTAGTTCTGTTGATAGACACAAACCAAAAATACATGCAATAATCAAACATAGATAACCATATTTATAACGAAAGACCGATATGAGAAAAAGAGACAGGAAGGATCTAGAATCGATCAAAAACGTGTTTTATTGCTCTAAAGATTGATACAATACATTACAAAATAGCCAAGAGGCAAGAAATATATTGTGAACTTTGATGGAAGGCCTAAAATTCCACAAATTCCTTTGCTAGAAGAAAAAGGGAGCCTGCAAAACAAGAAATGTCCAACCCTTTACAATGAATCCCACCCATGTATTTATAGATTCAATCAAAGAGGAGAAAGAGAGGGAGAAGCAGGAAAATCAGGTTGAGGCTCAACCATTATTGTTAATGCCTTTGACAAAATATCCTCCCCAAATCTTTCTATTTACTACATCAATCCTTGGTTTGGCACTTGAAGGAAGAGGAAATGGTGGAATAGATCAAATCCGATCTAGTTGTTGAGGCAAAGAGATCCTGCATTAAAGGCCTTGAAGACATTTCTCCATTTTCACCTACCAAGGCCACGCGTAGACATATCGGTGCTCATTTGGGCTTCCCTTTTTGGATTCATCTTTGGAGAAGTGCCATTAGGACATGTGGTTCTTTCCACTGCCTCCCCATACTTGGTCGATTTTGGACCCTTTTCAATGAATCCGAGCCGGGGACTTTGGATCTTCACCGTTTCTTCCTTTCTTATTTTCTGGTTCCTCTACGGCATCGCCCCTTCTTTTTAGACTTCATACTAATTTACCTTAACTATTATTCCATTGTTGAGTCCCTCTATGACCTATTTACATATCTTAAATGAGTTTTCTTAGGTTCTTTCTATGTGGGGTCATGTGAGTGATCCTTATTTGGCCTCTGAAATATGGATAACAGTTACTCTTAAGACTCTTTTGAACTCTTCATGTTATATTGTTATGTTTTGTATCTTGGTTGATAGCGTAAAGTTACTCTCTAGATTTAAATGTTCATGTAGCCTTGCTTGCAGAAAGTTTAGAACTCATCCCTTACAATATCCCTTCTTCTTGTTGAATTGCATTGGACCAAGCTTGGGTTCTATAGACCCACACTTGTTTGAAGCAAGCAATCCCATAATGGGAGTGATCCTTTTTCTGTTGCATTCATTCCTATCTCTCTTTCTAGTGACTTCCAGGAGGAAGTCGAGTCTAAGGGGAGGGGGATGTAGTGCCCACTTCCCTTCGACACCTTTTTGATATTGATTATTACACTAATGACTATATTAGGGACATTGTTATGATTCTGATTTAGTATGATGTTAGATGTTAGATCATGGATGATTGTTGACTTTGATTCATATATGGTGCATGATGATTATTGGAAAAATTTTATATATTGATAATGATATATTGTTTGACATGATTATATTTATGAATGTTATTCGGACATGTGATATTGGATATAATGAGTAGACCTAGAAAATTGAATTAAATTTGATGACCATATAGTGGTTGATAAAATTGCAAATGATATTGTTAGTTGCCTTGATGTTGTTGTGATTCATATATATGGATGATTTTGGGATTATATTTATATTCATTTTGGATGTTCTAATATGGCCACGAGGCCAAAGGAGGTATTTGTATTTTGCAGGTTTAAAATATCACAACAAACATCGGGGATTGAGACCAACCACATTGGAATTCTAGATGAATTCAACAAGGTCACCATGGCAACTTGTATTTGTTTGTGTGTGTTTGATTGTGTTAGGGATTCCCATGGGGGGGGATCACCTTTAAATGTGACCAAGGGTTATGTGTATTTATTTATTTGGTTCCTTTTTATTGATGTTGTATGTGTTTATTAAGTGATGTGTTTACCCCTTTTATTTAAATAAATTGTGGTATATAATGTGAGTAATCATATTGTTAAAATAAATTAATTAAATTGGGTCATAAGAAAGTAATTATTGGAGTGGTTGACTCTTGTATTAAATGTTGTAAGGTATGTGTAAGCAATGTGTAAGTGATGTGTAAGAGATATGTAAGTAAAATTTGGAGTATGAAACACTTCATCTTCTTTGGAATTCAAATTTTCCTGAGACTGATTTTGGAGGCTTGTGGGACAAGTTAAACTTGTCCCATACCTCTTAAATTTGCATACCAACCTTACCTATGGTTGGAGAGTCTAAATTTAGACCTTCTTTGTGCATTTTTGTAAGTCAAGCTGAATGTTTTAATTGCACTTTCTTACATGTTATTAATTTCAGTCCTTTGGGGTATGGGCTGGATTTGAGTGTGTAAGTAAAACTATCATATTATTCACCTACTTATTTATTGTGCCTTGGAGATTGAAGTTGACTTGTGAGTTGGAGCTGAGGATGTGTGATGTGGCATCCTACATAGATCCACCTCATCCTCCTCTCTTCCCCTTCTATATATTTGAATTCATTTTCTTGTTTTGGGGGTTACACTCTTTTGGTTGCTTCACTTTTGGATACTTCTTTTGGGGTGAATTCTTTTGTTGTTTGAGCCCTTGCTTTTGGAGAGAGTTTGTAGATTTTTACAGCCTGTGTTTCATTGATCTTGGGTTGTTTTGCATTGGAAAGCTTGTTGTTTGGAACTTGGAACAAACTCCATTATGGAGAGGTAAGAGCTTGGCTCTTGAAATTCTCTTCTTTTATTTGTGCAAATGTTATTGTTGTGAATGTTTTGGCATGTGTGTGGGATGTTTGGGTAGATGGCCTAGGGATGGTGTAGGAGAAGACTATGGGGCATTTCATGGGAGGCATAAGTGTTTTGGGAGGTATAAGTGTGGAGGGAGTTGGGATTTGGGGTTCCACCTTATAAAGAAATAGCTTGCATTTCTTTACTCATTATGGGGTGCCATAAGAGGTTGGGGAGGCATAAGGAAATGTGAGGAATAAGGGGTACTTGGGGAGGCATAAGGGCATGTCAGGGATTTGAAATGATATATATATATATATATATATATATATATATATATATATATATATATATATATTGTGGTTTTCTCAAGTGGTGATACCCATTTCCCTTTGGGAGGAATAAACAACATCCCCCATAGTTTCTTGCTCCTTTGGCTTTCATGGTGAATCCTAAGTTTTGTTTGTTATGTTTTAATGTGGTTGTAAATTGCATTTTGTTTTGACTATGTTTTGAATGAGAAATTTGTCTTGTGTTGTGGAAGCCTATTGTTGCCATGTGTTGAAAAACATTTCTAATTGCAATATGGTTGGGGCTCGAGGCCAATGAAGAAGGATGGCTTCTCCTTTTCATTGGATTTCTTGGTTGGGTGGAGAGAGTTTTCCTTTTCCCTGTTCTATTGTGATCAAATTGGAGAATGATGGAAATTCATACTTGTTGTTTTGGAGCTGTGAAAGAAGACAGAGTTTGGCTGTCCTTCGTGAAAATTATTTTTGTAAAACCATTTCCCCACTTCAAGTGGATGACTTGTAATATTATTGGATTGGATAGTATTCTATTTTGGAAATAAAATTCTATTTGAATGTGAAAGGACATACTCCGTAATGTTATTCTAAGAAAGGAAAAGAAGATTTGTATGTTGTCTTTTGAAATGGAATGGAAAAAAAAAGACAAGTTTGACAGTCCTTGTTGAGATTATTCTTATTGTAACCCTTTTTCACTTGAAGTGAATGATCTTGTATATTATTGTGTTGGAAAGACTACTTTGTTTTAGCTATGAAATTTGTAATTGATTATGGAAGAATATATCTAGCATTCAGTTCTGTGAACAAAAAAGAAAGATATGCTTTTGGTATGTTGTATTTCGAAAATAAATGGGAAAGAAGTTGTAAGAGATTCCTTTGAATTAATAGAAGTGTTTTTCCTTGTTCATACGATATTATTTCCATTAGAAATTTGTGCTTGATATACAATAGGAAATCTCTATTGTAAAAGTGAAAAGGAAGCACGTATGATGAAATATTGCACTGCTCTGTCTCATTTGAAATGTTTAATATATAAATATATATATATATATATAGAAGTTGCATTCTTGTCTTTATCTTTTGATTGAAGGAAAGAAAACTATTTAAAACTAGCATGGAATAAATTCAATGTTTTCATTGCATGGCAAAAGAGATAGTTTAATCTCTGTTCTTGAAATGTACAAACTTCATTTCTACTTCACCATATACTTTGCAGATTCCTTTTTATCAAATGTCCAAAACAACCCTGCAAATCTATAAGAGATAAATGAAATATTCAATTGGACTTAATGAGATCAAAATGATCCCCAAACTAAACTAAAACACTCAAGAAATTTTTAAAGAACCCTTCAAATCAAGTAAAGGTGAAATTACAGTCTTTTGTTGTGTGAACATTGGTAATTTTTGAATGCAAATCAATCAAGAAAATTTAATCTTGCAATCTATCCTAAAACCTTCCAAGTGAAATCCTTCATGCCTGTTTGGCAAGATGAAAAATAATTAATGAAAATTTGAACAAAATTGATAAGTTAAAAATACCAGTTCACTTTAAGTGACAGAAAGACGTTTTCTCAAAATTGACCCTTTAAACTTTATCAAAATCAAATTCTTAAGGTTTTTGTGCAAAGAGGACATCGAGAGATTTCTAGAAAGTCCTCGTTTTCCAAAAACCGAGTTCCCTATCAAAAGTTATGGCCTTCTGAAGTTTTTACTTCATTTCGGCTCAAAATAATCTAACTGTCAAATTTAAATGAATAAAATGATCTAAGTCCAAAAAAATTATTTGGCAAATTTTTCCTCCATGGCCCCACCACCACCGCGCCAATGAGGGACTGCCACGTGGCTTCCTTAGACGTCGGTGGAAGAGCGGAGTGTTTTGAAACCCTGCGCTTCAAAAGTCAAATTTTCTTATGTCCTCCCAATGGCCCGACGATCCGCAACCAATGAGGGTCTGACACGTGGTATCATGTGACGTCGGCGGAGGCTCGGTAGTTTTTCACCTTTGTGCTCTTTAAGATAAAAGTCAAAATTTCTGGAACTTCCCGCCGGTCCACCGACCCTCAAGCTAATAGTTGACTACCACGTGGCGGCTCTGCTTCGACGGAGGAGCAGACCAAATTTCCCCTTTTCACCCCTCTAAACTAAAAGTCAAATTTTCCATCTTATCTCCAGGTGACCCGCCATCCCACTGAGGCTAGGATTTTGGACACGTGTCATTAGTGGACCCCAAGTTCAAAATTTCCTCTTCTTAGGTGTGAAGCCCCATGCGGACTTATGATCACGTGGAAGTCAAATGCACTTTTCACCCAAAAGTGCCAAGGGAAAATATCTCTCTCTGAAGCCCACAGCCCAAGTTAGGGAAAATTTTCCTCCCCAGGCCCAGAGCCCGCTCTTGGGGAAAATTTTCACCCCAAGGCCCGTCGGCCCATAACTTGAGAAATATGAAGAGTTAGAAGGACTTCTTTATATCACTAGGAAAGGTGAGGAAATTTCCTATCTAATGGGAATGTTTTCAGGAAGTTTTGAGTGCATTAAATATAAGAAAAATCAGGTTGAATCTTTTAAGAGAGTTATGGGAGTGGGTAAGTGAGAATTTACCCTGTTAGTTTAAATGTGTATTCTCCCCCTGACTGTTAGACCTTGTTAATTGTTGAAACCTTGTAGAATTAAACACCTAGGGTATTTAATTGTTTTGGCTCTTCTTACCCTTTGAGTTTAATCAAGAATTGTTTGGCTTAGTGTTAATCTAATTTTAAATAGTTAGATTATCACCTAAGGGAAATTTTATTGTGCTCGGGATAACTTTCTCTCTCTTAGTGTTTTGTAAGGTGATTTGATAATTGTTGTAATGGACTCTAAAATTTTGTTGTGAACATTTAAAAAAAATTATTCCATAATTTTCTAACTTAACCGAGGTTGTTCATGGGTCTTACATTTTATGTGAAATATTGGTGTCAAATTTTATTATTAATATACCATGAATTGAAGACCATGTTGTGGCTTTCACATAGGGTTTAGGTTCAAACCATGATTCGTGCACAATGACACCACATCCCATGCAAAGTCAAGACCAAGTACACCTTCCCCAATCATTCCCCATCAGGGCAATCGGATTCCATCCTACAATAACATATATTGTAGATGGCATGCATTTGTTTACAATTCTCCTCCCTCAATCCCCATTTTCATCTCCCTTTTCTTTGTGTAATATTTCTGCCTAACTCCTTCAACTTTAACTTCTTCTATACCTTTGTTTCGGCATCCCCATTACACCACTTAAATGCAATTATAATCCTAATTCGTGTTGACCAATATATAATTTCTTCGAACTTGCTTGGTTAGCCTACCCATTACTCTTGCATTACTAAAACTATAAAAGCCATTTTCATTGTAACAAACAAGTGCGGTGTGGACTCGAAAGTGAGTCGTGGGTTTGTGTCGTGTCATTCACGAATTCTGTAATGTGAAACGCATTTCCATGTGACAGGTATTCAACAATTTTTTTAAAAATGAAGCCAAATAAGACGATTCTGAGCCTTAATATGTTCCTCTTAGCCGACTTTTTGCAGAATGTTTTGATGTAAACCGCGGGTCCCTTGGATCATATCCTTGTCAATCGCAGCCTTCAATCATATCCTTGTCAATGGTAACTGATTTTGAATTGTTTCCAGAGAGTCGATCTCCATCCCATTCAATCCAGTATTTCACTACTATATAAATCTGTCAGTCGTTAGGCCTCTGCCAGGGAATTTCTTTGCGTCTTACGATAAATTCAATGGCGTTAGAAACCTGGAAATTCAGGGAACACTGCAGTATTTTCTCTGATATGAATAACATGGACCGGTTCTGCTCGGAAACTGGGCTTAATATCGAAGAATTTATCCCGCATCGGGTGTTCAATCCGCTTGCCTACGCCCATTCATCACTGGGATTCAATCCCCAGACGTGCAGTAAGCCGGAAGCCATGATCGTCCCCCAATTCGACGATATGTTTGCGGGGAATACTTGCAATGGAACAGACGAAAGCGAGACTAGTTCATGCATTATAGATATAAACCCCTGTTTTCAGCGCCATGATTGCTTACTCACTCCACTCACTCCGAATTTTGTGAATTTCGGTCTGGATTTCGAAGAAACAGCAGCAGAGGCCATGGAATTACATGAAGAGCTTGGTACACCAGTGCCTAATATAATTCTTCCTTGGCATATTCGAGATCAAGAGCAGATGAGCAGACTTAGGATGGAGAATCTGTTAAAAGCTTTGGTGGAGGCTCTGGAAAGGGAGGCGTGGGAATTAGTGAGAGTAATTATGAATCGACTCAGACGGAGGGTTTCTCCGATTGGAACCCCATTGGAGAGAGCTGCATATTTTTTGTCGAGAGTTTGAGGCCTGCGGAGGCCTCGGACAGCGCGCGATTGAGGTTAATGAAAGAAATTTGTAGTGAGAGTTCTGCTACGGCGTTTCGGGCGCTGTATGAACTCTACCCTTATGCAAGGTTCGCTCATTTTACCGAAAATCAGAGCATTTTGGAGTGTTTCGTCTCAAAGAAAATACAAAGAAGGTGCATATCATTGATTTTGATGTGGTGGAGGGCCTGTAGTGGCCACCATTAATGGAAGCTCTGGCAGCTCAGAAGATGGGATTGGAGCTGCTTCGAATCAGTGCAGTCAAATGGGAGGACGACGAGGCCGTCATTTCAACAAAAAGACTGGATCGAGGCTCTCCGACTGCGCGGCTGCACTGGGAATTCCATTCTTTTATGAGGAAATCCGACTGCAAAACCTCAAAACCCTCATCTTGTCCGACGAACATACTCAAAATTTTCTGGTATTTAATATGATGGTGGACCTGCCACATATGACGTGCCAGCGAGGCAAACTGGAGACGATGGAGTTTCTATCTGCAGCAGGCTCCCTGCGACCCGCAATTCTGACGTCGGCATCGAGCCACGTCGGCGCCATGGTGGATTATTTCTGCGGCATGTTGGAATCTCTGGAGGCAGGGCTGCCGAGAGGAGGGTTTGGCGAGAAGTGTGATGGAACATATATTCATCGCTCCAAAGATTCGAGACGGATTCAGAGCAACGTCAAGGGATCAATTTATGGTGAGAAAATGGGCGAGGTTCCAGAGAAGTGTGATTCAGGCGGCATAGGGGCGGAGACGAGCGAAGAGAACATTCAACAAGCTTGGCAAGTGGTGGCGTTGAACAAAGGATCCATGTTTTACAGAGTTGAAAAGACGGGGGCGAACGACAATCAAGTAATTCTCAAATGGCGGGATACGCCGTTGGTGTCCGCTTCGACTTGGAAATGCATCGTTTAATGTGCATAAAAACATTGTAACATCCGTCCATATGTTCAGATTTGTTGTGAAAATCGTTACTTCGACGGTCGTGTTCACAATTTTTTCTTTGAAATAGTTGGGTTGTACAAAGAAATGGTTATAGTTTACATGTAATATACCTTCATATTTTAGTGTGTTCACAATTTTTTTCTGAAATAATTTTCAAACCATTCAATTTTGAGTAGCAATCAAATATTGTTAAAGGAAAATCTTCAATCTTAGATTTTTGGGGGCAATTTTTAGATAGATAGGTGTTATACAACCGTGAGGGAGGCGGATCAACGGTGTGTAGATGCATTGTATAGAGGGACAACCATCTTCCCAATCCGGACCATTTACGTCATAGTCGATGCAATGATAATTGTCAATATTTGCATTATCGACAAACACTTTTCACATTTCTCTACAATTTATAGGGCAATTTTTATGGACTTACTCTACCAATGTGCTCTGCAAAATTTAGTGGTTCCATTGATAATTATATGGACTTGTCACCCACAATATTTAACCAAAAACCATCATTTCATACCTTAAGCCTCTCACCATATTCAGCTCTATCAATCTTAATCATTCATACATAATTCGCATTTGACCGTTATAATGCATAAGAATATGCATGGCTTCAATTCCAAAGGTTGTTGAGCGACCTATGCTTGGACACCCTTGTTCGAGTGGCCCTCATTTTCATTGTTGTATTCTCTCAAAGCCTTAAGCTTAGTAATGCATCTCCAAGAATTTTATCCCCATTATCTACCATGTGTTTTTCTTATTATTTTCTCTCCTTTTAACATTGTCATGTTCAACTTTCTATCTTACAAACATTTCTTAAGCTTCCTCTTCTACATGAATCTAACCATGGATTGTGCAAGTCCACTTCAGTTATACTAATTGAGATCCTTCTCTAATTAGGTCTTCCACTCCAAAATTATTGAGACCATGTGAACCATAAGCTTTATATTTACATTTTTATTACTTGGTTGGGAGTGAATGATTAGATACTAGCTACTTTTTAAAATTATTTTTATAACCTATGCATTTACGATGTGCGTAAAGGATGCATGTGACAAAACGTCGGGGTGTGTATGGAAAACCTTGTGATTATGATGGTAGACCCACATGTTAGAAAATTTAGTCTCTCACGTCTTTTTTTCTTTATTAAAATATCAAACCATGAGCATGATTAACCTTTTCTTAGTTCACAAGTTATATATGTGTGGATTATTCGGCCCCTGCAGCTTAAGCATTGGTGGGAATGGTAATGGAGGTGCTCTCCTCTCTAATGCACTCAATAATTTGAGAGGCTATCTTATCAATGAATGTAGTACCAAGAAGAGTGTGTATCAATAGAGAAGAGACAATTCCATATTCCAGCATGGCTTTCTATGTAACCAAATATTGTGTGCCATAATCATGAAAATGAATGTTGGTTTTTCTTGGCATATTAGTGCATCATCCTAACTAAGAAAATCTATTAGTATTAGAAAACTTTCATTAGATTTTGTTATACCTTTTCTCCCTTCCTATGTGGTTAGCTAGATTTCTCAAAATCCCCAATATCTTCTATGATACATATATAAAGAGCCTCAAGTGCATCTCTTCTTCCCTATGTAATTGTATGATGCATAATGTTTACCAAGAATGATATTGCATCATATGATCTTATAATAGGTTTAGGCACATCCAAAACAAATAAGCTTAGAAATTCTATTACCATAGCTACTCTAATAGACTCAATTAACCCCTACAAAAGGGTTACCATCTTCTAAACTGCATTGACATTAACTATTGTTTCTTTATTCTTGTAAAATATAAAGTTCAGCCATCAAATCTTATCCTATATGAGTCTAGTGTCAAGACAACTTCAAGAAACGAATGCAGGGATTATAGACTTGCACATGCATTTTAATTTAGATATCTAAATGATTTTTTAAATTTAAAAAAAAATTAACCCATGGATCTCACAAATATTTGAACACCAAATATTTCCATACAAATATCTATTCATGGTAATGAAATTGATAAAACAACAACAAAACATTTCACTAGCTAGTTTAATGAATTAAGAAACACTACAATAATGGAGTTGTGCACATCATGGGTTTGTAAGCTCTAACTAACATAGCCAAAAAGGATATATAACGAACTAGAAAATTGCAAAGACAGTTTTTTTTGGGACTTATTTTAAGCCTTATAGTACTCGGATTGAAAATTGGGGTTCTAGGTAAAGGAACTTCAACATTACCATAAAGGATCTTTAACAAAATGAAAACTCCGATATATGAGTGTTTTGGAGGCTTGTTTACATTACTTCAATATTGTTTTTTTAAACTACGAATTAATGACCAAAGAACTTTACACACTTCGTGGCACACTATAGCATGGTGAGTACTTCAAAATTGTTACTCTTAGAAATAATTTGTATTAAACCGAAAAGAACATATATGTTGTTTTGGGATGTGGTTTAAGTCATGAGGTACTTGAACATTGAATTTATGAACACTGTGATCTAATAGAGATGTGCACATGGGTTTGTAAGCTCTAGTTAACATTACCACAAAGGATGTATAACAAACTAAAAAACCATGGATATGGATGTTTTCGGGATTTAGTTTAAGATACACTTCAACATTGAGTTTGGTGACCAAGGTAAGGTACTTCAACATTTCAACTGTAAATTCTAAAGTTAGTGTATGTATATTTTTAGTAATATCAATATAGGTAAATCACCAAGGTAAATATCTAATTATTGAATTCACATTATAACTCGTTTTATTCAAGTAAAATGACAATGTTTTTTAGGGCATGAGATTTTTTGTTGGAAATATTTGTGGTATTTTGTATTAAAAACATTATTCCTCATTGTTTATAATATTACACGAGACATAATAATAGAGAATTCAATTTCATAATTTTACACTTCACCACATCTATTATTTGTTATTTTGCACATAATTTATAGTTGATATGCATATATTTATACTTCATGTTTACATTTGATTTATGGTATTTAATTTCATTAATGTACTTTATCTAGATTTATTGGTAATTTCACATGATAAATTGTGATTCATATACATAATTAAATGTGTAAGAAATAATTTGAAGATCAACTACTAAAATATTGAATCATAAGTAAATAAAATTCAATAAAATTAATGGAAGCATAAAACATACCATAAAAGAGTTGAGACAAGATTTGTCCAGTGGGGAAATTGGTACACCGGAAGAAAAATCTATGTGTTATTTATAGTTGGATAAAAGCATTTACAATATAGCATAATGTGCATAGAATTTCTTCTAAGAAATTATAAAATAGAGAGAGGAAAAATCCGGAAAAAGACCGAAATAAACCTTAAGAAGTTCTCTACAAAAAGAGATTGAATAAGTGAAGGAGTGTTTAGGAAGAGACTCAAACACTCTTGAAATAGAGTGAAGAGAGAATAAGGAGTTACAAAGTAACTTCAATCATTGCATTATTCAACCTTCCAAGTGTGTGCCTAGTGTCACTATTTCCCATGAAGTGAAGGGAAGTGGGTGTAAAGTGACAAATGAGTTACATTTGAAATATAACTCAATATTCCTTATAATGAGGAATATTTCTAATAAGAAAAAGTGGTGAAGGATACATGCCACCTCATATTATCCATATTATGTAAATTATTAATTCATATGATATTAATAAAATATAAATTAAGCTATTTAATATACCCAATTCAAGATTAAACTCCAACATTATGTGTCTCATCACACAATGCACTTCTAATCTCAAAATGTCATTTTGTAATCAAATTCATGTACTTGAACCTAACAACATTATTGTTTTCAAATCTTACATGATGTCTAAATATTAAATGTCAAACAAATCATTATTGATAATTATGGATTTATTCTAAGAATGGTGTGGAGGAAAAAATCATGTACATTTTATTGTGAGCCACCAATTTTCGGAAGTAGTGGGGTGCACACTTTTTTTCGCTTGTGAATTTCATGTTCTTTAGAATGCACAAATTTATTTTGTTCATTGTTCACCTATTTTCCCCTTGTCAAGCACTATGATTTCTAGGGCTCTATTTTCCCCTTCTCAAGCACTATGATTTATGGGCTTGAAATGGTATAGAAAATATTCATATTTATGTGAAGAAAAGTTATTGTAAATAAACTATTTGAATGGAAATTTCACATATTCAATAATTTTATTTTAGTTTTAGTTTTTAAAGGTGTGTATTCTTTTCACAATTGAATATTTCTCAACATTTTCGTTTGAGAACAAATGATTTTGACTTTCTTGATATTTCCATAATTTCATGGTTTGTTTTTTTTTCCAATTTGGAAATCTCATTTCTATAATGAGAATTTCATTCCTTGAAATTTAAATTATTTTGAGCTATAAGTTTATCTCACATGATGTTATGTATCTAATCGAGTAAACCATCAATGAAGAAAAACATTTTTATCAATCTTATTAAGAGATGTTAGTCTTTAAAGAAAGAGATGATAGTTAGTTTGATATGTGTATATTATTCATTCTCAAAAAATAAGTGAAATATATGTGTTCCACTTATCACATATTAACACCATGCAACACAACATGTACTCTTGGACATTTTGGATGTTTTCTTACTAAATTTTTCTACCAAGTATTCTTCCAATAAACACAATATTATTGGCATGTTTAATTGAACCTATTATATTTATGGTGAACATTGTATTTGTTAGGTAAGGTAATACACCCTCTTCCACACCATGCTAATGTTTCCTTCTTTTCTACATTTTCCCCATTTATACAAGTTATTGGATCTCACTACATATTTGTCTTGTTTCAATGCTTCCTAAAGCATAGCATTTAGAGAGAAACTTGGTAAGAAATTGAATATTGGTTATTAAAATTTTTTGTTTATCTAGTTATTGTTAGTACCGACTTGATGTCCTATGGAAATCGATGTCACTTATAGCTTTTTTGAAATTTAAAAATCCAAACACAATTTAGATTGATTTCAATACAGATCAATATTCTTCACTTCTACCATCACTCTATCACCATGACCACTATACCTTCTCGTACAATTGCTAGTTATTTTTATATAATTTAATGTGTTTGGACATCTAGAGAGGAACTTGTTGGCACCTCCAAAATAGTTTATTATAGGATTCATATTTTCTATTAAAATGTTAAGATTCCATCTTTAAAAATTAAAGATTTCATTTTACATACATTAGAGAAAATATACCCATTGTTTTAGTTTTATAGGTTGATATAGTTTTTGATTTCACACACACACGCACACACATATGTGCATAAGGAACCTTCTTTACGATCTAAGATCTAACTTGATTCACAATGAAGGTTGATATTTTATATATTTTGTACTATAATTTCATTATACATATAGTTATACTTTTATGTTTACAAGGGAATTTTAATACCCTTTGATTGTTGTGCAGTTGTTTATATATTAGTGATAAACAACTAGTCACCAATCTAAATATAAGTATATCAAATTGATCTTTAGCACATATTTATATAGTTTTCTTCGTAGCCATTTATTTTCAAATGTTAACATCGGCCTTTCAATCTCTTGATGTTTACTTCTTTATCATAAAAGCATTTGAATTTTTGTATTACAAATACCATCATAAGACACTGTAAAGGACCTAATACCTCTAGCACCGAAAAATTTATTTTCTTTATTTTAGAAAATTCATTGTGCTTCTTAAGTATCTTAAGTAGAATATCAAGTCCAAGAAACATTTTCGCTAAGACAACTATCAAGCTACACAAGTCAATTTAGCTACAATATTCCATTCCTATAACCAATACTTTATGAAATCTTTTTGCTTAGTACACTCAAATTTCCTTCTCATATGCTTCTTGATGATTATTTAGATCTTAACTCATTAAGCACGAAAAATGAATGTCCATAGCCAAGACAAAAATAATTGAAGACCGAAATAACAATTTTTCCTATCAATAAATAAGTACCTATGTTGAGCCTTGTTTTTAATCATTTATAAGGGCAATAGTATCAATCCACTTCAATCACAAGTACTTAATCGCATATACAATGTATCCAAAAATACTATAAGGAACATTTTAAAAAGATCCTACTTGATGTTCAAAGTCGACTTATCATAGGCATGTAATTTTAGTACAAGACTAGTTATGTACATGCATGTTTCTAGGTTATTGGTCTAGATTAGGCTCATAATCTTGTGACATGTTTCCCCTACACTTTTCTCTAGCTAATTTTATTTTCTCTCTCTTTTTCTTGATTTCTCTCTACATCTTGTTTCTTAATTATTTTTCTTATAAACATGTTGTAATGGTTTTGTTCACCTCAATCAAATTTCTATAGCTATTTATAAAAAAATTATGTCCCTTCTAGCTCTTATTTGGGTCACCATGGTTTTTGGCTCTTATTCGTTAACTTTTCCTTCATTTATGTGGCATTATGCTAGCCAATAGGTTCATATTTTGCATTCAAAACTTTCATAAAGATGTAGGTACATTAATCCATTTAGCAAATTCTACAAGCGATACAATTCTAATCATTATATAGAATATGATTGATAAACTAGTGTGAAAGAAGCATCCTCGTGAAAATAAAGTTGCAATAATTTAAAGAAATATTCAAATATTTATAGAAATTTCAAGAGCATACATATATATTAGGTCAAGAAAAATGAAGGGTTCAATACTTACGTTACACAAAAATGCTTGTTAAGTTCCATTATACTTTGTGCGTTGGTTTAAAATAATTATTCCCATCAAGTGGGAGCATAATAAAAATAAAGGGATAACACATGTCCCTCAAAACATATCATATTATTTTCCTTTCATTTGCATAAGGTGTTGCTTTACCAAATTATGATTCCAAGGAAGGAGATCAAATTTCAAAAATATACAAGGAACTCAATTTCACTAAAAATATTAATGTCTACCAATGTAAGGTTATTTGATAAAATGCCATTCTAAACTAATATAGGGATTTTTTTGTATAAATTGCACCATATTTAAAATATCACTATAATATGTTTTTCTAATGGTAATGTAATTTTCAATGTGTTGAGAGGAAGGGAGAGATGAGTCAATTAGAAATGAATGAGTTGATGAATTCATGAAAAATTTCTAAAGTTTAACCTTCCCCACATATAAAAAATCCATCAACACGCATGAAAACCCCTCAAGATTGCAGAATAAACAAACAAAAGAGTAAACAGGGAATCTCAAAACCCCAAAAATAGGATGAGGAGAAACAAAAGATACATGATTGGGCTATATGAAAATAATATCAATCTAGAAATGATAGTGCATGCCTGAACAAAGTAAAAAAAAATGATGGATCTAGAAAAGGGTCCACATGCATGGATTCATACAAGAGATTTGGAGTTGAGAATCTCTAAGACAATGTATTGTTCAAAGAAACCATATTTAACCCAAGGAAATATACTATCAAAAGGAATCCCATGAAACAAAAAGAAAGTCCTTTGTATGGAATACAACAAGCACCATAATCGTGTAATACCTCATTTTCCTATTCTAGGAAAGGATTTATCGTTGAAAGGGATTCTTCTCCTTGTTTATTTTTTTAGGAGAAAAATATATACAAATTTGCAGCTTCACTAAGAAAAAATAAATTATTTTGTAGGTTTAGCTAGTGGTGTCTCCATATTTTACCCTTAAATCTTAGAATACCCCATGTTTAAAAAAATTCATTCTTTTAAAATAACGGGTCTTTTCATGTTTTTATTACCGAAGATGTATGTATTACGTTAAGATATTCCCAATGAATCATATGAGCCAATTTCGACAAATACCCAGATGCTGAAACTCATTTTATCTCTTCGGAAGTTTTGTCTGAGAAATTTTTATTTAATTATTTATTAAATAAATAAAGCCCCGTTTGAAGTAAATTGTGCTTCAGTTGAATCCTGTTAAAATTTTGCATGCCAATATCCGCACATCTCAATAGGATTTTCACGAGGAATGAATTCAAAGCTTTGTCTGTGACTTCTGGAAACGTTTTTCATTTTTATTTCTTTTGCGTTTTCTCTGGTTTTCCAGTGGTCTTTCTGTTTAATTCCTCTAGGTCCATTCTTTGTCCTATATAGTCTGTTTAATTGTCCTGAATATCCGGAGATCATTTACGGTCGCCGCACTTTGATGAAGAATCACCTCGGAAAGAAAACTTCTTACCAAAAAAATGAAGTCAAGCACAAAACCTCTCTAGGCAAGTCACACTTTTGAAATGAATGGCTCTAAGTTACAATGGGATTTTTGGTAGTGGCGGCAGTGGGCGGAAATTTTTATATCGCATTTCAGAGAGTACTTTTCCCATGAAGTCAAAGTCACTTAAGTTGTAATGGGAATATTAGAGGTAAGAGGCATGCGAGAATTTCTTACCCTTGCTCTGAGGTAAAAATTTCCATTATAAAATAAAGAAAAATCACTTAAAGCACCGATGGGAATTTTCTGTCTGCCTAGTATGCTAAATTTTCCCACCAAAAAATTTTATTCACCCATCTGCAAGTCACACTTTATCAAAGGAAGTTGTTTTTAATACAAGTCACACTTTTTGGGAGATGTTTTAATTTGTCAGTGGGAATTTTGGCAGTGGCAGTAGGCGGGAATTTCTTACCTCTTGCAAGGTAAAAATTCTCATTATGAAAGTCAAATAACTTAAGTGGAAGAGGGGATTTTTAGAGCTCCAGTGCAAGGTGAAAATTCCCATCAAGTTGACTTCTTATTCTTAGCAATTCCTCTTGCCAAAAAGTGCGACCCACCTTGGGTGAATAACAATGCATTTAATAATATTTATTAATGGTTTATTCACCCAATTTTGGCGCCATAAATAGAAGGAATGTCAATGCAAGTGGAATAGCTAAGGAGAAGTTAGGGATGTATGCTAAAATTAAATAAAATAAATTTATTTAAAAACAACCAACAACATGCATAATTGCGCGCCTAATTTGGGTGAATAAACATGATTGTTTATTAATTAAATTGCCAGAAATAGAAAGAAAAATTATTAAAAATAGTATGTTGAAGATTATATAAGCATGGGCTGCCATAATAAAAAAGCAATTAATTTGTTTTGCTATGGATTGCAGCCTTGAGACAAGTTTTGGCGCCAAGGAAATGAGGTTTTACATCAAAAGGTGTTTTTCATCATGCTATGGAGCTTCAACGTATTCATCACGGGTGCTCAAATCAATATCGGTACATTGAATATATCTTTTGAATCTGAAGAAGTTGTCAGATCTGCACAAATTGGTCCAATTACATGGGATTCCGGCAGAATTAAAAGAAAAAGAACTCAAACAAATATTGTTTCAACCATGTTTGAAACATGATGAAAGAGAAAGATCAACAAAATCATGCATAGCTTCCAGATTTGTTGAAGTCGATGATACAGACATAGGTCTTGAACCTATCACCGATTTAATTGACAAATCCAGATCTCATAATTGCAAAGGCTTCGGAAAATTCATCCTCTTGTTTCTAACACACTGTGTAAGAAGTCAGTGCATGGAAAATTACTTCGAGGATCTTGTGCATGTGCTCCCAATCTTCTAATTGAATCCTTCATTGAATTTACTTGTATTTGCATTCACCTAGAGTGCTTTCCAGAATTTAAAATTTCTCATATGCAATTAAAAATAAAAATGTTGAGTTTTGTCCAATTATTTACTGACAAACATTGACAGACTGCATGTATCTTTTGAATAAGGATTGCAAAAGCTTCAAGGATAGAAGGGAAGACAGGTCAAAGGCAATACCCACAAGCAAATCACAGTCATGCATAGCTTCCAGATCCAGTTTGGTGAGAATCAAAGGCAAAAGAGTCAACCGCATGCAGAATATGGAAGAAGAAAAAAACTGGGAGGGTTGCAGCTTTCTTCTTATTTCTTTTCCTCTTTCTTTTATTTTCTCCGACAAAGTAATTGAGCAATCAATTAAATTATAAAACTTAAGTGATTGGTTTAAAAGTCGTTACTTGAAGAAGTCAATTACTTGGAAATACGTGATGATATGCAAAAAAAGAAGGTTTTATTTTTCAGTTATAAATCATGCATGTCATGCAAAGAGGAATTCCAGGAGGAAGATTGCCAGTTGTTTCCCTTTTCATAACTTCCACATGCGGGAATTCATTTAAAGTTTCCTATTTGTAATTGCCCTTTATACACTATAAATAGAGGAAGAACCTACAGGTTAAAGGATCGGAATTTGTAATCAGCATTCTTGTGTTCCAAACTTTGTAATCGCATTCTTGTGTTCCAGACTTTGAGCTGAAATCCTTGATAACTTTTTGAAAGCCGAGGAATAGAAAGGAGACAGATTTCTAGAGAACTTTGTGTCAACGGTGCATTTTGTTTCTTATTTCTTTCTAGATCTATTCATAAACTTTGTGTTATTCTAGATCTAGATATGAAACTTTCCTTTGCTTTGAATTTTGTATTTCATGATCTATTTGTTTTAATCTATGTGCATGCGATCAACTCTGTAAACTATTTATTGGGTTGCACATCTTCTCTCATTTCTTCCTGTTTCCTATTATTTTCCTCTTCTGCAGATATTTCCTTTCTCTTACAAATGCTTACTTGCTGGCCGTAAAATTTCCTAGCTATGGTACATGAGCTTTACGCTTAGAATAATACCAACAGATAGATACTAGAAAATATAATTGGTAAAATTTTACAGGGAGCCTTACCAAGAAATGAGGGAAATTTATCTCATGATCGCCTAGGTTTTTCAGCTATGCAGAAAATCTAGCCAATAACTAGTTATATCCCACCCTTTTGATTCTCGAGTGAGTAGATAAGCCAATGCTAGTCTTCCTCTTACCTCATATGAAGTACATATATACTTTGTTCCATAAGGGAACTAGATTATTCATGAAACTATGGTTTTGATGTTATATAATGGATGAGGATTCCAAATTTATTCTTACATTTTTGGACACATTAAACTCTAAAACAAACCAATAATATCAAATTAAAAAAATGATTTCCACAGTTATGAAAATGGATAAACATCATAAGACTCGTGCACCAAAATATGTGTGGAAATGGATCTAAGAAGAGGCCCACACTGATTTTTTCTTGGTTTTCAGAAGCTTTTCAAGAACACACAAAAAAATACTATGAAACCAGTTTTAAATACGGGCATCTAGTTGTTTCATTCCCATGTCTCTAATCTCCAGTTCAAAGACCTCCCGATAAGAACCTAAAAAATTATTTAGATGGGTTTCTGCGTAATGCAATGCTAAGGAAATAAAAGGGATACTTGATAAAAGGGAGCTACTGAAGATCATAGAAGTGTAGCACATCCAGGAACACAAAATATCGGCATGACGATCAACCTAGTCCTTTAAAAAAAAACCTTTTGAGTTTAAAAGTATGGAAGAACAAGAGATCTTAGAAGGAAATTATAACTTCCATGGAGAACAGGTGCAGGAAAAAAAAAAAAAAAAAAAGGGGAAAAAAATGCGAGAATACCCTCTCTTACCTCTAATAATCACAACTGACTGTGTACATGCCACATATGATGTGCCAACGAGGAAAACTGGAGATGATGGCGATTATGTCCGTAATAGGCTCCCTGCTACCTGCAATTCTGAGGTCAGCATTGGGTAACATCAGCGAAATGGAATATTATTTTTGTTGCATGTAGGAATCTCTAAAGGTTGATGGATCACAGATTCATTGCTCCAAAATTTCTACATGATGTGGACTCGAAAGTAATGTGTAACGAGGATATGTGTCGTATGATTCACGAATTCAGTAATGTGAAACGCATTTCCATGTGACAGGTATTCAATAATTAAAAAAAAAAAAAACAGACCCAAATAAGACGATTCTGAGCCTTCATATGCTCCATGCGAATCTTAGCCGACTTTCTGCGGAATATTTAGATGTAAACCGCGGGTACCTCCAATCATATATCGTTGTCAATCACAGCTGATTTCCAGAGAGTCGACCTCCATCCCATTCAATCTTGCAGTTGCATTTATTATATGTCAATTCTTTAGGCTTCTTCCATGCAATTTATTGGTGTCTTTTATTCAGGGAACACTATTTCTCTGGTATGAATAACATGGACCGGCTTAATATCGAAGACTTTATTACGCTTCGGGTGTTGAATCCGTTTGAGTACGCCCCTTCATCACTGGGATTCGATCTCCAGGCGTGCTGTGATATGTTGATTTCTAAGCCGAAAACCATGATCACCCGATTCGATGATTTATTTGCAGGGAATACTGTCAATGCAACCGACGAAAGAGACAGTACTACTTCATGCACTGTAGATACACACCCTGTTATCAACGCCATGATTGCTTACTGAGTCCACTCACTGCGAATTTTGTGAATTTCGGTCTGGATTTCTAATTGCATGAAGAGGATTTCGGTCTGGATTTCGATCGAATAAACGGCCTCATATAATTCTTCCTTGGCATATTTGAGATGAAGCAGGAAGAGCAGACACCAGCGGGATACGCCGTTAGTGTCTGCTTCCACATGGAATTAATGCATCGTTTATTGTGCAAAAACATTGTAACATCCGTCCATATGTTCAGATTTATTGTGAAAATCGTTAATTCGATGGTTGTCTCGCCATGTTCAAAATTTTTGAATGGCATAGTGAGTTGCACATAGAATACATCTAATATTTTTGTTTGTCCAAAATTTGTACCACTAGGAATGATGTTGCTTAGTCGACTAACAAGCTACACAAATTAATATAGTTACAATATTCCAATCTTATAACTAGCACTCTTCTTTCTCATGTGTTTCTCCAAACTTATTTGGAGTTCAACTGATTTAAACATGAAATAATGAACATTTATAACTTCAAAAATTGAAGACAGAAACAATAAATTTTCTTGTTGAATAAGCAGGTACGTCTTGTTTGTTTGAACATTTTATAGGGGCAATGAATAATAAATTAAATCATTCACACTAGCTATAATCACATACACACTACATACATAAATACTGTAAGGAACGTAAACAAAAAGTTCCTACTTAATATTCAAATTCAAATTTGTCGTAGATATCTTTGTATTCTAGTATGAGACTAGTAATTTATATGTGTTTTTAGAGTTTTGGTCAAGATTAGGTTTGTCATCATGTAATGCCCGTTCGATTTCAACTTCGCCTTTGCTTCCTTATCCTATTGCTTAAAGCCGATTTTTTGTCTAAGCCCCTTTTTTTATCGTTAAATGTCATGACCCTTGTGCGATGTAAATTTGACCCCCTTCCTTCGCTATACCCTTTTGTTCCGCCGCTTGTGCTTATAAATTTATGACAATGCTTATAACACCTTGTGAAGACCTTCATACTACCGATTATCGTATTTTGATTATCGGTTGCTTAATGTGAATTGTTAAAAGTTTTTATGAGATTCTAAACCTTTTCAAGTTAATTTAGGCATACTCTTTGGAAGGTACCTAATTGTTTAGCTAAGTATAACTAATTGTTTGTTCACGTAAAAGACTTGGTACGATGGTGACTATGGCAAATCTTGGCATGCGTGAAAGTGGAGGGAAGTCGGTGGTGGTGCCAAGGTTTTGGAAGGGGACTATTAAATTTAGTGATGAATTTAATGTAACAACTGCCAACTTTCCTTGTCAGCAAGTTGGTCCACGCATACCCGAATGTGTAATTGCAAGTTAATTGTAAATTGGTTTTATCCACCCACCGATTTGCCAATATTTATGGCCATTTATTCTTCTTGTTTGGCGGGGGATATTGGATTCTTTGTTCTCTTTGTTTTCTGGCAAGTGAGTGCGTGGAGAAATTTATGGCCTCCTGCCATTCTTTGTTGCATTATAGGTACATGTTTGGCATGCGTTTGGTGGACTAAATGCCAATTTACTTGTTGGCCGCCTGCATTGGTTTTTGTTTGTTTTTCTTTAGACCTGCTTCTGGTTTTATGGTGGGTTGAAACCCTTGTGGAAGTTGGCCACATTGCTCTGATTAGCTGATCGCATGGACTATTCTGGGAGGCAGCATTGGGTATCTTTTTAAGGAGTGAAGGGCCAAAACTTTGGTGGGCCGCGTGGAGGAGGAGACCTATCCAAATCATGGGCGTGGAAGAGGCCGTGGAACTCCCTAGCAATCTTTTTGACTGGTGTAGAGCCTGTCCCTTATTGCATACTCCTCCTTGTGCCTAGCATGGATGTGAATGAGGTTTGGACGCCCAACTAGCAGATTTGTGGAAGGATGTCTGATTTTGTTGCATGCACCTGGTAGACATTGTTTGCAAGTGCTGGAGCTCATTACAGGCATGATAAATACTACCATCTGAATTTTATGCTACCTTTAACCATACCATGAAATGAATTACTTTTATTTGCTGAAATGGTAGTTTTCTTGGAATTCTATGGTTGTTATGTTGTTGATTTCAGCCTTCAGGCTATACTTCTAGTTTCCCTTGTTTTCAGTTGGTTCTAAACAAGTTTCCTTGCAATATATGGACTGCGTATGGATTTGTACATGAGATTTTTTAATTCTTGTTTTCATTTGTGTACCATTGGTTGCTGGGTATTCTTGGAACTGGAAATGGAAGATACGGGATTTTAGTTTTGTTCCCTTACAAATAGTGATCTGGGTGTCTGTTGTTGATAGATATAACTTTGGCTCGAATAATGTGTTGCATGAATACTAGATTTATGTTATTATTTTGTTGACTAAGGAAAATTTAACCTCTTCTGGGTGTATGCGTTGCATTATTATGATTACCCATTCGAAATCATGGCTCATATGCCGGTGATATCTCGAGCTCCTTGTTCGAACCTGGTTTGATATAACTATTGGTAGAGAAATGACTTCTATTTACCATGTAATGTGTATGCTTCTGGTTGGTTAAAATAATAATAATAATATATATATTCTATTATTTCCATTTTTCGTATGGTGGTGAGCAAGCTTGGATTAAATAGCTATTTTTTATAAGTGTATCTATAAGAGTGACACTAAGTATGGTAGTGTTGATTCTCGAAATAACTTGTTCGATGAGAAAATTTGGCTAGATGGTTGAGTATTAGATTTCAATCATATACTCATTATGATTACATGATTGAAATCCTAATGCACCCGATAATTCATGTTAGACTTATAATTCCTATGGACCTCGCTCGAATTATTGTTGAACCTTTGTAGTTGGAGGTTAACTCTCTCGAACCATTTCCTCAAGTTAAATTCTTTTGGTTATGCTCTTTGGTTTCGCCATCTTGCTTGTTTTCTTTAAATCAGCACTTTAAGACTTAAATCAAGAAACCATGTAACTTTGCGAGATTTATATTTATTATTATCATGCTTGCTTCGTGTTATATTCGCACAAGTTGTACTTTGGTAGGGATTGTGTTTTAAATTGACTCCTAGTATCAACCAGTAAAAGGGATACATCCGTGGAAATGTAGTAGCTAGAATTTCAAGTCCATTGTGCTTGATAAACCATTAATGAGATGGCAAATAAATTTGTGTTTAGAGTTATGGCTCAATAATCTTATGGAAGTCCTATCACCTTCTTTTGTGTCGTTATGTAGTCATAGATGGTTTTGGTAGCTCTAGTGGGACATATTTGGGTTGTAGTTGATTCATATGGAACCCCTTGTTTAATATTGGTAGTATAGATATAAGTTGTATTAAACCTAGTGTAACTTTATTGATGACAAACTTGGTAAGACTGTGGCATTAGACTATATTTAATTATTGATTTACTGAATATGGATTATTTCTTTTATCGCATACAATATGATTGTTGTGCTTGGCATGGAAAGATAATCAAATGTTTGAACTTTTCTTTTAGAACTTACTCTGTATGCTCTTTGCACAAAAAAGTGTTGGAATGTTGTGGGGTTATTTTTGAAAGGGGTAAATAGTGGTTAAGTACATGATGTTGGAATTCTAACTTTAAATCTATTGGATCCTATGAATTAGTTAAGGAAATGTTGAATGATGTTTGAGTATTGGATTTAAATCATATAATCTATCAATTATATGACTGAAATCTCAATACGCCCGACACTTTGTTTTGAACTTATTGGGTCATTGACCCTACTTGAATGTTGGCTAAAAAAATTCCTTGAAAGCAATGTTCATAACAGGTCCTTATAGTTTCCTTCTAAATATTGACATGGTATAAATTTGTAGCATGATTAGTGGTGTTGTTACTATTTTAGAGCTTGGCTCCTTTTTATGAAATAAAAAGTTCTTTTTATGATATTGTTAATGGTAGCATTCTATTCCTTTGTGTATTTTTTATCATGCTCAATTCTCGTGAACTGACTCTGACTAATAAATGTGTAGATGGTTTTCATGGTAGAAAGAGGAAAGGCTTCTTGAAAGTACTTTGGTTTTACTTATGCAGTTCCTTGATTCAATTCATACTATGTTGCAAGATTTGGAATGGTGTTTATAAAGATTTTTTTCAAGGGTCCATTGTCGTAAGCGTTAAAACTGAACTTGTAAAACATTCTTGTAAATGATATAGATTGATCACAACCTTGTTATGAGTATTTTATTGTATTGTAGAAACTTGACAGTTAGCTTCACTTGGGTTGACCAAGTTGATTTCTTTCGTACCTAGTCTAAGTGCTTCGAATCATCCTCTCACCTTTTATTTGTAAGTTGAATTGGATGGAAAATGTTGTAACCTTGTTAAGTTTTAATAATAAAGGAAATGGTGAATTCTTGAGTTATAGCCTTGTGTATTTAACCCCCTTCCTCGGTTATGAAAATAATGCAATTTTAGGCATCATAAAATGTTAGGGTAATTTTCATAAAGTTATTCAAAAAGAAACATAATGTTGAAATGCTTAGATGGAGTCAAAACTCTTAAAGTGAAAGATAAGGAAACTCTTACCTATGTAAATAAAATAAAATAAAAAAGGATTTATCCTTCTTACTCTAATGTTGTGATGATAAACCCTTTTTCCTTGTGGTGGGGTGTAAAATAGAATTAATATTTAATCAATGTTTGGCTTTTGGAAAATGGAAAGGCCATAGTAAGTAAGGGAGGTTGAATAATAAATCATTAAATATATCTCAGTTTTTTTAAACCTACTGCTTTATTATTTTTGTCAAACTTAATCAAAAGAAGCCTAAATGAAGCTTTTATCCAATCATGATAATCCTTAATCCTCAATAAAAGATTGGTTTTTTGTCTAACAGGATCTTGAAGTTGGAATCCTTATAACTCTCTTTATTTAACCTTTTCCAAGATACATTTTAATTTTCCTCTTAGCGTTGATAATCATTGACCCATGCTTAGGAGGTTAAGGGTTCAAACTAAAATGGTACTCCATCTTAATTGAGCTTACGCTCATCTTGTTGATGCCATGAAGCTTCCAAATAAGTTTCATTAGCGTGAGTTTAGATGCTAGCCTTGTGGTTTGAATGCCTCCTTGTTTAATTAAATGAATTTAATCAAATAATTGTCTTATTAAAGATGACCTTAAGCTAATTACCCATTAGTATAAAAGGAAGAAATCTAGCTTTGTAAGAAGAGTTGTGCGAATCAAAGTATAAATCTCTAGAATGTAAGTTAAGAATTGCAAGATGTTTTTAGTAAAATAAGTAACCTTAAAAGGATTTTCACTTTGTGGGAGGCCCCTAACTGTAAGTGTGTTCTGTGGTTAGACTGGTATGTGTTGTCTTGTCAAAGTGGGAAGTGAATAGTTTCATGATGGGTGTCGTAGATTCCCTTTTTCCTAGGTGGTCATTGTCATGTCAAGTCTACCATGAGATGGTTATAGCCCATTGTGACCTCTTGTGTGTCTTATAAACTTCCAGAAGTCAAAAATAAATAAAAATTATGTTATTTGTTGTGTTATCCTGGTTTGTGTGTTTAAAGTTGGTGTTACACTTGGTATCGGAGCGAAAATTCATGCTCTTGAACCTCTGGGGACGATTGAGTTGTGATGGTGTTATAGGATGGTGGTGGATATTGGAAGATTAATGTGATATAATCATTATGTGAGCTATGTCATAATTGTGATATTATTAGCACACATGTTATGTATGTAACTAAGTGCGAAACTGTTGGCATGTTGATGTGTTTGAAATGAGAGTATTTTCTCTCTTTTCATGAATTCACTATGAATTCGAGTGTGATGCATTGTCTTTTTATGTGTATGAAAAGAATGTGATTGTTCATTACCAGTGTTGGACCCTCTTTTCATTTATGATGTCTGTTATGTCGATATGTTGTATGAGAAGGTTGGTTTGTAGTGAACTGGATTTCATAATGATGTCATTATCATTTGTGTAGAAATGTGTGTATCCCCATGTTATATGGAAGTTGATTGTATGTTGTAATTGTGCTCATCATAATTATAATTCATGTAATATGTAATGATTCATGTCGTGATTTAGGGGCATATGGTGAATATAATGACCCCATACAAAGGATTGCACTTTGGGTGCAGCATGTGGTAATGTGGTGTGTTGTAAACCATGAATGTAATGTATGTGATTTACCTTGTTTATGTACCATGCGAAAGTGCTATGGTTAATGTGTGTGAACCACCATTGTGTTAGTAATGTGCATATGTGTTATGTCATGAACCTTACACCAACCGATCTGAGGGAAATCAGCAAAAATGTACGTTATGGAGTGACAAAATTTGTACCATGGGCCAAGAGCTAGAGTCAACCTTAGGCTCGGTAGATGACAACCTCGTGCTTTTTTTCCTCTCTCCCTATGTGGTTTTCATATGATGCAACCTAAGTGTAGCTACGACTATGTTTAGCCTTGTCGAAGTGGTGGAGAGATGATTCGGATAGAGAGAGGATGACAAATGTACTATTGATATGTTATTTTACGATCTAACACTCGATGTTCCGAGTTTCAGCAACTCATTGAGTACCCCTTGGTGGCCTATAAGGCCACATATTCATCGTAATGTGTTAATCTTATATATGTATTTTATTTGTAAATTGAACTTTTCCTTTATTTTAAAGAGGACCAAAAGTTTTCTCAATTGATATGTTTTTATATTTTCGGAATTTTCTTTGTTTGTGACACTAACATGAAGATTTTTGCACTAACTATGCCTATTTAGTCATTTATTTTTCCGGATTTGGATATTCTTTTAAATTTAAAATTTTACATCCTAGCCCAAGGCTTGTATTTTTCCACTTCACATTTGAATCAGATTACTATGCTTTGGTTCTATTTTCTAATGTGTTGAATAGGGTCATGGGATGAACCATGGAATGGATGAACCTATGGACCCGCTTCATCAGATAGGGGTATGCCCCAAGGAGTTATAGATAACTAGTGCGTTGGCAAACCACGAGCTATTATGTCACATGGGTTAGGGGTGTCTAGACTCTACGTGCCTAGGGCCA